>JAODKF010000049.1:16000733-16014662 GCA_026779585.1 Mormyrus proboscirostris | reverse complement strand
CACTTCAAGGTGGGGGGAGGGGAGGGGTGGGGGGGCTTTGCTCTGACCAAAAAATCTATCACTGAAATGAGGGATAATAGATTATTGGCCAATCTTGGTCAGGTGTCGAGGTTATATGTCAGAACTCACTCTTTACTTGTGATTTTTTTTTCCCATCGGTGTAGAATCCTGTTTACATGACTAAAATAAACACTTCTGTGTGGGAGATGTGTATGACAAGGGCTGACAGAAAATCTGACTTAAAAGCTGATTATATAAAGTTATTTGTGGAATGTTTTGATGCTGACAGTTCGTAGGGCTCCTCAGAAAAAAAGTGGAGAGGAAAGGCGAGGCCCTTCTCCGGTGGCATTTGACGAGCTCCTCCACTGAAAACGTGCGAAAGCAAGAGGACAAAAAAAAATGCTCCACAGAATTCCATATGTTCCTGTTCCTCCATTTTATCTTTCTGAGAGCTACTACACCTAGGAACAAGGCCAAGGACCCTGAAACGTAGTGACACCGCGTGCGTCCTCTGACCATCTCGCTAATATCATCGGATAGGCCGCAGACGTGCTAGCGTTCGATCCATAGTAAATGGGGACCACTACAGATCTGTTGCGGAAGACGTCATATTTCGAACCACCTGCTTTAGTTGTACGGTGCTTTGGAAAAGCAGAGATGGATGGATTAGCTTTCCTGCGTGTAGGAAGAAACAGGGCAGAAAATTAACCAGGATCTCAATATTTGACACACTAGTGGATTCTAATATACGCCAACGGAGGCCTGAATTGAAAATTTAACGAATGACCTTTTCCATGCATGGTAAGAAGTGCCATTAGAAGCAGTAAGACACCTCCTTGATCCTTTTAACTTAAATTATGTTGGCTTAAGAGGTTCCAGTTGTTTTTCCACATTAATACACGTCCTCTTAACGGGACAGATTAATATATCGGGAAATAGTTTTCTCCAGAGAGACTTCATGTATTTTGGAGTGAACTGAGGCATGGAAATGTCAGGCCTTCGGAGCCAAAAGTACAGAGCGGGACATAACAAATATATATAACACAGCAAAACTCTCTATCCCAGTCAGATAGTGAACTTAATTCCTTTTTGTTATTAAACCCCATTTACAGATATATATGTATATGTGAGGGAAAAACTTTAAACATCTCCCTTCGCATACATTAAGTACATTTAATCACTTGCTATATAGTATTGCAAAATTCATATTTATTTATAATTTTACAACATGTGCTAATTAATTATAGGCAGATGAGTTGGAACATAATACCAGGAAACAGGTAACAGTGAAAATATTAATTATATCTAACTAAAAAATACCCTGACAATTCATAATAGTATCGCAACATCGGTATTTTATGTACAATGTATAGTGTGCAACACTTTTTTTCTAAAATGATCCTTTGACGAATACCACTGATTAACACCACTGTACTTCTCACATTTCAAGCTCATCTGGGCCTCTCTTTGCTTTGATTTCATTAAGATTATGGGTGACGATGCATTTGAGAGGACTGGTGAATTTGGCAAAAAAAGAACCTATGGAGCCACAGGGTCAGCACAGGGCTGTTGACCTGTTAGCAGAGACAATACTGATGATATCTTCCACTTTTTTTAAAGTATATTGTAGCACTTCTCTGGTCTTTTTTTCACCCGACCTGATGCTAGGTGGTATTTTCTAGGATTTCATCACCTTATTTCTTGGAATGAGAATGACTTTATAAGCTCTCGGTCTCGCTCTCTCACAATACCTGGGATGTTTAATAATTCGTATGTCATGTTGACCTGCCACACAAATACTTTAATTTACTGGCAAAACAAGTCAAGACTATTAATGTTTTCTCTCAGGGTTTTTTTTTATGCTAATACTGGGATTGCGAGGTATAGGAGTATGCTCCAGTCGTCACATATGAAAGCTGTGTCTTGTGACAGATATTTGCATGCTCACAAACTTGCTTGGGTGGAACAGCAGTGTGATGGTTCTACTGGCTTTTTGCTCTGTATTGTCTCATTGGTCGCTTAAAAGAGGTCCCAGTTTCCCCTAGAAACATCCAAATAATATCATGTTTACACTGCCGCTATGAAAATCTTTGGGGAAGTGCAGTGGGAGCACGTGGGACTGGCCGGAAAAATGGAAAAGAAAACTGCTCCTTCTGATTGGACATGATCCTTTCATGTTTGGTCAGTCTTGGAAATGTTGCCTGAGATCTGTTGGTCAGCAGTAACTGTGGCTGCCATTACCAGGTCTCCGAATGTCATGTCGACAACACACATTGGATTGTTGTAAAGGAATCAGCCAGGCTGGGTTAGGGTTATGGAAAAGGTTGTTTGAACATTAAAATTACATTTCACCATAAGAAGATTTGAGTTTCAGTTGAGCATATGTTAACCATAAATAATGAATCAACAGGATCTGATGATGTCTAAAAAGCGATCCGGAATATCCATGTCGCTTCCTTAGGTCTCTCGTTCACGGATCACTCCATCTTTAATCGGCGTGTGTGTGATCAGTCTTTAACAAACTGCGCGGTGACCCCAGGGTGGTCCTGAGCGCAAGTTTGGAACAGCGGGCGATTTGCAGAACTTATAAGTCCCGTCATGGGCAAATTCCTCACAGTACTGATGCTCAGCTGCACCTGATTGGAATCGACGGAAGGCCAAGAGATAAAAGACGGCCAGCTGGACCGATGAGGGAAAGAACAGGAAGAAGATGGCCTTTACCGACTGCAGAATACATATTCTTCTGGAGTGTTACTAGCCAATGTTCCTGTATGTTCCTGTCAAGCAGGTGTATCAGGTCCGTTCATATTTGAGCCTTCCAAATAACATGAGTTTGTAAATAAAATGCTAAGAACTAGTTTTACAAATAAATAAACTCTATGCATCCAAACAAGTCATGCGGAATGTTAAAAATATACATGAGGTTAACCTTTAAACTTTACCATTTCTATATAGCTGTCTTTCATTCCACTGCTGTAAGGAAATATTGTTTTATTTATAACAGGTCAGATGCAGAACAAGCTCAGAAATGTCAATGGCATCAAACACAATCCCAACAGAAAGTCTGCTTGACTCAGTTGGTCTACCTGCTGTTATCAATTCCCTATTCTCAGCTGCACTGCCTACTGGCTCTGAGTCAAACTAACAGACCAGTTCAGCTGTTCATCCAAAACTAACTAATGATTTTCAGTGGGAATTTTCAAGTTTGTTTTTTTTTTTAAAAAAAAAACTTTAATGCCATTAATATCCTAAATTCTAGTGCCATTACATTTGAGCAGGAAAGTGGTCGCGACTTTGCACAGAAATACTGAAGGCTTCGTAAAGAACGTTTTAGAGAATTCTCTATGCACCGTTTTTCGTAAGATACCAAACAATTACATGACAGCGACCAATCAAATAATACACATTGTCTCAGAGTCATCCCACTGCTGAAGACAATTATAGTAAACTGTTAAATGGCCCTACAAACGTAACACATGCACCAAAAACAGAAAGACAATTATACCTGTTATCCACATGTGTTAGCTATGCTTGTTTCCCATACGTGCTTCTGAGTGTGTACATATACAAATGCAGTATCATATATGTACACAAACACATTTGGGGTGGCCTTGGATTCGTATGTTTCTAACGGCAGCCTCTGAAACCTTTACTAGAACTTTAAAATCTGAGCTTCTGTAGCTATGAATTACATCAACCGAAGAGCTTGTCTGATGGACCAATCGGTCGTGGTTGTCGCTTGAAAGAAGCTACACGACACTAACATCCACTAACATGGGGATCCTTTGGTGCGCCGTGTCCGTAATCTGGCACGTGAAGCCACCATCTGTTTAAACAAAACTTCCAGCTGATAGCTAATCTCATACAATGAGGCGTTACGTGTAGATCATTGTGTACCATATTTAATAGCGTGAGTGTTGTCAAAACAAATCCAAACGTGAGTAGGCTGCCACACTCTAGGTATGTATTTCTATCTCAGATGATCTGTATACATTTACTACCTGAAAATAAGACCTATTTTGTGCTTTTATTAGTATTAGATAACCAGCGAATTGCACACTGAAAGCTGTAAAACGCTCCACCTCTGATGTGGCATCAGTCAGGGTTTGGCGATTTATTACCCACAATGCTGTTTTAATTGAAATTTTGTTGCCTTGATTGAAAGCAGTTTTCGTTGCACCTGCCTGGTTTCTGACATCCAAGAGCAGAGAACTTCCTACATCCTTCCTGCGATAATTTATTCCCTTTTTATTCAACGTTTCCCTTGAATATATAATTATGTTCAATCGGCCCTAACGATGTGGTATTTCTGGCCGCCACGTCTTTCAGAGCGGACTGTTGCCGAACAAATGATTTTGATCCACTATATTTTATAGGGTCACAGGATCTAAATCATTCTTAATCACACAATTGTAAATTACAATTAATGGTAAGATACATAATAACAGCCTTTAGATGGATGATGGCGATTCACAAGTAGATAATCAAGATGAAGGGAGTATTCGCGTAATTAGAACATAAATTTGGACGGGGAGCGCAGGAAATCATGCGGATTATGTCCAGTACTGGTCTTACTGAACGGTACCAGATTGGATCCGATCGTCTGCAATGTCAAAGGAGTCCGTTACAGTCATTCTCACGTCCGTTCCCAGCTAGTATCCGCTGATGAGTGAAGAGAGAGCCAGCACCAGGTACCGGCAGGAGGACAGGATCTGCGCGCTGCCCGTGCTCCCGTAGGGGGCGGTGTTGGTTGCTGAAAGGCAAGCAGAGAGACAGGCCTTGGTGAATGCTTTTGGGAGGGACGCCTCGCCCGCTTGCCAGGGCAGCGAAGACGCAAGTTTATTTGGCATGAAAATGATGAATGACACGTTGAACTCATTGGACGACACACACAACAAGAACGGTTTTCGCTTGCTGAGAAGTCACAGTAAGTCTCAGTGCCGAAGGGGTTTAGTGCCATTAACAGATACTCTGTCATACTTAAGAAGCTCCTGCTTCTTTGTTCCTTCACTGATTCGACATAAAATCTGTGGTCTACAGAAAGCTGAGTGCTAATTAACAGTTGGTGGGAGACAGACGCCTTTCTATGGCTAGCTAGCACAAATAAAAGACAATGTAAACGCACCGCAATACGCGTTACGCAATATGAATGAATGAGACGAACGGCCTAAAACTTGTATATTCAGATCCGCTAAGTTGGGTTTGATTGACAGTGACTTATTCACACCAACGAGCGTTATTTCGGGGTGAATTTTAGAAATAACTGCACACCAACGCCAATCGGTCTGCCGGAGTCTCGCATTTTTGCTTGCACATCAAATATCCATTCAAAATTTCACATGACAGAGGGTAACCAAACAATAACATTGTGACAGTTTGACGAGGCATTCATGTTGTTAAGGAAACCACACCAACGCACCGAAACTTTGGCAAGCTACTTCTGAATTAAGATGGCAGCCAGACCTTGGCTCTCTGTAGTTTTTAGCACCAGTAAAAATCATGGACATGGTAACCTCATAATTTAATAAGACACTGATGGATGGATGGATGTATGGATGGATGGATGGATGGAAACTTTATTGATATCAATGGAAACTGCTGGAAGTTGAATAAATTGTAATGTTTATTACATAAATAAACAATTATCGAAATAGCAGGACGCTGTTCCTCTGCGATCCGCTAATGCTTCACAGTGAGGGTGTCACCGTGGCAACAGTAGAAGGGTGAGGCGGATTGCAAACATTTGCAAAGAGGGCACAAGCCTGCAGTTCACAGAAAGCTGCATAAGTAAAAGCTATTTAAAAATCTTTAAAAAAGAGATGGAATGGGAGAAAAAAAGCCATGCCTGGTCAGTAAATGGAGGACGGCACTTTTTTCACAGCGTACAATGCCAAATACTGAAGCGAGTGCAGGACCAGATGGGTTTGGTAATGGGAAAAAGGACTCCGTGTATTATTAACCTAATGGACATGCAAAAAAAGGTGTATGGTGAAAGGGATGTGAGCAGAGAATGTGAATGAGCCGTGTGCAGTGTCTGCAGTGGCTGGATGAGTGCATGGGATGGATGGATTGCAGTGTCTGCAGTGGCTGGATGAGTGCATGGGATGGATGGATTGCAGTGTCTGCAGTGGCTGGATGAGTGCATGGGATGGATGGATTGTAGTGTCTGCAGTGGCTGGATGAGTGCATGAGATGGATGGATTGCAGTGTCTGCAGTGGCTGGATGAGTGCATGGGGTGGATGGATTGCAGTGTCTGCAGTGGCTGGATGAGTGCATGAGATGGATGGCTGAGGGAAGCAGGGGAATCGGGTGTCCCTGCCTCATCATAGCCAGTAAAATGCGGCATCAAACACTGCTCCCGGGACCTGTTTGCAGGCGGTACAGCCATACCGCATGGTGACCTCCCGACTGAGGTTTAAGCAGCTGAGCAAATGGGATATTTCGCAGTGACTCTTTCACACGCATAGAAATTAGACTCCCTTTGCGGTCTGTCACTCTAGACATAAAGATAAAGATCTAACAATAACAAAGGCATCCACATTATTTCTCGGTCAGGAAAACTTCTAGAAAGATTCATGATGAAAGTTGTCGACAAGGAAATCTGTCACCTGGGGTGAGGAGGTTGAATGTGAGGGTAGTGATGGTAAAAGCTGTCATCTATCTGTGGAGGGCGAGTCGCGAAGCTGCGAGGCCCTTGACAATTGTCATGTGGCCCAACCAGTTGAGAAATGTTGTCTGCAGTCTTGAGTTCATTATCATGCACCTATTTGTGATGCCTCCCCCCCCCCCGACAGGCCAGTCTGGGGTCTAAGTTTCCCATGAAAACAGAGGATGTTCCTTTACATGAAGACAGAGACCCTGTAGCACTGTCTGCTATAGGGATCTCCTGAAATACTCCTGTTTATGATGCAATACAATGGGGAGAGTCAGGATTAGCAGGTCAACACCTGCACTGTCATGTGAAACGGCTGGGGAAGAATCCAAATGGAAGATCCAGCATTTGTGCCAAAGATCTTCATACGCGGCTCCACCTGTAACCTTCACGTCTGGCAAAAACACAATTACTACGTTGCAGGTTAGCATGTGGGGGCCAGGAGCGGTCCGCATATGTGATCAGCTAATCCTGAGGCCTCCAAGGTGCCATAACAGCCTACAAACACATGCGAACGCACAGTCTCGCAAATCTCTCTGGTGCTGGCACCTGATCCCTGTGAAGGGGACTTTCACAGAAGGCCGACATGAGAATGACACCAGCTGAACTCTACTATAAAAGATATTTCCGCTAATCCCCCTGGTAGCTCGAGATAGATCATCCTTTTGATTTTCAAGTATTTGGTACAGCTTGGGGAGGGGGGGGCTGTAGCAGGTGACCCCAGTATCCCGCCTGGTACTTTCATAACTCCCCGAATGACAACGAAATGGCAGCTTCTCCATTCCACGCAGACCATAGAGCCCTTTTCAATTAGCACAGGTAATTAAATTCATAACCAGCAGGCAGCATTTTAATCGGTTTAATGCCATTTAAT
This sequence comes from Mormyrus proboscirostris, assembly GCA_026779585.1. Classification (NCBI taxonomy): domain Eukaryota; kingdom Metazoa; phylum Chordata; class Actinopteri; order Osteoglossiformes; family Mormyridae; genus Mormyrus; species Mormyrus proboscirostris. The sequence continues at coordinate 16,007,135 of JAODKF010000049.1, read as the reverse complement.
TTATTCGGAAAAAAGACACAATTTCATTTGGCGCATCTTTGTTTATTGTGGAGACGAATAACTTCCTGCTGGCGCCCATCTCCAGCTCCTCGGGTTCGTTATGCCAGCTTGACTCAACAGAAAAATGCATTTGTAAGGACGCTGCAATTTAGTGCAAGGTCTCTGTCGATATTCACAGCTTATGTCCGGCGTATAAGCGGCAAGATCAACATAAAAACGCTGAATCTTGATAGTTTCAGTTGATAAAATCCAGCAAAGAGGTCGAGAAACAGGGAAAAGTTATTTTTAATTCTGTGGAAACTGGATACTCAGTAGTCTGAGTAAACTCTGTTTAGATATTCACCACACTTTGATCTTCAAATAAAGATTGTATGTGTTCATCTTCACATAATCATTTGGAAACTCCCTGATAGTAACATTAGGCTCTTCTGTGGATCTCTGGTTGGTTAATATTTGTTCACTTCCTTTAGGGGAAAAGCAAAATCTGAAGCTAAAAGGAGAGAAAATGCAAGGCAGGAGACGTCGTTGCATCACCGGAGAGCATTCCGACCGACGGACGCGGAAGAAAGTGCTCATTATCGGCCACAGCCGAACGCTTTAATTAACCGCTCATTAGCGAGCGGACATCCACTGAACGAAGCGTCGCAGTTCGAGGCAGCTTCTGCAAGCCAGTCATAAAGGAAAGCATCCAGACGACCCGGTCCTTGTGTGGCCTCGCTGCGTTGAAGACAGAACTTCACAGACATGGCGAGAAGACTCCAAGCTGAGCCCTGAAAGTTCCTATTACATGCCCTGATGCTAGGCTAAGACGACCTGCGAGGTTAGGTAAATTAATTGTCATCTGGTGGATGGGAGATTTTCTAAAAATATATGTAATTAAAGCTTTTTTTTTAATCACAAGTTTGCCGGTATGAATATTGATGGACCCCTGCTGAATCCCATTAATGCTAATGTTCTCACTGCACCATGGAGCCTTCGGGAATGTTTAAGCTACAGTGTCTGGCACTGGGAATTCGAGCCCGCAGATCGACACCAGCAGCCCCCAGACTCTGGCCGGCAGTCAGCCCCCCACGCCGGCTTCCGTCCCGAGTGTTAGCCGAGTGCTCAGGTTTCAGTCCACCGTACCCTGACAAGGCGGCCCATTTAGAGCCCAGGTTGCCATTCTCACAGCCTGGGACCCGTGTCAAGCGGCAAAATTTGTCGGTTAGCTGTATAACTTGTCAGATTTAACGTGCCCCAGATTAAATGGACTTCATCTTTGTTCACATAAATTTAGCTTCTTTAAAACTGACAAGTTATCTTGTTAACTGAAAAATCTAGCTTCGTGATGTAGGCCCTGTTTCAATTTGGCTTGTGTTTTCCTTCCATCCATCCATCCATCCATCCATCCATCCATCCATCCATCCATCCATCCACCAATAATTATTATTATTATTATTAGTATTTTAACCCCAGCTTTCTGTTGCTGCAACCTGACCAGGATGAAAGATGTTTGTGCAGTAAATGACGGGTGGGAGGCTTTGATTCGTTTGACGGGCAGAGGCTCAGCGCTCAGGGGGTGGCCAAAGCGAAGCTGGCGGTGCGGATAACGTGAAGGGAGGGAGGACACAGGCCTTGCAGGCAGGTGAGCACACCCAGCCCAGTCAGGTCAGCTTACAGTGACGCAGGGAGAATTCAGCTTCTGGGGACCTATAGGGTAGATTTATGTGGCTGCATAATTAATCCATCATGGACGATCAATTTCACGCTGCAAATATGTCTTACAGCAATACAGCCTCTCGCTTTCTTAATGCAGTTAAACAGGTTTAAAGTTTTATATATTTATTATTGTGCCTATTTATTATTCTGTTCCTTATTACCGCGGCTCAGCGTGGTTCTGCCTTGCCGCGTTAGCTCTCCGGGTCCGCATTAAAGCAGAACCATTCATCACCGGGCCAGAACGGCAAGCGGTACCCGCTACGGCTCCTGGAGGGGCATCGGGGAGGAAAGGGGGGGCGCCTCCTCGCCCCTGATGGCGTCGGTCGGACGTGCGGTAGGAAGGCAGCATGCGGGAGATGACGCACTCGGGCTGTGGGAGAGAGGCGAATCGATATGGAAGCGGATCAGCGCTCTGGGTCAGAGGCTGGGTCAGTGATTCTGCCGTAGTGCTGGACGCAGCCGTCCATAACGAGCGGGAAAGGGCATGCCGAGAGCTCTAACGAGACAGGAAACCTTCCCATTGTCTTCCTTAATGACAGCGGCCTGGGATTTAATGTATCACTCCGTTTGAGGCTTGGACCACCGGCACCGACTCGGGGGGGGGGGTTGATACCACTATCGCAAAGAGCGCCATACATCCCAGTGAGCCACCAAGAGCATGGGGGCACGTAGGTGCCCTCATCAGCTCCCCCCCCCCCCCGCTGCCCGCAGCCATGAAGAGCGATAGGGATTCACCATGTGTAACATCCTTTAATGAGTGTGTTCAAAAAAAAAATCACCTCAGGACCAAAGTAACACGCAGAAAACCCGCTTAAACTGCTCACGTTCTGGTTTAAAGACGTCAACAGTGATTATATTTGGCCTCACATCTTCTCCGCAGCCGATTCACTGGCTACGTTCAGAAGATGCGCACGGTTTGAGTTACGGAGCCGGAAGCAGTGAGGCACAGAAGCAGCAGCAGGTCACACAAAGGTGAGCAAGATGGCTGACAGAGCAGGATCCACGTTTGAGGGGGTTTCGGGCAGAGATTTGCAGGGTTAGAAAGGGCGAAGCTGGGTCTGTGTTTACTTGTCACCACAGTGGGTGAATGGTGAAAGGACAGCCGGCATCCGGGTCGGTGCGTCTCGCAGTCTTTGATCCGTGCCTGCCAGGAGCCCTCGGTCAACGTGTTTTACGTAAGAATGGGAAATGGCAGCCTAGGGAGATACCCCAAAGAACACGGCCGTGGAGCAGTCCCCAGCAGCACAACCTGGCGGGTAGCCATCTTGCGTTAGCCTATGTAAATATGTCTGTGGGAAAGTTAGTTCCCCTTAAGGACTCAGCCAGCCGAGAGGAGCCCGACTCCAGTTTCGATATTTTTACATCTCAGGATGAAGGCAGCCTGGGGGGCAGGGGTGGGTTTTGCTAACATAATCGAAACAGAGAAAAACAAAACAATCTTCGGAGATAGATATAAACACAGCGTTTCGGCGGGGAATGGAAAAATGAAGTGAAAACAGTTCTCAGCGAAGGCTATGGAGACTTCGATACTGTCTCTCAGTCAGTTTATTGAGGAGAGGGGCTGCACTCAAAAATAATTGGGGATCAGATGGGGAAAAACTGATCCAAGCTGATACGATAACCTTATTTACCCTCTTGGTGAGCTGCAGCCACCACGCAATATCATGTTGCTTCATATACTCTTTTCACAAATAAAAACAGTATGATATATATTCTACAACTTGATTTTCGCTCTATATACAAGGTAGAACTGCTTTCACAGAAATCAGAGCAGGCATTTAATAGCTAAAGGATTGAGCATAAACTCAACAGAAACTACTGGGCTGTGGAAAAGGGCAGTTTGTGCGCAAACAGAAAAATTAAATTGAGGCTGAATTCAAGGTAGATGGCTCTGTCTGAACACCTTCATTCAAAATTCATTCTCCTCTCATGGAAATGTTTACACCGAGGGAGGAATAGGGAGTGCAGAGTGATCTGTGAAATAAAATTGGTACAGATATTATTATTATTTTACTGCAGGTAATAAGAAAATAACAAACAGAAAGTCTGATTTGCATGGTGTTTTATACCTGTGATCTGTTTAAAGTGACTCGAAATTAAATATGGACACCTGGAGCACAGAAGCCTTAAACATCAACAGAGACTAACGCTGTAGGGTAGTTGCTATGGGGAGGGGGGTAACCATCACCTTCCGGGCAGGAGAAACGGTAGTGGAGGAGGTGGGGGGGGGGGGGCCACTGCAAAATTTACCAAGAGGACCCAGTTGGCAAATTTTATGATCACACCTAATTTGCAATAATTCGCTGAAGCCACACCCCACTGCACAGTCAGCAAATTTAACCGAGAAGGACCCTCTCCCCCCACCCCTGAGAGAAAGGCAAAGCAGGTAAAATGGAGTTTTCATCGTGGCATTAAGGGCAAATACCAACAGAGTGAAGGAAAGGCAAGAAGGCGGGGGGGGCGGGACGTCTGAGAAACGGGGGAGAGTCGCTGACAGGCCAGGCTACGGGACCCAGGGTCGTTCAGGATCCTGCCCCTGGTGCAGAGCGGAGATCATTAACGTAAGCGCATGCACAGCCCACAGGGACGCCTGAACCGGGCGGCGGGAACTCGAAATCAATACGCCAGCGCCGGTGAGGTGAGTGACAGGGGCCCGAACGAAGGGCTGGGAGAATCACCCACATCAGGGGGACAGAGCCCCCCCCCGGGGAACAGGAGCCGGCGGCCAATTCGGGAGGAGGGGGGAGACTCGGCACGTCACGGTGCAGCGGAGGCTACCAGTGCAAACAGGCAATCAGGTATAAACATCTTCCTCAGATGTACAGCGGAGAGATTCTTCTTACAAGACGGCGGAGGAGTTAAACACCGTGATCTGAATCTGAGGGGAGAGCAGGTCCCTAAAAGGTTACAATCCCATATGGGGAGGGGTTGCGGTATTAGAGCTTTAGGAATGCTACTGTTGTACAGAGAATTGATAATGCAGTTTTCAAACCCGAGCATATAAAGATACTCGCGTGTAAAGCAAACCATATACTGAGACTGTTAAAGCGGTATCAAGGTTACTTACGGATCAGAGGCACACTGACGTTGGCTGAGCCTAACTTGTTGACAGCTACGCATGTGTAGTTGTCATAGCGATCTTCCGTCATGTTGCTCATGGAGAGGATCGATCGGGAGCTGTGGGTTTTGATTTCAATACCGTGTCCGCTGGCAAGCCTGTAAGTCAGAGGCAAGGGGACACTATGATATCACGCAGGCACAACGCTGAGAAGCAACGTGAAAAAGACATTGTGATGCGTCAGAAATGACACTGATGTAGTGATGTGACCCTGTGATGCAGTACAACCCTGTCATACAAACATGACATTGTGATGCGATGTAATAATGACTTTGCCGCAATATAAAGAAGACATTACGCATTGCCAGTCTGACCAGGACGTGACGCAACACAAACACGAGCACGCAATGTGGCGTAAAAGCACCATTGTGATGTAATGGACACGTCACTGTGATGTCACCTAAATACCGTGTTCTGATGCAATCACATGAAAACTTCAATTTTGGAAATTCATATTTCAGTTGTGCTTTCATCTTGCTTCCAGTTGCTGCCATTCAGTATGATTTGAACAAACCACACATTCCAGTGGAACGAAAGGCTTTTTTTTCCCTCAAATTCTGAACCTAAATGAATAGTATTGACATGCAGCCAGACTGTTATCATCTCTGGGTTTGATTTTTTCAAGCACTTCCATTCTACTCATTGTCTGCACCTTCATTCTGACAAATGTTTCATCTCAATAATGCCCAGCGCATCCTTATTCGGCAGAATTCATCTGTAGATCGCGTGTCTTGTTTCGTGCCGTTTGAAAGCCAAAACGGCTAACGGAATTACCTGAGTCCGAAGACAAAGTGCTAATGGACTAAATGGCCTCATGTTAGTAAATTGCATCGCTTTATGAGTACATTTGATGAAATTACCATGCAGCCAGTCTAAAAAGAGTGGCACCCTGCACACCATCGGCCCTTCCTCGTAGGCGACTCATTGGCTGGCGGGAGGCTAAAAGGGCCGCTGTCTGGCTGCTCATCGGCGAGCGAAAGGGCCACCTTGTCAATGGCTGAGGGCAAGAAGCCGACTTAAATCACAAGCAGAAGGAGACCTATTCTTGCAATGAGATTTTTTTGATGGACTTTTGAGGTGACTTTTGTTTATTGGAGCAATTTAAATATTTCATATGATTTCCCATTTGATATGTATTTTACGTTTTGTAACCTGATGCTGTGGTGTTTAAAAGCCCTCTGAAATAATCGTTAAGGCTCTTCTTTCATATTTCAATGACATCATCCAGCAGGTTTCCACGGGAATCCGGAGACACCAGGCTAGAGTTTGTTTAGCATTTCATGTTACGTCTAACACCAAAGTAAACACATAATCCCATGCATAATCCCAAACAGAGAAATGTCTGCTGTGCGTATTTCATATTATTAAGATTTAAAAGCGCTTTTGATCTCAGATGTTTTTGGAGGTTTAAGCTTAACAACAGAAAACAGGTATTAAGGTATGAACAACAGTGCTGTGCTGAACAAAGAACCTGTTATTTTCCGGGATGGGATGGCTCACTTTTTCAGAATATGGTTTCTTGACAGTTTGAAACCTGCATTGGACAATATCCGAGCCATTTCCTCAATTCTGCCCTGGGGGTCATT
>JAODKF010000049.1:15983922-15995531 GCA_026779585.1 Mormyrus proboscirostris | reverse complement strand
ATCAGACTTACTAAATGGATGCAAAACCATGGATGCAAATTTCACCTGGCAGTAACCATGTATTCCTTCACAATACTAAGCCATAGAAAGGTCCTCAATGAAAACCCATCATTCCCACATCATACAATAGACCACATTCATTGAATCTTGCTCTTACACTTTTTCTGCACTCATCTCTGTGCACATTCATGTATTGACGCGCTTGCAGCGGCATCACATGTAACTTACTTTGGAATTTACTCGGAAACAACAGATGCTATTTTCTGATTCGGTGGCAGCTGCTATTAATTCTGCATAACTCGGGACAGCTATGAGCTCAGCGGAAAACCCCACTCTGCGCGTCATCCAATACTTCTATATGACGGGACACCTCGGTGGGTGTTATCCCTTACTTCTCAGCGTGAGAAACACAAGGTGTGGCGTGTGAACGTGTGAACTGGTTGAAATGCGTGTGTCTCACAGTCAATGCGTGAGAGCCCTGTTTTTATATTAGATGAGACTAAAAATTGAGAAATTTCAATAGGTGCAAGTAGTTCTTCCTCATAAGAAGGAAAGATTGTCAGCATCTGCGTGTCAAATTACCATGTGTCTGAGTAGCCCAGAGTGACCTGAAAATAAAACCATAAAACATAAGTGGCTCAAATACATACAATGAAATAAGCCTAAAATCAAAGGCATAGAAAAACGCTCAAAAGTGGATAAGGTTCAAAGGATTAAAAAAACTCTACGATCTACTTTTCATTGAAAACCCAACATCCTTCTAATGCATCGCTGAATGATCCACGTCGTCTGCATCTCCACGTGCTTATCGGCTCCTCATTTGATTCTGTACAAACGTCCACGTCAAAGTACAACTAGAACAGTGTCCATGTCAGTACTAATGGGGCAGCTTCCTATAGAGTTTCACTGAGAGAACACTTTATTAAATACATTCTCAAATGAAGGATATCATCCATACATCATATGTAGGCCTTAAATGTGTTCTTACAGAAGGAATGAATGAATTTTCTATTTATTTTAACTGAAGGAGATATTTTACATACCAAACTGGCTCACAGTTAGCAGCTGGCTAATACACCAGGGGTTTAGTAAGAAGATGGCCCAGTTAGCATTTGGCTAATACACCAGGGGTTTAGTATGAAGATGGCCCAGTTAGCATTTGACTAATACACCAGGGGTTTAGTATGAAGATGGCCCGGTTAGCATTTGGCTAATACACCAGGGGTTTAGTAAGAAGATGGCCCAGTTAGCTTTTATTTAAGGACGTACTCACATTTGCCTTGTACCATACCAGAGCACAATTGTCCCTCCTTCCCAATACCTCTCCAATCAGGGCTCACGTGCTAGGCCCAAGCCTGCTTTTGTCATCACTGTGCAACTTTTTGTGTTAAAAAACACCTGGTAGAAAAGGACTATTGCACAGCACAGTGTAGTATATGATTAATGTCCATATTCTGTGGCTTATTTGATGTCATTTTGGATGTAATGACACATGGCTCCCTTATACATTTACTGAGTATGCAACCCACCGATTTTCATTTAATCGTGCTGCATGTATAAGAAGATGGTTCTGTATTTTACCAAATATCTCATAGCTTTTGTGTGTTTCACCCAGTAGTTCCTGGACATTCTCTTAAGCCCAAATTTCCAGCAAACGCTGCACCTCCGCTGTAGACCAAAGTGATTCCTTTGCTGCCGTGTTTGCAATTCAAATTTTTTTTTAATCAGCTTTAGATAATGGGTCAAGAAATCTGTCCACATGCCAGCTTTTCAGTACTCTTCGCCTAAAATATTAATGAGAGGTGTATTGTGATGGCCAGAAGTTAATCTGTATAAATTCGGCATATCCATGTTTATTACATTCAGTTAGTGGCACACAAGCTACTGTTTTGGTATATCATGGAAGCAATGAGCACTGAAGCAGTGGTGAAGAAAGGGACAGCTCAACAACCACAACATCTATTAAATAAGATTTAATATATTAAAAAAGGTAAAAAGACTTCAGTGGTATGGCAGTACTTTTTGCCATGTAAAGTCCAACATGTCTAATAATGGAACTTTATTGATCCCCGTGGGGAAATTATTTTTACACCTCCCTCAACTTGCTCTTTTTTTTTTGTAGCGCAAGTTGTCCGCGAAGGGCAGCCACCTGTAGAGCCCACCAGATCCAATCCTTCCAGGTCCAGTTCATGTTTAGTGTAAAGTCTGCATGTATGAACCAGTTGGATCTCTCAGGTTTTGTCTGTGTTCTGTGCTCGAGTCCAACTGAACCGTGCCCCAGCCGACCTCTTCAAGCTGACCCAGGGACAGTTAAGCGTACTGTGCCCGGGCACGGTACGGAGTGATCACACTAGTCAAACGAACTGGACTTTGGGGGTCAGATGTGCTTGGGCGCAGGACAGATAGCCTAGCGTGAGAACACCCTGACAGACCAGCGCTTTAGTGAGAAAATGGCCCAGTTAGCAGTTGGCTAACATTGCCTCTATTTTATATCTGAGTTTAGAAAGACGGCAAACAGTTCACCAAGGCACGAGTGACTGCCCATTGCTAATAGCTTAAACGTCTTGGCAGTTACAAATTCCTTTTCCTTAATCTTCAACGCATTACTCAGCCTGGGAAAGAGGAGATACACCTACCACAAAGAATAAGTCATAACTTACTGCCCGCATTATGAATTATGTAGGAGGGGAAGCCATTAAAATGCAACGCCTTCAACTAGACTAAATATTAAGACGTGGTGAGTTAGGTTCCAAACAGGTATTTCACATGCTATCTGTAGTATGAAATGGGACTGAAGATTTCCTTAAGCACATAACAAAATGTGTGTGTCTCCTTGACTCAGCTCCCTTTTAAAATAACACTTATTTTTTAAAAAACAATCTGTAGCACAATACATACAAACCCCGACCTTGCAGAATAAGTGGAACGAAAATGGATCTGATTGCTCTGCAAAGACCCCATGCAATTCCTGCGCCGATGCTCTTCCTTCCGGAACGATGGTGAAGCTCCTGAACTTCCTCCTGGCCACGTCCTGCATGACTGCACTCTAGGACGCTGTTCTCCAAACACCTATTGTGTATATTTAGTGGACCCTCCTCACTCGCTCCTGCAGTGAATTGACAGCTACTCCTGGTGCATGTTTGCACCCATACATTTTAACCCGAGAATCTTTATTACTCTGGTTCCAGCAGCTACGCCTCCATATACATCCTTAGCTGTATTTATTGTGAAGTAGTTTGTGTATCTAGTTGAACAATCTACCTCCCGTTTTCTACTTCAACACGCCCATATTTCAGAGTTATATGCAACCCACTACTGGCTACACCCATCGATCGCCTCCGTCCGTGTTCTTCGACTTTAACTGCTGACCTGTAAGTCACTTTAAGTGAAACAGGCTCGTCGTTCATTTTAACCAGATCAAAGGGTCATTAACTTGGTAGATGGCAAGTCAGTCAATTTATTCATGACCTGAATGATTAATTACTACTGTGTGGTTTTTTTCAAGCTTTGCTTCAATTATAGGTTCAATAATCAGTCAATAACTGTCCTTATTATTACTATTATTATTTTTTAAATCAAACACGCTTTTTCGATAACTTATTAATGCTTTTGCCAGAAATGCTGCAAGTACACCACAATCATAATAAGCAAATGAATCAAAAACACAAGTCACATTCAAACTCCTGAACGCACAATGCAGCCACAGAATAGCTACTTCTCCCTGGGTTAATCTCCTCTGAAGGCATTCGTCCACTTTCCCCCGAAATCATTAGAGAGAGACGCTAATTTAAGTGTCATTACAGCACCAACAGGCGACCATTTCATGCAACGTCAAACTGTAACATCGCCTCAGAGTGGGACTCATTTATTTTGTTGTCAAGTAATGCGAGTAGCCGAAGAAAAAAAAAACATGGGAGATTCAATCAGCGGGAGTGTTTGGTATATCGTTCCCCCCCCCCCCCGGCGGCCGGCGGGCGGGTCCAGAATAACCGCGGCTTTCCCGGGTGTCCATTCCCAACCCAGGTCCCTGGGTAACAAAGAAGTGCAGAGGTGGTTTTGAATGGGATATCTGATGGGGACTTATCAACAGCATCATATGCAGGAAATGGACCAGAATGGGGGGCCGTCTGTGAGTTACACAGATCAGACACCCCAGCCAAAGGGTTACTGACGCAGAGGGAGCCACAGACCAGTGACGCGTCAGCGTGACTCGACCTTGCTCTGGCAGAGTCGAAAGCTGAAATGAATGTGCATAAAAATGCATGAATCTGATATGTAAACACTATTTGCATTTTGTTCATTACAAAATGTAAATTGAACATGGCGCTAATTAAATTACCCCGTCACATAATCAGCCGGAGGCGTCCAGGGAGTTCCGATTTGCCTTTGCCTGTGCGTGGTGGTGGGGGGGTGCACATAGGGTTCAGATCCATTGGGACGGGGGCTGCCGCCGTACCCCTGGGCAGGGTTCGAACCCCTCTCCTACTGCTGAGTGGGGCAGCTTACCCTGAGCCGATCTAGTGTCATCAGAGGGTTTGAATCCTGTGGGGGGGGGGGGAGGCAGCTGTCGTAACCATGGACAAGGACCTTCCCCTGTACTAATCCGGAGCACCATTCAGGAGGGTTCAGTCGCAGACCCACCAACTCTCCATGGATGTTTCCAAGCGTCTCTGTATTTCTGGTAATTTAATAACTGTTAAAAACACAGACAGACACGAGCGTGTTGGAGCTCTCGCACTCATGCCGGCTGTCGCGGGTGAAGTTCTCCCCTGTAACCCCATCTGCTGCTGCTCCTAAACCAGGATGTTGCAACAAGAGGAATTTCACCAGCATGACTCAGGCAGGAGCGGAGTGATCAACCAGCCTGCGGCGTTACTAATGAGCCGTAAACTTTATTTATGTAAATAAAATGCTGATTTTTATTTTTATTTTCTTCGCCTGTCGAAATGGCCCATGCACCATCCTGCTCGGCACAGGATGGGTCGGGGGGGGGGCAGGTGGGGGCTGGTTTGCTGACTCTGCCTGAGGATTTCTGTGTGTGCCATTTGTCAACACCCAAAAATATAAATTATACCTCGTATTAAAATTGATATCAGCAGTTCCTCAGAGTGAGATATCGTGAGAATGGGCTCTGAGGGCGCGTGGGGAAATTCCTTGCATTCAAATGTCAGCACTTTTCCAAAAGCGAGGTGACTGGGAACTCATTGGTGGAAATAACATCTCTCCCCCCCCCGGGGGATGCTAGTCAATGGGACTGGCGGGAGTCCTGGAAGATCATGTTAAAGCTCGGGGGGTGGAGGGCTTAGGGGCGCTCAGGCAGGGCTCTGGGACAACAGTCACATTCCTGCGCAGCCCGGACAGGCTGTAAGTGGGACAGCATGTCATTTTCTGTGTGTAAGAAGCAGACTGGTCCTCAGGGGCCCACTGTAATATGAATTACGCTCTATCGGCAACCATAACTGTTTAGCAATTCTAGATAAAACGGGATTAATTTCATGCCCTTACAGTTTCTCCGACAAAGGCCCACATTTCCCATTGTGAAATTCCTAGATGGGGTTAGATGGGGTGTGTAGGATTACATCGACTTATAGGCTTTCTGACGATGACGTCGTTTTACAGGGTCGTTCATGCTGCCTGTTGCAAATGCTCCCTCATTCACTGACCAAGAAAAAACCCAAACATTTTTGCCTTTAGTCACTGTACGGTATGTTGTGCTAAATTTCATACACTGGCATCCGGTCCAGGTGTCCCCTGCCTTGTGCCCTTTGCATTCTGGGATAGGCTCCAGGCTCACCGTGACCCTGCACTGGATAAGAGGATGGATAAATCGCAGCCTGTTTTTAGCAGTTCTCCAAAGGGCTGAGATGGACCCAGCCGCTATATTCCAGTCAGGTGAGATCCCAATTTTTGTACCCCCTTTTCTAATCACATGTTTTTATGACATTAAAAAACTGCTTTGATGAGAGGTAACAGCAGCATTCTGCTAAATGAAGTATTTTAGTCACAACAATCTCAACAGAACCTCTACTTTGGATCAGGGATCCAGTTAATACTGTTCAATTTGGTGGAGGCGTAATGTGAAACTGCAAACGGAGCCGGACAGAAGCATTGCAACCCCAGCTGTGTGATACATGCGGCTCTTTCTGTCCACATCTCCCACCTCCTCAGTTCCGTAGACTAATGCTCCTGCCTGGTGAGCTCCACAGCCGCTACTGATGCAGCTCTGATTCCCCTTTCCTGTGCCGCCTCTTTGATCTGCTCCATACCTTAACCTCCTTTAAACATCCGTAATGCCTAATTAAAGTTACATTAACATCTTCCAGTGTACACTGTAGTGGGGATGAAAAAAACATGCTTTACTGCAAAAAATCGTGTCCGTGTACATTGAAACAAAGAAGCGGAATTAAGTCTAAAATGAAAACTGTCTTAAATAAATAGGTATCTGTAATGCAGACCTACTAAATCTGTCTTACCTACAAGAAAAGGAAATATGAGGCTTTAATTTGCCATAGGGGGGGGGTCCTCAGTGACTCCCCAAAGAAGCAGAAGGTCGTCTTGTTTTCAAAATATGTGCATAAAATCAACACTATTTACAATCCTCTGAAAATCCAATGCATCCATCCATTGCAGCGATGGACTCACACACTATAAGCAAGAATTTAAAGATGGCAGTCCAAGTTTGCCTGTCTTTGGACCGTGGGAATTATCTGGAATTTTGGGAGGGAATCCATACGAACACAGCAAGTACCACAAATGTCCAGAGCTGGGGGTAGGATTTGATCCCACAACCCAGGAGGTGTGTGACTGCTAAAAGTGCTATCAATCCTGTTAGCTGAGAGTGTTATCATCACCTTTTTTAGAAGACATGGGTAATTATTTGTCTTTAGGAGAACAATTCATCATCTTCTCACTTGTAATTCTGGCCTCACAGTCAAACTCATTGTTTATGAATGAATCTCAAATGATTTCTGCTTGTAAACAAATTCACCTGGTTTGGCGAATATCACTCCGGAAATGGTAAATCCCAGTACGTTGTTAGGAAATCAGTCGATCTGAGTCGGGCTGACATCCCCGCTCTGATGTCATGGCACACGCGGGAGTATTATCCTGTTGCTGGACCGCTGCCGTGGTTACGCTGGTAACTAGGCTAGAAGGACTCGTCATTTTGATAATCCCCGGAGTGTGATTCTCCTCTGGAAAACAAGTCCGGCGTTCACTGAAACACCGCGGCCAGCTGCATTCTCACCACACGGCTGCCCAGAGAACGGAGGAGGGAGAGTATTATTACAGATTTGGAACATAAATCTGCCATTATTAGAAGGCCATTCCGGATTCTTTAGAAACCCACTGAGAATCAAACCCCCTTTTGCTGTTTCCCACCAAAGCATCATCGTAGCCGCCCAGACCCCGTCGGGACGCCCTCGCAGGCCGAGTCGGACTCCTGACCACGCCGCTACCGATACCTGCGGATCTCAATGAATCGATCCCTTCATTTTTTTTTTGCCAGAATGGCGCTCACTTCTTCTCCTGAAATGACACGGCGCTTAGCGGGAGAATAATTATTTTTAATTGCTCAAATAACCCTCTTTGTCAGCTCGCACTCATTAATTTCCCTCGACTGCCGTACTCTCACTATGCCCCCATCTGCTTCGAGGGGGTCCACATCATCCCAGTACGGCTGGGGGGGGGCGCGAACTGTAATGTATAAATGCACCTGCTACTTGTGGAAACTTGACTAGCTTCCAGTGCATTTCTGTTTTAGAGAATGGCACTGCAGGACGGCAGCTGGATATCACTGCAACGGTTGTTGGTTCAAGACCCGAAAGGAATTGTACTGTAGTACTTAAATTGCGTGCTTAATGGGAACTGAGCACTTTAAACTCAACTGAAACATCAGGGCTGGTCAGATAACTATAAAATGTACAACCAACCGATCATCCTCAGGCTCAGAGAGAGGTCGCAGTACTCAGCCAAGCTTCTCGGGAAGGAAGGAGCTGCTCAGCCTGTAATTCCAGGCCAGACAGTCGCGCGCTCCAAGCTTTACGTGGCCCAGGGCTCTTATGGATCAGCCGGCTCTCTTCAAACCTGGAAACCAATTAGTGTGGACTTCACCTCCAGCACGTAGGATGTGCGGCATTCAAAACTGGCCTTTTAGCTGCTGAGAACAAACTGACACAGACCGTGTGAACAGTCTGCCTGCCATCTCACCCCCTACATCTTGCCAGAAGCCCCCCGTGGTCAGCATCCGGACTTGGGTACGAGTCCCGAGCCTGTTTTATGTCGTCATCCCTACATGTAAGTCTGAGCAACCTCATAAACTACAAATGACACTGAAACATGATAAAGACTGTTCTCCTGGGTGCTTTAAAAACTGTATAGTCTTTCACAAAATGCACCCTATTAAAAGTGAGGTATCCAGTTGAAGCAGTCATAGAGAGACATTCATGTCAGCAGAACTTCATTGAGAGCTTTATTGTTTCATTACTGGCTCTGTATCCTGTACCTCGCTGACTCTAAGACTATGTTCACACTGCAGGACAAATGTGGCCCAAATCCGATTTTTTGCTCATATGTAAGTCGGATCACACTTTTTCCATGACAATGTGAACAGCAAAAGTCACATGGAATTTGATTTTTTCAATTCCGATTTGGGCCACTTCAGTATGTGGTCATAAATCGGATACAGGTCTGATTTTTTGTAATGCGACCTGAGTCTGAACAGCGAAATCGGAATTCATGCGATTTCTTTGTCACTCTCGATCACAATTCTGTGCGGGCGGAAGTCACCATATGTCTCCGTCGGAGCGCCAAACATGGAGGAGAGCACAGAAGTTGGCCAGTGGAGGGACAGTGAAGTGCTGGATTTAATAATTATTTGGGGAGACAAATCTGTTCAGGCAAAACTGGAAGGCTCATATCGTAACCGGGCAGTTTTCGAACCAATTGAAAAAGAAATGGCCGAACGGGGTCATAAAAGAACTTGGCTCCAATAAGGAATTTGAGCATGAGCATACAAGCCGGAGCCTCCATGCTGGTGATTGACATCTTTGTTTTTGTGCATCATTGCGCCTTTGCTTTTTCACATGCGTGTCACTGCGTCTTTGCTTTTGCGCATGCGCCCCATTGCGTCTTTGCTTTTGCGCATGCGCCCCATTGCGTCTTTGCTTTTGCGCATGCGCAAATGTGTATACCTGAAGGAGCAGGCAGGGGGCGCTCTATCAACCCCCACCCCCGCCCCAAGCTGGTTTTGTTGGACCACCAAAACGGTATTAAGTCTCCATGGTGGGACATCTTTAAGCGGATACCTTGTAAAGAACTGCTGCACCATGCTTAAAAGTGATGATTTCATAAAGAATTTTCCACACTATTACTCCAAACATGGTTCCAGGTGACCTAAAGGCACATCTTCCTAATTATTTCAGAAATGAAGCGCTAACCTGCCTCATCCTGTTCTTCAGTGATTCTCTTTGACCTTTGATTAATCCGAGAAGCCCACGCGGTAATTCTGCTGAACTCTAAAATGCTTTTATGCGCATAGTTAACCAGGGAAACCTCAGTTCTTTGTGAGGATTTCTCCTGTTGTGTTAAAATATCACTGCTATGACAACAGATCGATGAGCAGACAGCTCACAGACTCATCAAGCCTCAGACTCATCAAGTAAAGAAACACAGAAATCCATAGGTCACCTGTGGGCCACCTCCAAGGTTGGGGGTTCGATTCCCACCTCCTGAATCTTCTTTCACTAACTGCACCAAGTTCCTCCAGGTACACAGTCCATAAACACGTGTTTAGGGCTAGTGTTGGCCGTAGTGTCTGGATGTGTCCCAGTGCGGACTGGCACCCCATCCAGGGTGTGGTCTGCATTTCCTGGGAAACCAGGCTCACTGCAACCTTACACTGGATAAGCAGGTATGGGAATGGGCATATGTGCATGAAATCACTGCACATCTGCTATGTAAATCAGAATGTAGAAATAGGTACAAAGTGGTATAGAGTGGCCCTCATAATGAGCACAAGGCTGCAAGCATCCCTGTTATTCCATGATCAAAGGGAAATTTAAATCCTCTGGGCTGGAGAAGCTGCTATCATCCAATCCTTGATATGACCACCCCCTTCAAAATATACAGATCTCGCACTTCAGGCCTTTGCCAAAACACACAACAGAAGCACCCCCTCAACCCCCTGCCCACCCATGGGTCCTGAGATATGGGTCAGTGTTGTTTTGGCTGAGTGATAACTTGGCCCATTTGTACGTGTTAAATATGAGAGCAGGTACACATGTCAGTGTGCCGGCGTGATGCCGTGTGGGAGAGCTCCAGACCTGCCGGGCGATGCAGCGATAACAGGAAGCCCCGCCCAGTCCCAGTCACACCGCCACGTCCGCTTCCTCCATGCACCGCTAATCGTGCATATGAAACACATGCTACGCACCGATCCGCGGGGCCATTTCAACCAGCCCGCTGCTTCTGTCCCATCTCTCTGGTTCCTTAAGCCGCGAGTCCCCGCCCCCGTTCCTGGAGAGAAACAGCGCCCCCCTGCTGCTCCACCTATGCCAGCGACAAGATTTGCCGACACATCTTCCATGCAGTAATATTTCAGCTTAAGACATTACAGGCTGGAATAAACGACGGGTCAGACAGATAGACCCTAACGGACAGGGGTTCAACCTGCAGAAATCATCGGTGAATGCCGTTATATCAGAATCGGAAAGATCTTTATTGCCCAATTATATTAAACAGACAATGGCGCATCACAATATCATTAGAGAGAGTAGTAAAAAACAGGGAAGAAGATGGAAAGGAATTAAACAAAGAAAGCTAGACGACAATGGAAAAGAGGAACCAAAACCTCCCAAACACAGAGGAAAAACCTCTGGGGGTCCAAGGTCAACTAGCTGCCCAACCCCCCCGGGCATATTGACATTACTGAAAACAGAGAGAGTGGACTTCCTTGAGAAAACCAAGGTGTTTTCCACGCTGGCCTGTGTAGGGTGGCATTGAAGGCTGAACACATGATGATACAGTTCGTATGTTCCATTCACGATAACATATAACATGCAAGACAATTTGAAGACAATTGTAAGCGTACTTTTTCCATCCATCTATCCGTCCATTCATCCATCCATCCATCCATCCATCAGTTAACTGCTTACCCTGGTCTGGGTTGCGAGGGGCCCTAAACCCAATCCCCAGCAGCAAAGGGCTGGGGTGCACCCAGGACGGGATGCTAGTCCATCACAGAGGCGGTAAATATTCTTTATGAAATTATGTCTATGATCAACAGTTAATGACATTTAAAAGTCTGTACACACAGAAGAGCCATTCACGTTGTTTTCATCTCAGG
The DNA here is from genome assembly GCA_026779585.1 of Mormyrus proboscirostris. Classification (NCBI taxonomy): domain Eukaryota; kingdom Metazoa; phylum Chordata; class Actinopteri; order Osteoglossiformes; family Mormyridae; genus Mormyrus; species Mormyrus proboscirostris. The sequence continues at coordinate 15,984,187 of JAODKF010000049.1, read as the reverse complement.
TTGTACGTTTCTCATCTTTTGGACAAAGCAATAATGTTTTTTTCCTCGATCCTTCTGGCATCCTTCCATATTTCCAGCTTCCCAGAACTGCTTTTCTGACTGGATCAGTAACGGGACGACGGTTATGTATTATATACGTGTTTTATGACACCGTGGTGAATGAGATCAAGGCGCTGGTGCGACTGGGGGTGGGGGGGGGGGTTCCAAAGTGCACTCGTGTCTTGCATTATTCATGACGCATGACTTCGCCTACCCCAGGTACACC
>JAODKF010000049.1:15970112-15983822 GCA_026779585.1 Mormyrus proboscirostris | reverse complement strand
GCACTCGTGTCTTGCATTATTCATGACGAGAAGCGGCTGAGATCCAGCAGACGCGCCATCCGCTTGATGGAGCAGGAGACAGAGATTATTTGATCAAAGATCCAGGTTTTTTTTTTTCTCTGTGAGCTGTATGATGTCTTGGCGACAGGAACATCTCGGAAAGGCACCTGTGTGCCAGAGGAGATCAATCGGGCGATCCGCGGATCACGTACAGACGCTTAACACAAGCGGGACCGCTGACTCTCGGTCTCGATATAACCCTCGCAGCTGGGGGCGTGAAAACGCACGCCTCAGATTTCCAACTCTGGACACACTTTCCTGTGACTTTAATTAAATTGCTTAAATCGATTGGTTAGGCCCTCAGAGATTAAATCCGAGACTGAATATCCCTGTATTTTTGTCTTTAACTTTCAGCCAGTTCACTCGTCTGCTAGTTGGCCTGTGCTATTCCAGGCCACCGCATCCTCTCACTACGTGGAGACGTTAACACCCTCCCCCGCCCCCCCCCCCAATCGCTGTGAATTTTAGATCCTATTTTTAACTTTCAGCTTCTGCCATTAGACTTCGGTGAATAATGACCTGGAAAATTCAAATGAGATGAATATAATATGACGTTAATTCGCCTAGAACGGTAGCGTGCATAATAATAATAAAATAAAAAAATTAAAAAACGAATAAATAAAAAACACAAAGGCTCATTCCGGTAGCTTGGTGAGCTTCTGCCGTGGCTCCAGGAAGCCGCTCATGGGATCCGGCTCGAGGATCCGGATCAGAGCCAGCGGTGACACTGACTTTCACTGACACCCCACCTCCCTTTGCTTCTGGACATCTGGATATTTGGACAGTGCCCCGACTCTCTCGGGGTCCAGCTGTACGTGGGGAGAAAGGGCAGACGAGCGGTTGCCAGGTTACACGGCTGTCAATTCAGCACCCCCACTTTCTTTAGGCAGATCCTGTGTTGCAGCCATGTGATTACAGCATGGCATGTGCACTGGCTGTCAATCCACAGCTCCCTTCCTGGGGGTGGGCCTACATCATGGTCATGTATACTGAGTACATCTTCACTGGCTCTCTATCTGCAACTCCCACTTCCTATAGGCGGGGTCTACATCATGTTCATGTGATTAGAGTACAACATCTTCATTGGCTGTCAATCTACAATACCCCACTTCCTGTAGGAGGGGCCTATGGTCCACCGGCTGTCAATCCACAGTCCCCACTTTGTAGGCAGGGTCATACCCGTCTGATCAGAGGTCAGCGCGGCCTGGGCACTTCAGTGACAAGGCTCCAAATCTGCTGCACTACAGCTGAAAGCATACATACTTAAACTGTTTGTTTAAAAATGAAACCATCTGACTATAGCCACTGCAGTTTCATTTAAATCTCTGGCCGGGGCTCCATCTATCCACACCGGGGGCTATTTGTCGTAATCTAATTACCCCAAGCGTGAGTCAGTCCAGGTGGGGGCAGCGCAACGCAGCCGAGTCGGTTTGGTCACACCCGCCTATGGGTGAGTAACTGAGGTCTCGCCTCCCCCACTATACGCGAGTGACCACGCGGGTCACGTTCACTTAAGCTGTAAAACCATTATTCTTCGTTAAGTAGGTGAGAGGCACATCAAGATGTGAATATCTTTAATTGACTTCGGGGGGGGGGGTGGGGTGGAGTAGCAGGTGACACATCCTCATCAGAGGGGTTCTGTTCCCCGTGATGATGATGAGACTGAGGTCCTTGGGCTTACACCCCAATTCCATCCCCCATGCTCTGAAGCCCTAAATTCCCCTCCATCATCTTCTTAAGCCCCACCCCGACTCTCGACCCCAAATACCAACCCCGGGTCACTTGATTCTGTCCACCACCCCCCGGGACTCCTTTGGGGATTACCTTTGATCCCACTTGACCTGGCGATACCGCATCAACACCTTAACAATGAGCTGAGGTGGCAGCAGAAGATTAGAACCCCATACCTCCAAGCCAGAAGGGGGTGCCATATTTATAGAGTACATGTTTGAGAACAGGCTCATGGGTTATTTCATTTCGAGCATGCTTTCCACCGGCCATCTATGTTCTACACCATCGATTTGCCGATTCACTGTTCCGCTTCCTAGCGCCGCCTTCGTTGGACAGTGTTCAGAAAACGCTGCCTCGCTCCTTCAGGTACCCTACCACAAACTTGCTGCACAAATTAGCCACCTCTCCCTGGTTCCGGAAAGATCCTCTCAGCCCCACTTCCGAGCTACTTTGGGACCTGTCAATGAAAGGAGGGACGTGTTTATTTCCGGTATCTATATGCAACACCGTTTCGGATCAGGGGGTAATTTATAACATCAGCAAAATGAGTTGCGACTTGACAGATGGCTTCATAAGCGCGCGGCCACCTTCAGACCGGCTCGGAAAGTCACTGACAAGCCCGGCTCGTACAGTGAGATACCCTGCAGTCAGGCCAGGGCGACGAGCTCCTCACAAAGGACCTAAATATAATCACAGCACAGCAAAGCTGCTCCCTCAGCTCAGTGCCGTCTCCAGGATGATTCGAAGTTTCACTAAACATGATCAATTTTAAGGAAACGGTCGTTTTTGTACCTCAGGCATAATTGAAATATATTTTGCATGTTTAAGAATGTATCACGTGTGTTTACAGTGGTTTGGTGGGTAGCTCCATTGCTTCACGTCTCTCAGGGCTGCGGGTTGGAATCCCACCAGTGTATGTGGAGCTTGCATGTATTCCATGTGTTATGCCGGTCAGGTCTAAGTACATCAGCTTCCTTCCGTAGTCCGAAGACACTGTGTCTTTAAATCTACAGTGTGTGTGGCCCTGAGAAAGAATGGCAACCCTGCCTACGGTCTGTGTGCCCTGAGAAAGAATGGCAACCCTGCCTACGGTGTCCCCGGCCTTATTCTGCCTGAGAGAGGCTCCCTGGATAAACGACTGGAAGACTGGAGGATCTGCATTGCCAAAGTCAGCTCACTCTGGCCACAGGATATTTATCAAGATACCTCACTGTATGCCTCTGCCTATCCGAGGCCAAGGGGTTGAGCAGAAAGCCCAGAACCACTGCTGACATTTCATCTTGGTCGCTATCGTCAAAACGCACCTGAGCTAGTCTGGAGGAGGTGAGACACCAATCGAAGGCTGGCAAGGAGAAGTGATGGTCGCAAACAGAGAGGTGATTTATCCACTTAGAAGCATTCATCCCATTGGTTAGTATATGTCCAGCAAAGGCACTCAAGTGCACTCAGAAAAGCCAGGGAAAGATGACTCAATATGCTGTCCTCCTACCAGCAGGGGGCACTACCTTCCTCAGCTAAACACAGACTCCCTCCATTACAAGGACAGCCTTTGTATAGACTCGGTCCTTTGGGCCCAAGGCATACTCATATGTGTGACAAATGTCTCAAAGCTTACAGCGCTAACACGGGATCTTCGCAGCTTGAAGCTGTGATTTGAGGTTTAATTCGGTGTTGCTGTCCTACATAAATTACCAAGAAAAACAAGCTTCTACTTTAAGAGCCCCCCCTTTAGAAGTTTCAATACCGTAAACATTTCCAACTGTTTATTCTGGTGGCTGGAGGGAGCCTATACCCGACAGAACAGAACACGAGGCTGGGGTACATCCTGCCAGTAATAAAGATACCAGAACCCAATGGCCTGTAATGGAGAAGCTAATCAGGGACAAATGGGGGAACTCAAAGGCCAGCTACGAGGGAACCCAGCGGTCAGTAATGGGGAACCGGATCAGGGAAAGATGGAGGCAACAGGCATTAATGTGGAACCCGATCAGGGAGAAATGGGGGAACCCAAAGGCCAGTGATGAGGAAACCCAATGGGCAGTGATGGGTAATGAGGTAACTGGACTTAAGCACCCAAATGCAGAGAGAGCTGGTCCCAAACCCCATTCTCCAAATACAGGCTGAATCCTGCTGTAAACACATACCATACTGTCTCCAGGGAGAGTATATACCATCATTACAGCTGCTAGTTTTTATTTATAGAAATGGGACAAAAATAAATAAAATCACCACTATCACATTTATGCCTTAAATAGTAATATTTACTACTGTAAAATAAAAATAAACTATGAGCTTGGATGTGGATTTACGTAAATATTCGAGTCATGTTCATTGCCGAAACTTTCTGACTAGAGGAAAGAGACAGTTAGACATGGGGAAATCAGTGTGCCCCCTGAAAATGCCCTTCTACAGTTTGGCAAACAACTGAGCTGCCCTGGGGAGCTGATGAACCAGCTCTGCCCGGCCAAGTCTGGAAAGGAGTCATACAACACAATGAGTTACGGAATAGATTTCATCATCAGGAGACCCGGAGAGTTGACTTCCATCCAAAAATGCTCTTATCGAAAACTGACTTTTGCATATCAAGCAAACTCCTCATATGTGCACTTTATATATAAGCATATATAATAAATATTACATATTCGTTATTGGTACTTGGTTATAAGGAACCAAGGGGCATTTGATTAGATGAATGTGGTTTCCAATCAGAATCATGGAAATGTAATTCAATTAAATACGACATAAGCATCTTTCCTGAAAAAGTAAGAACTGGATGAGTTTGGCATCAGATATCGAGGCCTGCGGTAAACAGCTTGCAGTCATTGTGCACAATCAGATAAGTCACAGACAAAGCAGAGGTCAAGGAAAGTAGGTGTCCTACCTCGAGTTAAAATTCTTTATTCGCCTCGACGCTCCAGCATTGATTGATTTCAATCGACTCAGTCCCCTACAATACTTGTCTCTTGACGCACAAACCTCCATCTAACTTGAGTCATTAACAACTGAGTCATTAAATATAAAATAACGATTTCAAATGATATAGACAGACACACTCCAAACACACAATCGCCTTGTTGCTGAGCCTCATACAGATACAGTCAGCAGCTCATGAGAAGCTCTGGTCCTATATGCTGGCTGTGCATTTAGCCGTTAACTGTGTCTGCCGTATCATTAGCGCTTCTCCTTTTAATAATGCTCTGCAGAAAAATCGGAAAGGTTTAGCTGTTAGGGTGATCAGACCCAGGTCAGTAAATTCAACAACTGCAATGAAGCTTCTTAATTCAAATCGGCCCCCAAATTACTCGATCTGACTCCAGCTCTTATCGCCTTTCAGGTCTGTTTAGAAGGAAAACAGTAATTTTACAAGCCGGCCTTGAAACACAGAATTTGGGATCGGTTTTAAGAATGGGCCTCGCCTCTCCAGTAGAAGCTTCTTGGCACAGTTTGCCCAGGTCTGAATGGAATGCTTGAGCCGGGCACAGCCACAGTCGGGGGCTCTTCCTCGTTATCTCCGGTGCCCGGAGGAGCCGGGGGCTTTGGGCTCACGTGCCTCCGGTCGCCATTGTGTTGGCCGAGATAAAAGCCGCGGGATCACGGTGCCGGCGGCCGGGAGCAATTTAAATCAAAGCTGGCCCGGAACTGTGGGGTCCATTCTTAAGCTTACTGTCAATTTGTTCAGGGTGATATTGGCTGATATCAAGGCATTGTCCTGCTCCCCCATTTATAACCAAGGTTTACCAGCAAATTTGACATTAATGGGACAGAAAGGCAAAAATCCATTATTTCCACGGCCTTCAGCTGATTGAGAGAAAGAAGAAGAAAAAAAAAAACGATACTGAAAAACAGTGTGTAGCTTCAGTGACGGTGATAATGCAGGGAGGAAGGGTTATGGATTTTTTCTGGTGTCTGGCTGGGAGATTTTAATAGGGAAATGCGCGCGCGCACACATATGCAACAATGTCTGTTCTGTTAGGGAATGGCGACACTGTGCCACTTCTCTTACGCGGCTGTTGTACCGTTTGTCTTTGTGCAATTATATTGCTCTTGAATACATGCTTGGAAGCCCTGCTGAACTGGATATACCAGCGTAACAGGTGTAGCCGTAACCCTAATGTGACTGTGAATGTTTTGTCATACTCACTGTAGTTGAAACTACAGCGAACGGCACACACACACCCTCATCCCGGAGCCTGATTCACAGCCTCAGTCTGATCTACATCCCTCAAATCGCTAACCTCCCTTTGCCTGCAGTGACCCACCAGGTCTCAGAGCCTCCCCCCCCCCCCCGCATACGTGTACCTTAGTGCCTCTATCTGGTCACGTGGACCCTGGACCTAGAATATACTGACTCACGTCACTATCCTGAGCCGTCTTCCCTCGCAGGTTAGGGACATGGTCGCTTACCGGGGATCCCAATCTATGTATGTTTGGGTACCTGTCAAGTCATGGCCTCAGGGAATGGTGTTTTAAACCAGTGTCGCTCAGCCTCTGGTCTGCAGTGCAGCAGCAGGCAGGGAAACATGATTCAGTCCCTAATCGGCTGCCACATTGATGCCAACCCCATCACCGCTTAGCGAATTTCCCTGGTCGGTGAAATATACCAAGGAAATGGGGCAGAAGGAAATGCATGATATACAGACATATCATCATGGGAAATGTAAACAATAAGAAAATGAAAAACTTCAACAAACTGACAGTAAGTAACATGCTTGATAGCGCACATCAGCCTATCACAGAAACCAATGCGACTGCTTCTGTTGTCCAGCAAATACTATATAAAATATAAAGTTGACTGAATTAGCGGAGCAGGCCGCATGCTATTGTGATAGTACCCTGGAAGAGATGAGCTCCCCCCTCAGCGACATACCGGCAGCCACGGCGGCTTTTTAAAAGGGAGATATCGTGGATAAACCAGTTAAAAAAAGACACTGGTGTGGCAGTTTAAAGAACTGTAACTGTAACTGGTGTTGTGTGTTATAAAACTGTTGAAAACTTGTGCAGACTAAAGCTGTAAATGCTACAAATTTATTTAACCGCTGGAAGCACTGCCATCTAGTAGAACATACAGAATGCAACTGCTTACAGTCACAGGTACCAGCAATTAGGGTTCCCATATTCAATCTGGAGAATGGGGCAAATCATGTCCTGTACTGGTTAGAACAGGACATAGAAGTTCATATTTCACTACAGGTGTCAACTCTGCCAGCGACGTGAAACCCATTCCTTGGAAAAAGTAGTGAAGTACTGAGTCAGTTAGAGAAAAAAATCCAGCAACAAACTGTACTGTAAGTTTTACTTCTTAAGACATTTTTACATGTTTTTTATTATTATTATTATTATTATTATTATTAATAATAATTAAATTAGATTTCAGTGTATAGTACATTTAATTTGTTGCCTTTCCTCATGGCTGGAATCTGCTTAAGGGTATTCTCAGGAAATTTTAGGCAAAAATGGATCCTTGATCCATGTTTTAAAGTTTCTAAATACATGGTCCTACATTATTTTGTTCATACTACTCATAGCAGTATTGTGATATGCATTAATTTGGTAATTCATTATAGATTAGAACTGTCCTGTATTGATGCTTATTTCCCCTCTTATCACAGCCAGCTGGGACTGCAGTGACCGTCCATGGAGCTCCTGTAACAGCGGTTGTTACAGAAAAACAGTGAGGACTGCAATAACCATCTACGGAGCTCCTGTAACAGCGGCTGTGACAGAAAAAGAGTGAGGACTGCAGTGACCATCTACGGAGCTCCTGTAATGGCAGCTGTGACAGAAAAACAGCGAGTACTGCAGTGACCATCTACGGAGTTCCTGTAACGGCAGCCGTGACAGAAAAACAGCGAGGACTGCAGTGACCATCTATGGAGCTCCTGTAACGGCAGCTGTGACAGAAAAACAGCGAGGACTGCAGTGACCATCTACGGAGCTCCTGTAACATCAGCAGTGACAGAAAAACAGCGAGGACTGCAGTGACCATCTATGGAGCTCCTGTAACGGCAGCTGTGACAGAAAAACAGCGAGGACTGCAGTGACCATCTACGGAGCTCCTGTAACATCAGCAGTGACAGAAAAACAGCGAGGACTGCAGTGACCATCTACGGAGCTCCTGTAACGGCAGCCGTGACAGAAAAACAGCGAGGACTGCAATGACCATCTACAGAGCTCCTGTAACGGCAGCCCTGACAGGGAAACAGTGAGGACTGCAGTGACCATCTACGGAGCTCCTGTAACAGCAGCCGTGACAGAAAAACAGCGAGGACTGCAGTGACCATCTACGGAGCTCCTGTAACAGCAGCCTTGACAGAAAAACAGCGAGGACTGCAGTGACCATCTACGGAGCTCCTGTAACAGCAGCCGTGACAGAAAAACAGCGAGGACTGCAGTGACCATCTACGGAGCTCCTGTAACAGCAGCCTTGACAGAAAAACAGCGAGGACTGCAGTGACCATCTACGGAGCTCCTGTAACGACAGCCGTGACAGAAAAACAGCGAGGACTGCAGTGACCATCTACGGAGCTCCTGTAACGGCAGCCTTGACAGAAAAACAGTGAGGACTGCAGTGACCATCTACGGAACTCCTCTATCAGCAGCCCTGACAGGGAAACAGTGAGGACTGCAGTGACCATCTATGGAGCTCCTGTAACAGCAGCTGTGACAGAAAAACAGCGAGGACTGCAGTGACCATCTACGGAGCTCCTGTAACAGCAGCCGTGACAGAAAAACAGGGAGGACTGCAGTGACCATCTACGGGGCTCCTGTAACAGCAGCAGTGACAGAAAAACAGGGAGGACTGCAGTGACCATCTACGGAGCTCCTCTAACAGCAGCCCTGACAGGGAAACAGTGAGGACTGCAGTGACCATCTACGGAGCTCCTCTAACAGCAGCCCTGACAGAAAAACAGCGAGGACTGCAGTGACCATCCATGGAGCTCCTGTAACAGCAGCCGTGACAGAAAAACAGCGAGGACTGCAGTGACCATCTACGGAGCTCCTGTAACGGCAGCCGAGACAGGGAAACAGTGAGGACTGCAGTGACCATCTACGGAGCTCCTCTAACAGCAGCTGTGACAGAAAAACAGCGAGGACTGCAGTGACCATCTACGGAGCTCCTCTAACAGCAGCTGTGACAGAAAAACAGCGAGGGCTGCAGTGACCGTCCATAGAGCTCCTGTAACGGCAGCCGAGACAGGGAAACAGCGAGGACTGCAGTGACCATCCCGCCCAAAGGTTCCGGTAGGCTGGGCTTCCGAGGAGGCAGCCGGTCACCGGGACGACCTGCGGCATCCTATGGCAGCGTGCCGTGCCCTCGACACGCCTTGCGGGCCCTGGGACAAGCGGCGAAACGTGCGAAGAGCGTGCTCACTCCTGACAGGGTGTTAGATGCCTATCTGCAGCCCAGGAGCTGTGAAGTAGGTAGCCCCCACCGCTGGGCTGAGTGGGTTTTGCTGTGAAAGCATGGGCCGGTTAGGGGGGGGGGGGGGGTTTCCATGTGTCATCACGCTGCCATAACAGACGCTTACCAGTTGGTGATGGCGAGGCCCTCAATTGGCCCGTGGCTACTTGTAAGGGTTCACAGCATTAATTAATGCGATAATGCAGCGCGTTCGCCCAGCAGGCAGCCTGTGCCCTCACACGTCCAAGGTTGCGGCTTGGCTTTCAGCCCCCATTCCGTGGGAGTGGTCAGGGGCACCGGTCCTCTTCCGCGTGGGCGGACCCCGGATACGACGAGCAGATCTGGGAAGACGGAAAGCCGACGAAGGCCTTCGATGGTGCAAAATGAAGAGCATGGAATATTACTCACGCATGCAAGGAAAAATGGAACCCGCGGTCACATGACACGTTTAACCACTGGCTTTTATGTCCCATCTACAGTTGTCATGTCGCGGGGGAAGACGTGCGGGGCGTTGTGGACAGAGGGGTCCGATACGCTTTTATTGGGCACAAAGGCACCTCATCCAAGTTCTCCCGTGCAGGGAACTGGGGTCCATAGATACCGGCGAGCAGGAGAGACGAGGATTGCAAGTAGGGCTGCAGAAGACCCCACTCTGGAGGAAAGAGAAAGCTATTCTCCAGTCCCGCTAATATTAGATATTCATGTAGAAATAATTATATCCGTCGCCGACTGAAAGGCTTTGGTCCAGTGATGGTTTAATGGAAGACTCCAGGAAAAATAATGGTACAGTTATCTCGCCAAAAGGTCTGGCGTATTTTCAAAGCGGTCGCCCGGCTTTACACTCCGCCGCCGCGAGACCTCCTTACAGACAGTAAAAAATGTTACCGGGCAAAGTCATGCTTATTATTTTCTTGCAGAAACACTGGATGTCTTCTTTTTTCTTAACCCACTAACGCCGAAGCCGGAATTGTCTCACTAAAATTGCAACGGCAGGGATAAATGAGAAAAGACAGACAGAAAATGAGAGCGCATGAGGAATAATTGAGATTTTAGACTAAGAGGATATGACGAGTAGAGAAAAAGGGAAGCAGTAACTGAGATTTTAATCCAAATTTAAGATCCCCTGCACCGGTGATAAAGCGAGATCTATTTTTTAGATCCAGTGAAGCATTCTGTGAAGATCTGTCAGATCAGTGAGTCTCATCTTTTTGATTACAGCGATTTCATTTATCGCGGAGAAATTCAGCAGAAAAACCTCAACTATAATAACAATTCCGCCTGTAACTACCCCTGATCTGAATGCATATCACGCCCGACTGCCATCATTTCAGATTTTATATTTCCTTAATTTAAAATGATTTTTCCAGCTGAGAAACAAGGATTTTACCCGTCACTGTGTGCAGCATAATACGCTCTGTTTTCTATAAACAGCTGGGGCGAGCAGATCTCAGAGCGGAGATCTTGCCAGCGTTTGACTGATGGGGACATTAACGCTGAAATGACGCCTATCAGCAGACTTGCACAGCAAATGGATCCTGCGGCCTAAATGCAGTTTTCATGCGTGTGACTGAAACATACATCGCTTAACCTCAATCTACAGTACCAGGCGAAAGTGGACAGGCCAAGCCACCTAACAAGGAGAGTGACAGAGTGTTGCATCACTTGACCTGGCCATCTGACCTGGGTTTGGAGGAGTTTAAACAGAGAGTGAAGGAAAAGCTGCCAATGAGTGCTGATAATATGTAGGACCTCCTTCAGGATGACTGGAAAAGCATCCCAGGGCGGCACCTCATGAAACAGGAGACAGTAGGGTCAGGAAGTCTCTGGAGCGATTGGGGTTAAGGGCCTTGGTCAGGCGCCCAATGGTGGCATCACCAGCAACCGTCTGAGACCCAGCCCAAAGAGCTGCTCCCTCCCTACCAATAAATTAATTATTTATTTTTTGTTAAATACTTTTTTTTTGGCCAGTGCATAATTCCACATATGTTATTTTATAGCTCTGATGTCTTTATCCTAAAATGTAGAGAATAGTACAGATAAGCCTTTCTATGGGTAGGTGTGTCCAGACTTTTGACTGGCACTGTATGTGCAGGTGGTATTCAGCACCGTCAACCACAACCTGACAGCATCACCTTTACAAGATGCATCACTTTGAGCTGAGCTATATTTAGTAGGTGGATCAGTCTCTGGAACAGTTGCCTCACACTTTCAGAACTGGGGGGGTTTTGATTCCTGTGTCTAAACCTTTGACTGGAACTGTATATAACCCAAAATCAGCACAAGGCCCATAATTTCAAAATGCTACCTTAACTGTGATCGGGGTTTACTAGGACACTGATGGAGGATCTGCTTGTAAACTGCACTTTCAACAGTCAACACCCAATAAAGGAGATGGGATATTTACTTTCTCATCCATTTTTTTCCAAAGCAGCATAAGAGTGAGGACCAGAGAGCAGGGTCAGGCAGTGTTTCTGGAGCAGTTGGGTTTAAGGGCCCAATGGTGAAAGGGGATTTGAACCAGAAACCTTCTACTCATGGTAGAGGAGCAGAACTACACACCACCAGTCTACAGGCTAAACTTATTCCAGAGTGGGCTTTGTGTGACATCAGCAGGTCCTCCTTTCCGGGACCTTCTAAAACCTCCTTCCCGTGAAGGTACTGTCACACTTCAGTCCTCCTGTGAGCTTGGGCTTCTCTCTCTTTCTTTCTCTCTCTCTCTCTCTCTCTTTCCCCGTCTCCCCACCCCTCTCTCTCGCCTGCCGCTCCATCACAAACCTGCCACCCGCCGCCTTGACCCCCATCTGCTCCGCGGCGTTCCGGACAATGGATCCGGTCGTCTCCCCATTCATCTCAGCTGCCCCTCTCCAGCGCTCGCTTTCCATCTCCCTTTAAAAGGGCTCAAATCAAACCCCTTTTGAAGGAAAATGTCTCCCAGGCCATTCAGAGGAAGACAATTATCGCTCAGTTTCCCTCCACGCTTTTCTGGCTCTATGTGACGTACAATAGACCCTCCGCCTTCATCTCGAATATTAATCCCCTCGGTCGTGGCCAGTTCGGCTTTAAGGTCAGCCAGTCGGCAGGGATCACCCCTCTGGGATCCACCCCTCTGGGCCTCTGACACACTTCAGTCCGCCAGAGTCCCCAATCTTTTGCATAAGCTGATACTTCTTGATCTCTCAGCTGTGTCGGTCAGCCAGCCAGCAGTCCAACCAGCATGATACCGATATGGAAACCAGGGCTCCAACGTACTTTAGATCCTCAGATCTTGAAAACGCTCCTCCTGGCCTCTGGACCAGACTCTATGCTTCTCTTGTTTACATGACAGTTACTCTCCTTTGGCTGCACTTGCTATCAGGGCCCCTCAGATTCAACACTCAGCTGTCGATTCCAGCCTTCGATTCCAACACGACCCTCTCTCACGCCTCAGGCCTTGGGTGATCTCTCATCCGACCATCATAAAGGCGAAACCCAACAAATCTAAAGAATGCTATTGTTTCATTAATTTAATGTCCCATATTAATCATTTCCCATGTTCCAGATCGAATCACACCTTCCACTGTTAGGATATTTTAGATGAAAAAATGAAAGTGACAGATCACACGTAGAGTTAGGGTGCTGACTACATCCTCCTTACACTTTCACCTGCGGTATGACATTATCACCTTGGAAACAGAGAATTATAGCAGCGAACAGCAAGAAACCAGTTTCAAAGCTGAACATAACCTCACCCGTCTGAGCAGATAAAATATATGAAGGAAGTCATTTTTCAAAAGTATTGGTTAAAGAGGCCAGTTTGGCTTAAGATTAACTACTCGAAGGAATTTTTCCAACATGCCCACACACACACGTACGCACGCACAGATACACAGACAATGAGACGCGCACACACACGCACAATCTGAGCCTGAACATCATGTTTTAACATCTCAGGGGTATCTCTGCAGCTCTGACTTAAGCCAACTGACAAAGACGATGAATACCAACCATGATTACCGACAACATTATGTAATGGGGCTGTTCTGTATGGCAGAACCAGCATCAGAGAAAAATGTCCGACAAGCACTTGCAGATCGACCCCAGAATGCGGCATCTGCATGTGCAGGTAGGCAGAAGCTGACTGCCCCCCTGTAGGAAATGCCGCTGGACGCAGTTCCAGATGTGTAGGGCAGACGTGATTCCTCCTGACAGCAGGAGAGAAATTTGGCCAGTACTGCAATTCTCCATGTCTAAAATCTTACCAGTGAAAAGCAACAACAGAATGACTTGTCGAGAAAATCAGGAGGATTGCTGGAGCGCCACCCTGGATGAAGTCCAGTGACAGCCCCAAACCCCCTGACAAATTTTAGCGTTGGGGACCCCACCCTCCCCCAAGGCCAGCCTGAGATGCGATATACCTGGGCTGAAACTCAGTCCCATTCCAACCCTGGTGAATTCTAAAATATCTACTACCATGATATTGGACTTTTTCCACCCTGTTACTCTGTATAATCTCCAATTATTCCGTATCTTCACCTTTG
>JAODKF010000049.1:15949235-15965922 GCA_026779585.1 Mormyrus proboscirostris | reverse complement strand
TTGGCCTGCCCCCCCCCCCTCCCCCCACGCCCAGATACCCAGGACAAAATAATTATGGTTTGTTCAGTCATTGATTGATAGCTAATTTCACAATAGCAGTGTGCTTGGCCTTCTGATAAGTTTACGTTATAGAAATGCTTCCAGGGAGTGATTCTGGAATAATTTGGGAATATAGCTATCCTCCCAAAAAGCTTTTGTGGAAGCAAAGAAATTTAAATTAAAAAAGGGCGGAAAATGGGCAAAGTGTCCTTTCTGAAAGGAAATTAACACGGTGGGGGTACAGTGTGGTTCGGCAGCTTAGGAGGCTGTGCTTGTGAATAGTTCAAATCCCAAGGTTAACAGAGTGATTTTCGGCATTAGGGCCTTGGGCAAAGCCCCTTAACCCCCAGCTGTTCCAGGCACTGTATGATCCTGATTCTGCAAAATCTGTGTGGCTTTTTAGATAAAATCATTTATTAAACAGTTTAAATGTAAACACGTAATCTCTCTGATGTTTAAGTACCAAGTATCCCTTCTGATGTGCATAGAACAAGTAACCTTTCCAAGTAACGTTTTTGACGTTCAAGTATTTTAATAACCAGAAACCTCTCTGAAATTGAACTTGACAAAGAGAACCTCCCAGGCACTATGTTTTAAACAGTATTTAATTGTATTTTACACCGGAGTGTAATTTTGCGAATTTCTTTGAAGCGTTCATAAATTTCCAAGGTCATTGTAATTTGATGAGATGCCACCACATGTGAAATTACCAAAATGTACTTATCTGACCAAGGGCAGCTTGTATCTAATATAGCACCCCCCCAATGTCAGTGGCTGAGTCAATACCATAAACATTAGCATTTACTTATACTGCTGGGTGTTTTACTGGAGTAATTCAGGTTAAATACTTTGCTCAAGGGTATTGCAGCACGACTCCATTGAGATCTGAACCAATGACTTGAGGTTAAAAGCCCATGTCCTTGACCACTAAGCTACCCAGCACTTATTGAGAGACACACAAAGACAACCTTCTATCAAATCATCCAATCATCTTTCATGGCTGGAAACTGGGCCCCACCTTAACCCCTCCCACCAATCACAGACAGGCCGGCGGGCCTGCAGCACTGTACTCTGCTTGATTCGCTTCATTCAGCAACCTCTTGACATTTCTTCAGAAATTGGAAAGATTAACATTTCTGGGTCTGTGATCTTTAGCCGAGATTCTGTAATATGACGTGAAGTGCAGAGAGTATAAGAGGCACTGCAGTAGTCAATTAATTGGGGCCTAAATTGACCAGAAGTCCCCCATGTACAAAGGTGTGCAAAAAAATACGATACTGTGGAACTACAGCGTATTGCCAAAGTAAGGAGGGGGCAGCTGCGGACAGACACACAAACCCGTTAACTGGTCGTTGGAAACTAAATACTTCAACCTGTTCAAAGATACGGATAAAGAACATAAAATTCCTACATTTACAAAGAACAGCTCCAACAGCCAAGTGAATTCGCAAGATTAAAAAGGTTAAAAAATAAATGTCAAGTTGTCCTAAGTTGGCCCTTGGCATGAGAATCACTAAGGACTCTTCCAGAGGAGTGGTTGGGACGGGCACTAAGTAGGGAAACACAAGTCTGCTGAAAATAGTCCGAAATCCATTTAAGAGGAGAGGTAAGTCTGCATTGCTTTAGGTGCCAGAAGCAACAATAAGAACATCCAAGAGCTTAGGAGACTGGGGGGGGGGGGGATGATGCAAGAAGATGCTCAGAGCCACAAGACTCTGTTGTACACTGGAGGCCAGCCCAGGAAGGTGCTGGTGACATGGAATCATGGGAAAGGTGTCTCATGCAGCTTTGGCTGGGCAAGAGGTTACATTGGATTGCCGGATTACCGACGGGCAATTAAAACAGACATCAGCATGGCAACCGCGAGGCAAGTGGAAGAACAGGAGAATTACGGCCGCATTAAATCCACAGAACATTACGGGCAAAAGCCAGAGAAGTGTTAATTGAGCCGACTGGCTCCAAACGCCGGTGACCGCGGCCAACACGTCTGCTGGATACGCACGACTTCAAATGCAACGCTAAGGGTTCGGGCATTGATGGTGGTGGTGGGGGGGGCGGGTCACAAACAATTTTCTGGAATACATGAGGAAAGGCCTTCTAGTCAAGGGTTTAGCAAACCATGCACAATTGCGG
Organism: Mormyrus proboscirostris; assembly: GCA_026779585.1. Taxonomy (NCBI): domain Eukaryota; kingdom Metazoa; phylum Chordata; class Actinopteri; order Osteoglossiformes; family Mormyridae; genus Mormyrus; species Mormyrus proboscirostris. The sequence goes on along the minus strand of JAODKF010000049.1, from coordinate 15,963,750 downwards.
AGTGAGGGTCCATAAGTCGCGCAGTGGCCATTAACGAGGAAAGTGCTTCATTAGAATATTGATGGGTTTTTTTTTTTTTAATGAGGTAAAAGGGTTCACCTGGATATCTGCGATGGAAGTTGGTTGCGAGCTCAATGTTATCTGGAGCACAGAGTCTGGGGGTGTAGGTGACAGGTATCGTGGGGGTTTGGGGTCGGTTGTTCATTTGTCGTTTCCGGAAGTGACCCAGGATTGGCCGGCACCATCCACTGGGACAGCACTGTACCCCGAAACAAATGACATCATGACACAAACCAGGGATTTGTATGAACTTCAAGGCTGCAAACAGTCACTAATGGTCAGTAAACAAGCGGCACACTAAGAGTCGATGGAAACATACTGTAATCCACAACTACCTACCAACTCATGCCAACTGAAGTATGTAGATTTGGATAGTCGTCCGATTCACAATGGGGGGGAGGTCTCAGCGTGTTATGAGATATTTTTAGCACTATTGCGTGCATGGCATGATGGGACATAGTTTATTGGATTGTAAGACTGTGAGGGGAGGCAATCATTCTCTTCTCTCTCATCCCTGTAAATCCCCTCAGACCCTATGTCTGTCTCAGCAGCCACCTCAGCCCCTTGGTCAGCTGGGTCCCCCCTCTACCCCTTTGCTTTTCTTCTCCCCGGTGCTGTTTTGCTTGTTCCTCCCCACCGCCTTTGCTAACCCGTTCTAACTCCTGATCCCGTTCCCTCCTCCCATTCCAGCATCTCGCCCGGTATAAGACGGACACATCCTCCGGATTTCAAGCACACTGCAGTATTTACTGATGGATCTGCAGAGATCTGCTGCTGCACTTTGGTCGGCAAAACAAGTCAGGGGTTGTGTAATATTTCCAAATGGCTGCAGATGCTTCTAAAAAACACTTTAGCTAAAGTAAATCGCCAAGACATACATACTGTAAAACTAAAGCAAGCAGAAACCACTGGGCGCTTTAAATACATCTTTCTACACAAATAGACAGGAGCCTGCATCTGACTTGAGGGGTTATGTTTTATTAAACTATGGGCAGAACGGCCCTTGGAGAGAGAGATGCCAAAATGAAAAACAGAAGAGACAAGAAGAGAACAAACAAGAGGAACGGAACGGCCATGGGGACATTTAAAAGAGCAGAATCAAAGCAACCATAGGTTTTCTACTACAGTGGGGTCTTGGTCTTTACTGTCATTCCACTTGAAAACCTCAGTGTTTTGTTGTATTGTTGTTATTGTAGGCAGACACGGAGAACAGAAACAGTATACCGTTCCACCCTGGATCACTTGGAGCCGTGCTGCCAATATTGAACCTGCTGAATGAAAGGTCTGAGGAGCCATTTACACTAAAGTTAACTATTCAATATGAAAGCCCGCTGGCTGAGGATTGCTAGGGGAAGCCTCACAGCACCACAAGATTATGGGGTCGAGTCTGACCCCGGTTCTGCAAAGGGATTCCTCAGGATGCTTCCGTTTCACCCAACATACAGGTCCAGTAGGTAGACCGCATCCCATCAGGAAGGAAGGTAGCTGGAGCTCTGAACTCCTAATGTAATATCTTATTAATTAATAGCTTATTAGAAGGCATACAGAACATGTGAAAATGCATTAATTTAAATCATTGTCGATTTCAGTTCTCACGCACATTTTTTAAATAATGTATTGGTTTTCTGTGCCCTTAAGAGACGGCTTGCGCAATTTAAAAGCTAAACAGAAGCCAGCAAATTACAATCCGATATCCTGATCTACCACTTAATCCTGAATGCTAGCCTCACTCTGTTAATACCGGACAGAGGAATTCTCGCATTTTCTTGACCAGGCACAATAATGGTGTTCTAATGCCAAATCTGTCCTTGTCACCAAGTTAAATTAGATGAAGTGAATTTATTTTCATTTCGTTCTGAAGGAACACCGCCATAGGTTTTGCGTGAAGGATTCAGGGGATGCCAAGGCGTAATAAATCAATAAGGAACGATGCATTTTTCTACTGCTGTCTGACAAATGCACTGTCCTGTTTTCAGTCCAAAGGCATCCCTGAAATAATGCTTCATAGTATTTAGGGACTGACAGACAGAAACACCAGGGCAGGAATGACAGCACTTTAAGACCTGATTAATCTCCGGGAATCGAGACCCCTTTCCAAAGAGTTCCAGCAGTGAATGCTGGCTAAAGGTTGCATAGATGCTTGGCTTTGATACCAGGCTCCTCCACATCCCATATCTTTTTGGGGAATGTATCACTTCCATCTTCACCTATCCCTTAAAACAACTGGCTGAAGGATCCAACCAGGCTCGTTAGTTGTAGGTGCAACCTTTTTAAAGACCATTTAATTCAATTATGTTCATCTGAGGGAAAGGCAGCGCTGGTGGGATTTTTCAAAGTATTGCCCTGGCTGGTGAATCTGTTGCCCAAGGTCTCAGAGCCAGTCCTGCTGTTCCCACACACCTGACCATGCCTTTGCCAGATTCGACCTGCTGTGTGACCACGTGTGCTTACAGATGGTCTGTACGTACCTCACAGACAGCCAGTTCTGGCTGCTGGATCCACCTTCCTGCATTCTGATGCTCGTCTTTGTTGGCGCCTTCTACAGGTTGGGGTTCACACTGTGGGGCATTGTGTTGGGCTTTCTTTTCCCCGCAGATGTCTAAACTAACACCACCATAGTACTGCAGATAGTCCGTTTATGGAGGGTCTTCCAATCTTAGTCCTCAGGGAACTCTGTTTATAGTATCATTGGTTCCAGCTGAGGTCCTAATTAAGTGGGCTTGATTGAGATTCCTCTTCAAAGGAGCTCTGGACAGAAGGTAACCTAAGGTAGGCAGCCAAACACTCAATTTCAGAACTGGGTCGGTTCAGTACATCCTCTGGGGAAGGTGTGGGAAGCTGGTGCCAGACGGTAAGACCATGTTATACGTCTGCTGTGACTTACCCTCGCAACAGAGCGGAGGACGTAGACGACCTTCCCAGAAGGTAGATCAGCAAAACAGAAGCTGCTTATGGAGCCTCCTTGTTGCAGGATGCTTTTTGGTCACGACTAAAGATCTGCACACTGCTGATTTCCAGGACACCATTGTGCTTTCGGAGAACTTCCAGAAGTCTCCATTATGGATGTAACTCAGGAGCTGACCTTGTTTACAGGGAGAACGCTCATCCAGAAATAGTCCGCCAGCATTCCAGGATGTCACGCCGTGCCTGGACCACATCCGCCCGCTGACGGTGCACCACACCCAACTCTCCTGCCACAAGCAGAAGCCATGTGAGGCCCCAGGTGGGGGATTTTCTCAGCCTCGCCTCTGAGTCATCTGGCCCGTATGTGCATGAGGGCCCCTCCTCCGCTCCGACGCGGCACGATGTCACTGCCGATGCCGGAAACCTTGTATCCAAGGCAAAGTGCTATATCGGCCTGACAGACTGGCGGTATTGGGGGAGGAACTTCCTCCCAGCCGATTGGCACACATAAGCTAGCAGGCCAGGGGTCTGTTTTTTTAACGTTTAATACGGTTGTGAAGGACAGGGTGAGGACAAGATGAACTGATTAGGCCAGATCACAAACCCAGGGCTAAGGTTCGACTTGGCTTCTAGCTAAGGGCGTTCTCACACTAGGCACAGTCGGCATGTACCATTGCCCGAGCACAATTGTCCCCCTCCCCCTCGCTGGTCTGTGCTCACATTATGCCTAATGTTCTGGACCAGAGCATGCTTTCGTCATCACTGTGTGACTTATTATACAGAAGAAAACACGGAAAGAAAAGCACTGTCGCACAGCACAATGGAGTTTGTGATTAATGTCCTTATTCCGTGGCTTATTTAGAGTTGTTTTGAGTGCGATGACACACGGCCCTCTTACAGATTTATCGAGTATGCAACGCAGCGATTTTCATTTAATCGTGCTGCAATATAAAAGATGATTTTTTTTTTTTAAAGGATGGTCCCGTATTTTACCAAATAACTTTTTTTTTTGTGTGTGTTGCATCCAGTTGTTCCTTGATACTCTCATCAGCTCAGGTATTCCAGCAAGCACTGCGTCTCTGCAGTAGCCTGAAGTGACCCCTTTGCTGCCAAGTTTCAGTTCCATGCTCTGGTGCGATTTGCAATTACACTATACGCATACCATGCCCGAGTCCAACTGAACCGTGTTTGGGTCCACCTCTTCAAGCGGTATGGAGCAATCGCACTAGTCAAAAGAACTGAACTTTGGAGGTCAACCTTGCGGCGCCACAGTATGAACCCCCCAGTATGAGAACACCCTGACTATCTCCTTACCTTCTACCAGGGCTACTGAACATGCTCATTTGGATATTCTCCCTTGGTAAATGAAGAATCACTCTGTGCTTATGTTTTTGCGAAAACAAAGGGTTGTTCCAGTTATTTAAAGGAATTTGTTTTCTTATTTGTCTCCTCAATGTTTTATTATCTTCCTAACAGGATATAAAGAACAGATTCAGATATATAGAAAGCGAGTAATAGGTTTTTTTTGTAATGTTACCCTAATCTTGTCATTACCTGTCTTTGTTCCTGTTTACTAGCATTACTCTTATGGCTGAATTAATGAATTATGTTTTTGCAGTTTTGCAGTGAAAACATTGCAGTGAAAGTTCTGAAGAAGCTGTGGAAGGGGAGGGAGACAAACAGGGCAGGCGACATGTCTGAGTATGACCTTTGACACAGTATGCGGTATGAGGAAGAGCCCAGTATTGATGGTGAGCGCAGGTAGCGATATGAGAGCATGCCATCAGCCAAATGAGAAGGCCGCCCGTTTGATTCATTTTTCTACAGCTCACTTCTGAAATCATTATTGGATGGTTTGTGTTCATAATTTTCCATCATAGTCAAATTTCAGATGTTAATATCCTTTACTGTAGTGATGCGGGTGACCCTGCCTCACAATTCAGACATCTGGTAAGTGCCTTCGAAAAAGGTACGCCATTTTGAAGTTACATACAATAAATTTCGCCGTGGAAACTTACGTCTTTGGCCAAGGAACCCAACAGGACAGTAATTATATATTTGTACATGATTATTTGGGAGATACATTCAATATTTTTCAAGATACAGGCAGTGCCAAGGTAAAGAACATCTGACAGACAACTCATGGCTACGAACGGACTGCCATAAAGCCTTTTATATTAAAAATTCTGGTTAAATACAATGGTGTGTAATAACAAACGCATGCGCTGTTTTGTAATGATTGTGAAAACATGGTGTGGTTTCAATGCATCAGCTTGAAGGACAGTACAGTACCGTATGTACTTTTTACACTGTATAATTATGATGATTATTATTATGTTGTAGTACAATTTCCCATATTTAGCTACAAATTCAACTTATCATTTGTAATCTGGGGACTGCCTGTAGGCCTACAATGCGACAATCGTAAGATGACTCGTTGCATTGGGAAAACCGAAGGTGAAAGAGGGCAGCCAGCAACGAGATGGATGGACTCAATCATTATAACAATGAACATGCCGCTTCAGAGCCTGAAGATCCACAGTGAAAATGGAAAGTTCTGAAAGAGTGCCTTCTCTACGTTTACTGAGAGTCATCAACTTAACAGTGCCTAATAATAATAATAATAATAATGATAATTGTCACGCCCAGCTTGTACGATCCTCATGTGTGCCACGCCCCCCTCGTTACCTCGTGTTAATTCCTGATTGTACGCACCTATTGCTTGTTCGGTTTAGCCTGTCATGTGTATTTAATCCGTCTGTCATTGTTGTCGTTAGTAGCTGTAAGTGCGTGTTTGTGGATGTCTGCCCTTTTTCGTTCAATTAAAACCCGTTTATCTGTCTGTCCGGCTGAGATCGCCTGTTTTCCTGCTCCACGACGTGACAGAATGACAGATCTCCGGAAAGACGCACCGCAGCAGGATGAAGACCTCTGGCTCGTCCTGCTGCACAAGGTGGCATATTGGCGAGATCAGCCGGAGGTCCATGAGGACCCCGGCTTGCTTGGCTTGGCAGACCAGAGCTGGACCGTCCTACAGGAGGTTACCCCACGAACCAAAGAGCACATACTGGCAGAAATGCGCTCCGTCCTGTAGCAGCTCATCTACGGGTTAAAGGAGAAGCGGCTCCAGCCACTCGCCTGCGCGGCGGCAAACCTGCCTCCCCCTACTGGTCCCGGTCGGCGAAAAAAGAAGAGGCGCAGAGGAAAAAGGGAAGAAACCGCCCCGACCATCTTCCTGGGGGTGTGTTACCTTCCCGCAGCGCCTCTTCCACGTCAGCGGCTCCGCCTGCGGCCACGCCCTCGGCTCCGGCCGCACCACCTACGGCCACGCCCTTGGCTCCGGCCGCACCGCCCGTGGCCACGCCATTTACCTCACTTGAGGTCCTGACTTTAGCCCCCCCAACTCACCTCCCAGTCCCTGAGGAGGTCCCGGACAGTCTGATTGCCGCTCCTAACTCCGTGGAGGAGGAGCTCGAGTGGGACCCCTCAGAGACCTACCTTCTGACTGTTTCACAGTCGCCTCGGCAAGGGCGATCCCGACCAGCGCCACGCCTATCTGTGTCCAAGAAGGGGAGGGGACATAGACGTCAGGTCGTGGTCCCACCCTGCCCCGCCCTGCCCCCTGGCTCACCCTTGTTGGCTTCGGCTGGGCCTTAGGCCGTGCCTATGCTGCCTGTGGCTCCGGGTCGGCGGTCGCCTGCGGGTCCCCCTCCGCTACCTTGTCGCCCGACCTCGGTCCCGCCTCCGCCTCAGTCGCCTGCGGTTCCCCTTGTACCGCAGCCTTTGCTGGCTGCGGCTTCCCCCTTCTCCTTCCCTCTGCTGTGGGCCCCTCCGACTCCTTCCTTGTCCCCTTCGTATGTCCCTCGTCCTGTCTCCTTGCTCCCGTCGTGGTCCCCTCCGGCTCCCTCCTCCCTGTCGCCTGCGGCCCCTCCGGCTGCCGCCTTTCGCCCGCCTGTGCTCCCTCGGGCTCCCCTTTGTCCCCCGTCCGTTCCTGTCTGGTCTCACTTGTCGGCTCCTCATCCCTTTGTCCCTCCTGTTTCTGCTCCTCCTCCTCCTGTGGGTCCTTCGTGCACTCCTGGTCCTTTTGTTCTACCTTTCTCCCCTTCTCCTGTGTCTCCCTTCCTGGTCTGTCTGTCTGCGTTTCCTGTTCTGTGTCAGGTTTTGTCCTGGCTTCTGCCCTTGTGTTTGTTCTGTGTCTCCGTCCTGTTTCCTGTTCCTCGTTAATGGTTTTGGTTTTGGACAATATATTTTTTTCCCTTTTTACTGCAGGTTTTCCTTTAGAGAACGTTTTTGGTTTCAATAACAAAACTGAAACCTGACTGATTGTTGATACACCTTTGTTGTAGCCCCTGAAAAACGCCATAATCGCCTTCAGAAATCAGGCATATACAATAGCCACACCTTCCAAAACTTGCTATTTCACAGACCAAATGACCCACATAAAATATCTTAACGTGTACTAAGGGTCCGGTAAAAAAAAATATTCCTGTCAGTAAGCAACACAACTACAGAATGTTTCATTTTATCCCGGAGAATGATCGTTTGAAATATAGTGATCTGAACCACACGATTTCCTGCCGCAAGTTAGGCTGATAGATCTGCAAATTACACATCAGCGTAAACAGTACATTCATTTATATGGTTTTTTTATGACTTGCCTTTGATATTCACCTGTTATTCATGCACCATAGACAAATAAACAAAGGAAATAGTGCTTTTATCAGTTTGATCGCATAGGGATTGTTTTTAAACATGTTTAAATAAAGGAGAGTTAAATGGCGTCAGAGATTGCCTGATAATCTAATTAAGGCACATTTATTGGGACAGCATTGATTATGTTCCTAATTTATATCACAGATCATTAAAGGATATGTAATCCTACAGTTTGCCGATAACAGCATGTTATAGCATTCTGTTGCATGTTATTTGAAATGAGAACCACAGACAGTGGTATTGTTATTAATCCACATTTCTCTTTGTCAGGATGACCTTTTTGCAGTCCCCCCCCCCTCACGCCCCCCCCAAAATCGTAATTGCAAATGTTACCCAGGAGCACGAGCCCTAAAAGTTTAAAGAGCACCAACGATTTTATCTTAATGCTTGGAAGCAGGAATATAATTCAGAGGATATGGTTAGGGCTCCATAGCATTGCTGATAATCTCTCAAATGGCAAACTCAATTGTGTTTTCCACTCTAATTTAATTACGATTTATTTGCTGGCCTGTTTAATATTTATTACCAATTTGTAAAATAATTTGCTGGACTACGATCAGCAGCAGGGAGTCGTACAGACTGGACCTTTATAATTTAACATTTTAGTTTTACATGTTATTAAAAAATGCATAGTAGGTCACTATCTAAAAATTTAAGTAGAAAAGTTAAGTAAAGGCTTAGCACAGGGTAAAGTACTGTGACACGGAGTCCGTAAGCATGGAGTTTCCATCATTATTACTCACGGTTGAAGGGAGGGGTGGGTTTTTTCCTCAATGTGCCTCTGAGAGCCGTCATTTTCCAAACAGTAAATCCGGGTAGGATTTAAAGTTGCGCTTCTTATTACAGGATTGAAGATCTGTCTTTAATCAGCAGAGAGTTAAAACCTCCCAGGCAAGCCTCACCTTAACTTTGCCTCCCAACTATGAGAAAGCCATAAAAGTATAAACATCCCTCCTCCAGTTCCCTAGCCAGTTTACCTGATAATTAATTAGCTGCGGTTGAACCCTCATACCTGGTCATCTTGCCCTCGCAGTCTCTGCTGGAAGCTGTGTGATGGAGTAGACCGAGCCGATCACACTACCATTATCCTCTCCCAGTCCCAACATGAATAAATAAGCCTATAATCATGTCAGCACGAATTACGCGAACGCTTACAGACGCACTGCTGAAATGCAGGCCATTTGCATCAGATGCAATAACTGGCTTGTCTCGGTATAAATCCTGACAGGTTTTCCCAGACTCACTGAATCGTGGGAGCCCATTATATCTCACCTACTGCCAACCCTTATTCCAATTATGGGCCCAGAGGAGCCAGGCTCTGTGTCACAACCAAGACAGGCCCAGTTTTAGTGAGGAACGAATCTTTTATAGTTTTTCCGTGAATTAAATACGGAAGGGCACTTTTGTTTTGTTTACAGCTCTGTTGACGCACGAATTCGCCTCTGCTTCAGCGGGCTCCTAATCTGTTGGAGTGGGACATGGGCAGTGCTCGTACAGTATGCATGCGCGGGGCCTGGTTTATTTTAAAGGACCACTTCTAACGTCACCTTCTACACGACATGCCAAATTCGACCGCATTCACTATCGGCAAGGCGAGAGGTGGCAAAGACGGCCGACGAGCATCCATTAGTCCAAGACGTCACGTGGAAAGAAGGAACCAAATTCGCCTGTGAGGAAACGCTGTTTCTAAAGCCGACAGCTTCCTGTGCCTCTGTTTTTGCTGTCAATTTCTAGCCCTGAGCATCGGTTTGCCAGGGAAGAGAGATTTATAACATAGCAGAAATACAGAGGACCATTAACAGAGCATTCAGGGATTTTGAAGGCAATTATCAGGGGTTGCTAACCTCTCTCATACTTAATGCTCCCGATTCAGTCACACCCCTCCCCCACTCACTTAAAAACTCCCCACCTCACCTTCCCTTTCGCTCCACCAGCAAGCATTTCGTTTATCTGTTATTTTACCCTCACGGCAGATAAATTATTAACTCAGATTCAGTGATGATGTGTGTATTGGTTCCTCCCGCCATGCTTCATTTATTCCTTTTAACCTGAAGAGTTAAGAAATAGAATTAATATTTATATTTGTTGTAACTAATTATTCCAGAGTGTTCTTGGACAGAACCCTACAGGAATGCATGCTGCATTACAACAAATAGACCGCTTTAATTAAATGCACTTACATCGGCAAGTCTAATATCCTTCAGACGCTTTGAAAGACAAAGATGTGCTGAAATTAGTGCTGTTTCCCCTTGGCACGATTATTGCGTGTCTTTGACGTTCTGGTTAGTAAATACCTCAAGGGAAAAAACCTGGATGTGGAGAAGACCCGAAAACACTGTGAACTCTCTCCATCCCCCCCACCACTACAAACAGTTACCTTTAGATGTGACTAATCCAAGGATGTTGTTAAAAGGTTATTCATTAATTCAAAGTCAAGGAAAAGGGTGTCACTAATCTTTTCCAGTACTACAGATCATTATATACTTAATTGAATGTATTCTCCAAACTGCTGTATTTTCAATACAAATGTCTAAGGTGCTTTGTAGGCAAATTTCAGAGCGATTCATTCTCACTTCTTGCATACGTTTTCCCACTTGTATCTTTAAACACAGACCTATGTCTCTTCCAGCATTTTAAAGGGAACTACTTCACAGCAAACTTAGTATACACTGATAGTGTTTGAGCTTCAGAATTAATATGGGAATTACTTTAGTAGCTAGTATTGTGATTTTCCTTTAGATACTGTATGGAGGAAGAGGAAGTGGTCTTGAAGATCTACGATCAACCTGAGATCTGTACAGATTATACCATATTGGCCAAAATATAAGATGACCCTAGTTTCTTTCTGTAGATGTAATTTTTTTGGAGAAAAAAAACACCCCCTTATATTCAGGCCTGTACGGTAATAGCGTTGTACTGGAGAATATCCCAGGAAGTACATGTCACAGAATACCTCAGAAAGGATGCTGGTCACAGGGGACACACTCACGCTTTCTGGAGAATTTAAAGACACAGATTCACCCAAGCCAATGTGTTTGGACTGCAGGAGGCTACCAGAGCGCAGAGGAATCTCTACACACACACAGATGACAGGTGAACCCAGGACCCGGCAGGTATGTAGTCACAGTGAATGTCCACTGTCTGATTAATAAAGGAACCTGAACAGCCTGAATTTCTGATTCATTTTAATGGGGCTTTTCTCTACTCATCCACATAATCCACAACTGAGGGGAAAAATATTGTTACAAAAACATGTCCATTGGACGAGCACCCAACTCTTTACTGCTCATGTGAAGCCAACTGCTTTGAGAAAAATATGTCACACAATATGGTGACCACCCCTCATTAAAAGTGTACTAGTGTTTTCAAGGTCCCATGGTGCATTCAAAGCGATTCTGGGAAGATACCATCAGGCAGGCAGTGGGGGGCGGAGTTAAATGTCTGAATGTTCCATTGACACACTGCCATCTGATCAGTACACAGTGAAGGGGGCCCCAAACTGAGGTTAAAAGAGTCAAAAAGGAGAAGCTTCTACATCAGTCAGAGAGATCTACAGAGGTTTACAGCCGGAACGGGAAATGGGAGAATTTGGGAACAAAACAGGGATTTCACTAAGGAGGAGTGTGTGGGAGAGCGGACAGGACGGGGGTTCTGAAAGGGGCCTGTGTGAGACTGAAAACGCAGAGGCCGAACAGCTACTGCAGTGCTTGGCCCAAATGAGTAACGTCTGGCACAAGCTCATCCGTTACGAGATGGTGGGGGGGGGGGGGTAATCAGCAGAGAATCCTGTTAAGAGAAAGAGCAAAAGGGGCAACGCTAAACACAGGAAAGCCCTTGAGGGAACACCAGTCTGAGGACCTGAGGACACGCTCTCGGTCACGGCGGAGTGCCTCTCTGGAGCAGGTCCTGTCAGACAAGTCACCCGGCGTCCGTCAACACGGCTACGGGACCGTCTCACCATCATGTTGGGCGTCAACCCGTCAACAGACCCCAGGCCGTGACACTGTGCATTTTATCTCCTGAGAGGCCAAATCATGGGTGTCACCTGACAGCGTCAAAAATAGGGATGAGATATGCTTGAAGCCATGGACATCTCACACTGGGATCGAAGTGCCTTTGATCTTGGATTTTGGTCCTTCCATTTTTTGAGTTGATATGTTAAATATAGCGGTTCCTTAACAAAGCATTAAGCTGAAATGACTGTTAGCCCATTAGCTCACGGTTTTAGAGGGAAGCGTTATATCTTTTCTCGGACTCCCTCAATCGCCCGACCCCCAGCTGACGTTCGCCCTGATCTAATTGCTGCCTCCCTCTATATTAATCCTTAATTGCATTACCAGGAGGATTATGACTGCAGAAAATAAACAAACAAATATAGCAGCACGACGGCCAGGACAACGGTGCTGAACGCCCCTCGTGTTAAAGCCTTTTCACAAACCGCTCATCGACCTTTGAGTGTATCTGTTATTCCTTATTGAAGCATTAAAACACATGTCCTGTGTCCATGCTTTGCTCTAATTAACGATATTTTACGATCGCACTCCCTACATGAAAACACATAGGTGTATGAAGAATCTACATAAACCTCATTAAAGGTACATAGACACCTTCTCTAATGCTAGGCCACGTTACACACCTGAAATAGCTGTGTTGGATTCTTCCCATGGCCCCTGCGGTGACTCCCCCCCTGCTAATGGTACGGTCCTTATCTGTCCCATCTGTCAGCCCTCCATTGTCAGTCACGTCTGCTTCCTCTACCTGCGATATCCACCTGCTGATTCATTCTCTGAAGTTCAACCCTTCCCTTGTCCTCCCTCTCTCTGTCTGTCTTCCGCTGTTTCCTGGGCCTCTTCTTACACCCCGCAGATTGTGCGGTGCCCTACGACCTTCCAGCTATGGTGAACGTGACTTGCTTTCCCGCTGCTGTCGCCATGTCATCTCCTCTCTGGCCCGTTCCACTAACAGCTTGCTGTGACCTTTGATCCTCTCACCCTGACCTATACCTCTCTTTCCAAGCCGTTAGTCTTACAGATCGACCTTCATTCTGAGACAATAAACTCGCCTGTCCAATATCTATGCCGCCTGCCCACAGGATATAGCGTGCGTAGGAATTCTGACAAAACGCTAAACAAAAACCGCTTAATAGGAAATGCTGAAATTGCTGAAAGCGCTACTGTACAACTGACCTAATCATTTTTCCCCAGCAAAACATCAGTTTTGAAAGGTCTAATTATGTAGTGTAAGTACTAAGTTTGTAATCAAATAAATGATTTTCATCAAAATCGCTGGCTGGAAGAAGCACTCTGTTCAGAGAAGTCCAGCAGATAATTAGTCACTGTGACTCAAAGCATGTTTTAAGCGAATAATACATTTCTGGGCAGTGCCAGTATGGATCTGACCCGGCGGCCCAGCTGTACGGCAGTGGTGGGAGTGGTGATTCACTGTTATCGGCCCTTCGCTTTCCGTCATTCCAGGGAATATGGAACAAACAGTTGGACGCCGACCGTGATAATCTGCACCGTTTCACTGCCCCCCACTCATGCTCTACCTGAAACGGCACTAGGAGACACAACAGGGCCCGCGGATCTCCGACGGCCTGGGTACGTGTGGACCGTTACCGTGGCAACGTAAAGCTCTGGGCGAGATCATTGTTGGCACTTTTTTTAATTCAAGGAAGATTAGAGATGCCATGGGCATAAAACACACTTTAGATAATATCTAAATCGATAAATAGCATCTGCAATCTCGCGGAAAGCTTTTCAGCGACTGTCTGTGCGCTGAAAACGTCTTTTCGCTGAGCGAACATGTAATAAAATTAATTCTCATTTTTAGCATATTCAAATTTGCCAACTGGTATGGGTGATGAATTAATGAGTCTTTCAGGGGTAGTGGAATCTTGGCAGGGGAGTAAGAAAATCACAGCGAGAAGAAGTGTGGCCATGAACGAGGGGCTAATGGTTTGTTAATATTGAACTTGTCAGATTAATTAACGTATTGGTTGCAAAGTTTGAGTCACCACAGGGCAGTCGCGGTCAGGAAGAGCTTCAAGCCTGACTTGGGCGTACCTTTGACGCTGAGGTGAATGTGGTTGGACTGGGGGTTCTGGTCACTCTGCACGGAGCAGGTGTACTGGCCGTCGTCGCTGACGTCCACCTTCTGAATCTGCAGGCTGTACTCGTACTTGCTGCTGGTGCCCGAGACGATTGACACGCGAGGATCCACAGACCACTTGTCGTTCCCCGCGAAGATGATGCTGGAGCGGTTTAACCACGCCCCTTTGGAGAGCTCATCTGACAGGTAGCACCTGGACAAAAGAAAGGTCAGTGGTCATGTGATCCATCCCAGTGGTCATGTGATTGGTTATCAAAGCTCCATCCCTCTAATTAAATGTACTACACTGTGGCCTGCACTGAAGCTGGTTCCTTATTCCGTGTGTGAGCTGCTAGCTTTCCCGCTCGCTCAATAAGGCGTGATAATTAAAAATGAAATATTACTTGTGCAATCCATTATACTGATTCTTCTTCTAAATTTTTAATTGCACGCCTCAGCTTATGTTTTCATCCGAAGACACTTTTTTAACCCATTTACACAGCTGGAGCGATTCAGGTTAACTAGCTCACTCAAGGGTACGGAAACAAACCTCTCCTGGGACCTGAACCAAAAAGATCCAGGTTACGAGTCCATGTCCTGCTGCTTTTACGGGGAACTTGGCGCCATGAACTAGATTTTTATTTTACGTGTATATATATATATATATATATTGTTACGGTCGGCGGCCAGGCGAGCGGGCAAGGAGGCGAGCAGAGCCGGACTGGCAGGGAATCGGGGTTTATTAGGG
>JAODKF010000049.1:15930045-15940332 GCA_026779585.1 Mormyrus proboscirostris | reverse complement strand
CGGGGGGGGGGGGGGGGGGGGCACTCTAGAGCACATTGCAACCCCCTCCTGACGACCAGGGAGAACAAACCAGCTTTTTCCGTAGACTTCCATGGATATTACAGTATCTACATTGAGATGTCTGAAGCTCTCATTCTGAAAAAAAACAATCAATGCTTTGTGCTTAAAATTTACTCCTTGGATTTGTACATATCTAAGTAAACCAGATCTCAGGGAACATCATTTAAAACTCATCGGGCTTTCCGAAGTAAGAAGGGTTCAGTCTGGAAAAATGCTGTGGAATTCACGTCCACCCCCCCATCCCCCACACAAGTGAGCATCAAGCTCATTATTCGTGGGCAAGTCAGTCGGCTAGACCAGTCAGAACGGCCAGGTGGCTCAAACAGGAAGCACAGGTGTTTGACTTCACAGGCTCATCGTTAAATGCCGACATGCCTTGTCCTAATTAGTGCCTGAGCGAAACGACGTGTTTGATTTCAACCTATCGACACACGGCTCTCGAAACCACATATAAAGGCACTGAAATGAAGGTTGATGTTTTTAAGCTGCTGTTTTTTGCATGTCATCAATCATGCTATTTATTACAGAATCATGGTACTACAGGTGTCCAGGGGTCAAAGGTGAATGAAGTCACCACATAACCGTCATGTAAATATCCCTGGAGTCAGGGCTGCAGGATATCACATCACCACATGAGAAATTTCTGAAAGTAATTTTATATTTACATTTGCAAAACAACAGGAGATTAAATTACCAAAAATGAACTGTAGTCAAATAGAACTTATTATCTACCAATAGAGTGTGTCAAATAAGTTAGTGGGGGTGCTACCAGTTATGTCAACAGTCACAAAGCACTGCCAAAATTTAAAAAATGAGTTTTGCCAGAACTATTAATATTATTTGTCTTTTTGAAGTAGGACCGGCCATGTTGTTTTTCTGTGTCTAGCATGATGTCGTCAGCCTTGTGCTCTGGGCTGTGATACCACAGAAGGGTTGTTCAGGTAAATATTCAGGTAAATCCCCTTCTAAATGGTAATGATATCAGGCTCATCCCGAAACTTCAGGTGAGAAATCTGTTTGCTAAACCACCTTGTGGCCTTTCCATGCTACGCATCAGGACATAAAGCTCTCAACGTAACCTCAGAGATTACTCCGGGGCGGCACCTCTAAGGGAAACCTCTGACAAATTGTCCAGCCGTCTTTATTTACAGTGTTTGAGCGTGCAAAGCCGGCCTTGCAGGCAGGCATAAACGTGCCTTCCAGCCTCACCCCCCAGAGTCTCTGCTCGAGGATATCGATCCGCCCGTTTGCCCTCCGCTCCCGCCCCCCCGCCGTCCTTCCAGCCTCCAAACGAGGTGGCCCTGGCCTCGCATTCTCAAATGACTTGGATGCCTCTCAAATGTCTTGGCAAAGTCAAGCTTACGTGGCCTGCCTGAGCGGGTGCTCAAAGGGAATATTCGATCGCGGCCCCGGCTGAAACCAGGCCGAACCTTTGTGAATGTTCCTAGGCGAGACAGAGAGGACAAAAAAAAAACACTCCTGACGGGTGAGATTTTCAACCCCGACAGGAAACAAAGAGGTGTGGCTCTCTTCCTCAGCGTTGCAAACACAAGCAGCTTCCAACAGCCTAGTACTTAGCTAGCAAGAGTGACTCAGATCTGCACCGCTGTCGCGGTGCTAGGCTGGGCCACGTGCTAATTAAACTGGTGAAGAGGCTAACGCTTTCTGACAGCATGACTCGCTACATCGCCATACTATTCATTAACATCCAGAGTCAAGGATGGAGATTTCAGACCGCTGTAGCAGGCTGGATCTTCTGCTCTGAGTATACCAGCAGGGACATCATATGTGTGCTATTTTTTTTCCTTTAGGTGGATAAGATCCAAAAGGAGAAGTCAAATATTGCGGACTGTACAAGAAGTGCAAATCCCTCAAGCTGCGAGAAAGTCACGGTTACGTTTCCTAGATGATATTACGCTTTATTTCTTGTGAACGTGGCCAATAAACGATGCTCGCAGTAGGTGAAGCGTGTATTACTCAGAATGCGCGTTGGGGCGATGGACAACACTTATGTGCGCTGAGAACCAGAAAGCGAGGTGTGGATACACGAAGCCGAAACTCGAGACCGGATTCACGCGGCGGTATAACCAGCTCGCACCGAGTCGGGAAGCACGGCGAGCCATCTTCACCACAGCCACACGCACACCGGTAGCCGTGACATCGCCTACTCACAGAAAACACATATGTGCGGTCTGGCGCTCCTCCATCGTCCTTAGGAGACAAGCCCAGAAGCACGCAATCGCTAATGATCTAACAAATGCTATTTCCTATTAAAGAGTCGTTTTGATTCCTCCTAAAACCAGGCAGTAAACAAAAGCTAATAAGTACCCCGCGCCTCTCCAGGTTGGCCATTCATTTCTCAAGCCTGTGTGCCGGCGGGGGATCCCAACGCCTGTCTCTCTATTGTCCAGATCCCCTTGGTGGTCATTGCCTTGAAATTATGCCTGTCCATTCAAGCAACCCCCAGTCTCATACCACAGATTGCAAAACAAAGCGTTCCCGCACTCGTGTTTTTATTATAGTTACGTAACATAATGCCCCTCTCAGCTTTCATGGGACCGGGCAAATGTCATCATATTGCCATCAGAGTGATCGGGAATGGTAGTTTTTGCATGGGTCACGTGATGCCTCGATGTACATCAGGGGCACCTGACGCCGTTAGCCGCGGTAATTCTCCAAAACGTCTGATTGGGCAAATACCGCCATGTGAAGGAGGTGATCCAGTCTGTGGCCGACAACGGAATGACCTCGTGTGCACGTGGGCGAGTGGCGCGGTCACGCGCGAAATCGCAACACGAGCACCCGCGCTGATCTGAAGAATAAATGAATCAGTTTCACATGAGGTGAGCATATCACATTCTACGAGGTGAGCCCCTGAATCAATTTTATTATCAGTTATTTATCATTTATCAGTTATATTAAAATCATGCAGCTATTTTCATCAAACGTTATTATAAATGTGAAAAACATTTATGATAACGTTTGTCTTTTGTTTTACATCACCTGGCAATAACGGTACAGTTCAGTTGAATTTGACTAGTTCGGGTGGTTAATACAGGGGCAAAATTCTGAGAAATTTAGCATATAGTCCATCCAGATTTGTTAAAGTATTTCCAAATTAATGCTGTTATAACATAAGGATGATGCAAGAATGATGTAATACTACTGAGGCATATATGCCTGCTGCTCTGCACCAACCATAAAACGCCGTTCATATTTCTCTCACATCAAAATGACTAAACGATCACTGCGAACACAATATAATCTGATTCACCCCCCGCCTCGCCTTGGATATGCACGAAACACCGTGCATCTATTCACTAGCAAAACAAAGTGGTAATAATCCACAAACAATCAGATTAGTGTTAAACCATCTGCATCCCCGCGATCGCGCCGAAAAGGGGAATCTTAGATGTGAAATTTGTCGGCGGCATTTGCTAGTATAAAAACGCACTAATGCCACGGTGTAATGAGACTTCATGTCACCGTCCTGAAAAGCATTTTTCAGCTTTCTTTCTGCGTGTCGTTGTCAAGACAGGGAAGCACATGGATTGCCATGCTCCCAGTGAACGATGGCTCTGTTACCGCCTGCCAGGGCTCACGGAAAGTCAGGAGCCGCATGAGTCATAACCTGGGATGTGACGGGGCAGAGATGCATTGTCAGGGTGAGAGACACAGCGCGCGCTTTTAAAGGGGAGGCTGGCACCCATCCACACCCGGGCTACTCTGGAAGTCTTCGGGTTCTCACAGACTGCCTACCCAACCGACTGGATCCAAGTTCTGGCAAGCGTGCTATCAGGGACAGGCCACCTGTTCTCAGCCCAATCTGTCAGGTTGGAGCAGTATGTCGCTCCTAACACGGCTAAGTAACTTCACATGGCTCACCGCTTCTTCTTCTTCTTTTCACGAACACCACTTTTTAGTATTATTTAACCATTTGAGACCCCCCGCCCCCCGATTTTCGGGAGAACGATGTCTGTGGAAACTAAAAGGTCAGTATACAATCACTCTATTAATTCAACCACTAAAAAACTGGCTTGTCGCCCCCTAATATTCGCTGGGCTGATATTACATCCCTATTACATTTAATGTTGACGTGCATCCAGCTTTCGTTTAGCCTAGTATTGCTAAAATGCATAAGGTTGCAACAAATAAAAAATAAATTAAAATGTCATTGGACATGAGCAAAAATATGTAAATTTTCATTAATTTTCTTTTTGCCTTTGTGGCAGAAATTTGATTTTTACATGATTGCCTTTAAGACGCAGATGCTGCCGTTTTGACCGACGAGCGAGCGGTACATCTGTCTGCCTAGCCTTCCTGTAAATGGATTACCCCACCCCCCACCCAACTATCCAACCATCCTCTAACCCCTTATGCTGTTAAGGGTCATAAGGGGCCTGGAGTCTATCCCTAGCAGCACAGGCCACAAGGCTGGGGAGCACCCTGAATGCGATTCTGGTCCACCGCAGCGTAAATAAACTAAGCGTACGTCTCATTTAACACAATTCCTTAAGTGCTAATAAACAATTTGCAGACAGCGTTATCCCAGGGAAATGATTGAAAAACATTTTAAATGTAGCTACTTCATCAAGTATAACTAAGTATTTAGCATCTTTTCTCGGGGTTGCAAGATCAATGTCCTTTCGGGATTTGAACACACAACATTTTAAAGGGGAATTGTTCTTTGACCGCTACGCTACTAAAAGAATCTCAAGACCCTTCTTTATGCTGACCGATGGCCAAATGCTGACGGTGTGAGCGGTATGCAGGCATTAGAAGCAAGTCTTATGAGAACTGATCAAAATATGGATTCCAGTCCTATTCCCATAAAGACTTCTTATATAGTATCCACAATCATTTGACGCTTTCCTGCAAGGGCATAGAACACAGCAAGATGGCTTAAGGGAGACAGACAGATTTATTTTGCCTTGACTGTACAAGGGCTTCCTGAAGCATTTTTGCCATTCATGCTGATCGTTAAGATTTTGTCCTTAGATCAGGATCCTGTTTATTTTGAACAAGGTAGAGTAGCAATTAGAGCAAATTCATGCATTTTGGATGATGCTGAGCTCATTAAAAGTCTTTTCGGAACACATGTCCTCCAGCCTAATATCAAACTGTACGTATATGCACTTTCTTAGGATATCCTACTGCCTTAAGAAGATGCGTTCTTTATGACTATAACCTGTTTACATACACTTCATAGACCTAAACCCGTGTTTAATCATGCCTCGAGATTCAGGCAGCAAACGACTGAGTGTACAGGATTCCAAGTTACCGTGTACGCTAGAATAAGGAAGTCATTAAAAAGTCATTAAACAGAAGTTTTTGAGATTAATGTTCACCTATACAGCCATGTTTCAATTTTATTTACTTTAATTAAAATCTTGAAATAATAATTAAAAAGTGCAGTTCCGCATAGTGTTTTTACTAATTTAAGATATTCCCAAAGTTCGCCAGTCGAAGGACTATACTTCAAAGGGGAAGGCAGAGGACATTTTATATTTTATTTATGCAGCTGTTGCTGTTATCGGGGTGACTCACTCGTGGCTGAGAGACAGTTTCAGCAGTGAACTATGTTACTGGGGCAGAGTGTGCCGATTTGGACAGCCGCGGACCTCAAGACGTGACTCAGCACATCGTGTCCCTATTGTGACTGACTTCGTAAGGATGCGGGGTGCTGACATCTCCACCAGGAGCCCGGGGATGGACGGAGAAGGGCTTGACCCCTGGGCAATTTGTTGCTTATTCTAGCTCCTAGAGGTTTTAAACTTTAAACCATAAGGAATGGGGTGTGAATAGCCTACGGATCAAACATAAATGACCCATCAATCGCAGAACAGGTCTTTATATAAAATGTAACGATCTGACCATTCGGCAAGGAGAGGCGATCCGATCGGCGCTTCAGATCACCTGATAAGCAGGGAGTGCTTTTTCCCAAAGCTAAAAATACGACTAAGAAGAGCAGATGTTCTGTGAAACCGCTTAAATTATCATATGCACTGAGCATTACACAGCATAAACGGACCCAAAACGCTCAGTTTGACTGGAATGAATTCCTTTTCATCATTCATTTAGGGATGTATGAATATGCATGGACCACACCTATGCTATACTTTTGTGAATTGTGGTTGCCAGATATTCGAAGACACGATCTCTGAGAAGGATTCCACGGAGCTTAGTACTCACATATTTCTCTGCGTTTTAAAAGCACCCTTTCTTAATACACTTACATATGATATCCTTCTTTTGGGTGGCTAACTTGTTACTGGCGTCAGTAAACGAGCAAGCGGTTATTTGAACGGAATTACCAATCTGGACCTTGTCTCATACATGCCTAAAACATGGCTAATACGTATACGAATCAACGTATGTGCTAGCCACAGTATAAACCCAAAACTGTGGATTATTTTTTTTCAAACATTATTATTATTATTTGCAGCGTAATATTATTCCCGCAGAAACATGAGTATACCACAAGATTAGTAAACTATTAGACGAAGCTGAACAGGATAGTCGGATAGTCGTAGATTATTTCGATCGTTTCTGATAAACGTTAGTATACGTTACACTCACTCGCCTCTGGCAGTTAAAACGGCAGATGGGGGGAGATGTTGATTTGCACTGCACTAGCGAACTGGTAACTGCCTGACAGCTTTCTAAAATGAGCAACCTGGCAAAAGATAATACTTAAGATATATTGCTACTATCACTACTACTGCTTAAGTAGCCTACATCATATTTAGGCAAATCAAAATGACGCCCAAAATGTAATGACCAGAATGACACAAAAAAGACACATACATGATCCAAACGTATTGCGCAGCTCTTTCTTGAACGCGTAAGTTTTGCATAAGTACAGCCAAAAGTAAAGCAACGTACTCGCCCCGTATAATTAAGGCTTGTATTCAAGTTCATTGTGTATTTCTATGGATTGCGTTGTGAACTCGTTACCCGTTTACAGCACTTACGACACTTATTGCATGTTTGTAACTCTGGCTCTTCCTTTTATTCATCTTGCAGATTTTAGGAGTTCCTTTTTCTAATTTTAATACATTATGAGACACGAGATATAGAATCAAGTGGCAACGAAGCTTGTATACTGTAGAAAAAAAATCTATAACTCAGAAAGTTAAGGATGTTACACTAACTAGTTTCGGTTAATTATCCGACTTCGTAACTTAAGGTGGAACGCGGTAACAGAGTTGTAGGTGCGCGAAGAAAGGGTTGGCAGAAGAGAAAAGCCGTCCCCACACGGTGTGAGAAATGGTGTTTCTGCGCAATTGGCTTTCCTTGAAACAATCGTGCATACAGCATTTTCTTTCCATGGAATAGCATGCGACGTTGTATGTGTATGAGGGACCTGGAAGACTGGACTGCGTTCGGGCTTTTAAAAACTACAGCAGTTAGGCACGGTACATCGTGTCCCATTTCAACTAACCCCAATTCCTCATTTGACAAACATGCCAAACAATATCGAACCTAAGAGCTACGTATCCAGAGGCATTTTACGTCCATCTATATAAAACCAGCATGTTTGAGCGCTAAAAGACATCTCAGTAAATTCTCATCGTCGGTCCTCCGAGTTGAGGGAGTAAGGTTACAAAGTCGAGCTGGAAGCGATCACCGTGAAAACCGGACCTCTCCTAGCTCTGTCACGTCACAAGATGACCCAGTTTAGAGGGGGAACAGGTGTAAGAAGGGAAAAGTACCAAAAATTGTGGCTGACACCGGCGCTTCGCAGCATACGCAGTCTCGGACTGTGAGCGCCGGGATTCGCTGCCGCGTACCACTGTCACTTGCTAATACGCTAAGAACAATAAAAAAGAGCTGGGCAGTTGGCGACTGTATCACTTTTCCTACCTTAAGAGAGCCGTATCCCCTTGCCTGCTGACGACGTTCTCCATCCCGATCCATGCATTGTCCACAGTCTTTCCGTAAGACAAGCCAGAGGACAGGACGCAGCAGACGCTGAAAATCAAAGCGCTGAGCCACCGGCCAAAAGAACACAAGTCCTGCACCGCAACCATCGCGCGCATCTAAGATGTTCTCCTATTTGCCCAAGATTGATTGAACGGTATTATTTATGCTCGATCCTACGCTTGAAATGCCAGAACGCAGCGCCCCTGTTTGGGGGAGGGGGGGCGGGGGTCCTGGCTTGTTTTGTCAGAGCTTCACACTATGGTGTGATTAAGCCTATTCTCCAGTGGCTTGCACACCACCTAGTGAGGAGATGTGATGTAAAATGAGAGCAGCACGAGCGGCAGAGACCCCCAGGCTCTGATCCCGTTGCCATGCGGCCGTTTCCCAGGCAACCCCCTTTTTCAGTAGTCGGTGATGGAGCAGCTGAAGCTGGAGTTTTATTGGTACGGCGAACCCACGGGCAATTAAAGGTTTCGACTGAAGGATGAGCTTCAGCTATCAGTAACGCAGTGTGATGGAAATTTCGGAATATTTTATCTATTTAAATAACACGCATCTCCTGAAAAATAGCACAGGTTTATTATATAGCCTAGTATATGCACGCACATGGACACAAACGGGACTACATTTATTATATTGCCAGTACTGGTTATGTAACTAAAGCAATTTAAAGGAAAAGTGACCAGACCTATCGAAAATGAATTTCTTACACTGGCCAAAGAAATAGTCTTCAGATTTCATAAATATTTAGATTCCTACGCCCCTTTAGAACGGTAGTTGGGGAAAAGATAATCAAAACGTCACTTTTTAAAGGCGGATGCAAGGCGTGTATAAGCGTATAATTATCTATATGTGAATCCCTGCCTTAAGAGAAGCTTTTGTTTTCCCATTTCGGTCTGTGAAAGCAGTAGCATCAGCCGCTCCCTGCGATCTCACTTATAAGATCGTTAATGTATCTCGCGGATGAATAATTCATAGCAGGCGGAAAACTAAAGAGAATGACAACATACGACCGAATTTATGCATATTAATCTATCATTGTAGCGGGATCAAGTTCCATTTTAATTCAGGTATTTATTTTCCGTACACTTTTTAATCCCACATGTAAACACATTACCTATATAAAGATGAACGACACACCTTATTTTGCCTTTCCTTTGATTAGGAGGAATTAACTTAAATACCGTAAGCATATTTTATTTTATAAAATTCGAGAAATGTTGAAGGCAACGATTTGGGGGGTAGATTGAATTTACTTCAAATGAAGATGTGATACGGCCGTGAATTTCATCCCCCCCCCCCGTTTAAAACCGCCCCGTGGGCCATCTCTAAAACCTGAGGAGGCATTAATCTGACCTTAAGAGAGAGTTATTTAAACGCCTTCGTTCTTTTTTTAAAAGTGCTTTCATGGGCGGTCACTTTCAAATAGGCCTAATCTGCCCATAAAATGCCACCATTAATAAAGAAATTGGCATTCTGTGTGTGTGCATTTCTCGCATATTGGAGATCTCGAAGTAGGCCTACTGAAACACACACACACACACACTTACTTTACACTGTAAGTGTTGACCCTAAAAAACCAAGCCAATTTAATGTTATTTCTCTATATTGGAAGCCATAAATGACACTCAAACAAACATTATTAAACTGGACTAGCACACTGGCAGTGGTTTCACATCACAATTTGTGAAATACGGATCTTTTCTCAGCGTGGTTGGGAAAAAACTTGATTGCCTGATACTTCAGCTGTAGGTTTTGGTTTCCTGGGATTCATTCACACCAAATGTAACAAATATCCTGAAAAGAGGTTTAGTTTTATTTGTAAAGAAAAAACAAGATGAAATAGCATTCAGACATCGGCCTTTAATCACACACTTCTGGTACCGCAACGACGCGTTAAGCTGGAAAACGAGCAAATGCATTTTAAGGTGAGAGCGCTCATTTCTCCTCACTTAAATTTCACTGCGTGTAGAAACTACCACGAATCTGAGTTCAATGTTTTTTTTTTTTTTTTAAACGTGATTTACAAAGAACAGTCAATTGTGCAGTGAGCTATACCATGTAAGGCAATTTAACCGTGGGAAAGGGCAATGCGGTTACCACACTCTAATTCCGTTTCTGAACTAGTTTGCCCTCCGCTAATTTATAAAGCATGATATTTTATAAAACATTCTTATGCAGATAAATATACAATTTAACTGGAACAGCCACACACTTCCACTTTCGGGGGAGGGGGGAGCACGGTGGTACAGTGGTTAGCAGTGATTCCTCATCCCTTTGGGACTGGGTTTTGAGTGCCTG
>JAODKF010000049.1:15913025-15930035 GCA_026779585.1 Mormyrus proboscirostris | reverse complement strand
CCCCCCCCCCCCCCCCCCGAAAAGTACTAAGGTGAATTGGAGCTACCGAACTGTCAATAGGTATGAGTGGTGTGTGTGCCCGGTGATGGGTTGGCGTCTCTCCTGCGCTGCTCCCTGCCTTGTGCCTGTAGCTTCCAGGATAGATTCCGGACCCCCACACAGCAGCAGACACACAGACCCGGTTTGCCTATACCCTTGAAAGAGCAACTTAACGCTGGCTGGTGATTGTTTTTACTTAAACGCAGCCAACCCCAGAATCTTTTCTGACTGACTGTGAACACCCAATCCACTCCAAACACCTATGCTGACATTCACACACATTTCTTTAACATGTCACTTGACATTATTATTATTATTTTTACTTCAAGAATGAACAACCCTATAAAAGATGACTAGTTTTTTTTTAAGGGATTGCAATGAATAGATAAGGCTGAGGACACAATGGATGAATGAAGCAGTCATCTTATTTCACAGAGCCATTGAATTTATAATTGCATACCTTCACAATAGTGTTCAGTTAATCTTCTGAAGAGCTTTTATCCAGCCACACTTTTAATAACTGCTAGAAATGGCTTTGCTGAACATTCCGTCTGAAGTCAGTCTCTAAACCAGACTAACACTGAAAGTGCCGTGTGACTCCAGTCTGACTATTTTGATTGGCAAATTAATATTTAGTTGACTTTGCCAGCATTACCCAGGGCTGTTTCATACCTCATTACAGATTCTGCAGTGCAAATCAGGGGTGTGTGTTTTAACTGTTACACCCCCTGCTGCTGGAATAGGTAGCCCCTGTGTTAAGAATGTCTGACTTACAGACAACTCATAATTATGAACGGACAGGCATAAAGTCTACTATATTGACAATTCGGGTTAAACACAACAGGTACTAACAGCAAAGGTATAGACTACTTTGTGACGCCTATGAAAACACTGCGCGGCTTCAGCGGTTTGGTGACGCAAGGTACAGTACAGTACCAGTACCATACATAGCTCTTTTTTCATTATTATTTATATTATGACTTACTGAGAAATTTGACTTAAAGACAGACTTAGGACTGGCTCTCATTCATGACTTGGAACCTGTAGGAGTTTTGAACATTTCATCTGAGAGCTAAAGGTCAAGCAAATTCAGGTACCACCCTTCTTTAACACGGGCTTTAAGGTACCGGCTAATTTTAATCTGCAGTCATTATCTTGTTGCTAGTGCTAGCTCATGATGACAGCATTCTGGGACTGAATTTATAATACATAAAATAGTAGTAAAAAGCCATGACTAGTGTTCTAAATGCACATAATACTCTGCATTTACAGACATTGTATAAACAAACTGTCTGCTTAACATCAAAACCTGGCTGTGCTGCTATATGCTAATTTAGCCACAGGGGGCGCCAAACAGAAGGGAACAGACTAAATGACATTCCAGGCCAGCTCACAGTTGACAAAGCTACCGGCCGTTCCCTGCGGCCTGCATGTTTTGTTCCGCCTCCCCCCAGCATCTCATTTCGCAGAACCTGTCGAATTCTTTTTGAACGGTGACATTGGGCCGCGGGGAGATGGGCTGTACGACTCGGTGACCTAAATCTACATGGGGGCCTGCAGGATATCAGCCAAGCTATTACCCCCTGACAAGCGTCCACTGCCTACAGCTGAGGACCTCGCTACCAAGATGGAGCACCTCAAAATTGGATTCGTCCAGCAAACCTTTTCCAGCAGAGACCCCACGGCACATGTCAGTCACGTACCAGGTTGGGGGGGGGGGAGGCTCCTCCGCAGACGCATCACATCCTATTTGGGGGCAGCGCCAGCCCTTGGCCTTTCCCAAAACATCTCTCCCCTTGTACCTTCTCAAAACAAAAGGCAAAGTTATTGCAACCTCAGTGATGAGTTCATGTCTCAAGGAGGAAAAACAAAGCAGAGCATGTAAACGAAAAGCAAACAAAACGACACAAGGCAGAGAGCAAGAAATATATCACAGTGACATACATTTAGATAAGCAGCCTGCTGTCTGCTTCGCACGCACGCCACGTATCGAGATGAGAGGGGCTGCAAATGGAGAGGCGTACCTCAGGGCCAGAGTTTGGAGGGATGGTGCGAGATGAGATAAACCCAGCACCAGACCAGAGGCCCGACAGAGCAAAGCAGGACTGTAGGACTGGCCTTAACTGCACACACTGCATCACAAACACCACAGGCTGTTTAAGGTTCCATTGATCAAGGGGTCCAACGAAAATCTGGATGCGCCTGGTTCCCCTGGGTGGGGTGGGCGCTGTACTTCATGAGCCCCGTGCTCCGGCCACTGGGCCATCTGGGCCAAGCGGGCCCTGCACCTTTAAGCCCCACCTCAGCGTGGCGGGTATCTGAGAGCAGACAGCCCTGCCAGGACACCAGGCAGGAGGGGGGGCAGGAGCGGCCGTTCTTTGGCCGAGCAGCTTGTGTGAGGAACACTGTAGAAGGAGCGGCACAGTGTTAAGAGGCACTCCAGAGCTGTATGAGGACTCGCCAAGGGATGAGAGAGAGAAAAAACCTGCAGGGAATCATTTCATAGCTGGATGGTTTCAGACAAAAAATATATAAATTAAAAATGAGGGGAAAAAAAACCTGTAATCTCTTTGTTTTTGTTTTGAATGCAGGCACTATTTTTCATCGCGAAATGCCATACTGCTGTCAGGATGCATGTAAACACGCGTGCCAGACTCCCACCAAATTTGGGTTTCTATGGCAACGCCGCTTGCATGGTGCCCTCCCGGTTGCGGTTAACCAACAGAGTACTATACAGTCACTTTTAAAGTCAAATACACATTTTATGCAAAACACAGACGATATTAGAGATAAAACTGCAAACACTGAGCCAGATCTGAATTTGTGAAGGACCATCTTAGAGGTATGTAATACACATCCATGCTCCAGTTACATATCCTGAGCAGGATTATGGGGGGTTGGGGGCAGCACAGGGCATTAGGTATAAGGGTACATCCTGGTTGAGATGCCAGTCTCTTGTAGGGCATGAACTTTTATACAATAAGGGCAACTTATAGATGTCAATTAGCCTCACCGCATGTTTGTGGACTGCGGGATTAAACTCGCACAGAGTGGAGGAAGGACTCAAACCCCTAGCCTGGAAGTGTGGGGCAACGGTACCAGAGACTGATCCACCTACTAAATGTAGCTCAGCTCAAAGTGAGCTGTCAGGTTGTGGTTGACGGTGCTGAATACCACCTGCACATACAGTACCAGTCAAAAGTCTGGACACACCTACCCATAGAAAGGCTTATCTGTACTATTCTCTACATTTTAGAATAAGGACATCACAACTATAAAATAGCATATGGATTTATGGATTTGTGTACTAATCAAAAAAAAAAAAAGTACTTAAAAAGATTATTTAATTTATTTATTTTTTTTGCTCTGTGGGTTGGGTCTCAGAAGGCTGCGCGTTTAGGTGGGTCAGCAGAATGATCCTACCATTGGGTGCCTGAGCAAGGCCCTTAACCCCAAATGCTCCAGGAACTGGCTGTCCTGAAGGAGGCCCCACGTATGCTGAGCTCTCATTGCCTGCATCGCTTTCACTTTCTGGTCAAACTCCTCCAAATCCGTTTCTGCTGTGTTTAGGTCAGGTGGCCGGGTCATGTCACATGTGACACAATAACTCTCCTTTGTAGGCTTGGCATGTCCAAACTTTTGACTGGTACCGTATAGTCATTCTCTTACCTGATGGATTCTGATTTTATCATCCTCCATATTTCCCCACCCTCACGAGCTGCATCCACAAACATTTGCGTCATGCAACTCCAAATGTTTTATAAGCACAGAGTCATGAAGTAACGTGGAATTAGTGTGTTAAACATGGCGAGTTGGACCATGGGCTGTGATGCCGGGTAAACTGAATAAAGAAAACAGTCAAGAGACACGAATGCCTTAGAGTCCTGCAATATCAAGGAAAACTAAGGGCAAAATTATGTTTTATTTATTTGTGCAACTCTAAGGAGTTTATCTGTAAGGATGTGCGTCAAGGGAACACCGATGATTTGATTACCTCCCCCCATTGTAATTATCTAACGAAGTAAAAACAGTCTAGAAGTCACCCCAGAAATGAAGTTAAACATTTTTTGGGTTTGTCATCTACTGAACATCCTTGAACATCCTTTGTGTTTAACAGTTGGTATGAAGGAAAACTTGAGCAAAGATTTGTTTAACAAATGAAGATGTGAATCCCCGGGGAGACAGAGATCCTCATTTTCATGTTGTCACCAAATTAGGCGAAACTCCAGCTGATTACCAGTTATGTGATCACTTTACGTGGAGGTTCGCCGAGAAGATTATGAAGCGGAAAATTACCAAGAGTCTGGATGGGTTTCGTGGTCAAGTGCATCCAACCATGTTCCTCCCCAAGTTCTTGATCGCTGTGTAAAAGGACAACATGGACTCTTACCTGGTGTTACTGAACTTCCCCGTATTCACCAAGAATTCGCCTTTCTTTTTTGGACAGTACTACTACTACTATGGAACTAGACTGGCCATCCTGCAGCCACATAAGCAGGGGGGGGGGGTGTTCAGTGGCAGGCGAGTATAACGCCTTAAGAATCATTTGATCCAATTAAGTCACAAACCGGGTTCAGCTGGGGGGAAAAAAACAACAGCGATGGTGACAAATCATTGGCCTTGACCTTAACTACAGCTGGATATTCAAACGCACTTGACACAACTGATTATTCCCCTTAATGCTCATGTTTACACAACTGCCCAAGGCCACACTTGAGAAACGCAGCCGCCCACAGCTCACGGCCTGTCTGGAGATGGCGATTACCGTGGTAGGATGGCGTTCCTGGTCCTGCTGTGCACACACTGAGTCTGCACGGCATTCGAAATGAAATGATGCTTTATTTGCCATGAGCAGGTACGTTGGAATCCTGTAGTTCCAGCATATCCCATCATGCTGTCTTCTGAGACGTAGGCACGCAAATATATAAACATAAGCGGAGTTTGGGGTCAGAGCACAGGGTCAGCATTTCAGTGGCTTAAGGGCCTCTTCTCAAGGAGATGTGACTATTCAGCTGAGGACTGGATTTTACTCACCACACACCATGGTAAATGAACGCTTTTAACCAGCACTTAAAGACCTTGTCGATCATATAATGTTAATCTTGTGAGGAAGGACAGCCTGGTCCATAGGCCGAGTAATTCAGAGGAGAACTTTCCACCCTCAGACGCCATCAAGGTGAAGGCCATAAAGTACTGGGCGTTTCCAGGTCGCCGAGATTCCTTAAACTAGCTGAACATCTGCTCAGTCAAACCAGCTGTGTGTGCCTGGCTTATGGGGGGGGGGGGAAGCCGAATTGGTCACCATGGTGACTTGCTACAGTTTTACAGGATAACCGGTACTGAATACAGCCGGATTGCACGCAGGGATAAGCTGAAAGAATCGCTTGAAGGAGCATGTATAGATCTCAGCTTTAGGATTTGAGGAGCTGCTGAAAATGTGAAAGCAGCTTTGGCGAAAACACAGAAGCCGCACTTTCAAAGCTGCCTCCAGGGGTGTTACCTCCTGCGAGCCCCAAGCTCAAAAATGATCCAGCAGTGGCCTCTAGTGGCTGTAGATGTGAATATAAAAATACAGGCAAGACAAACAGCTATAACCTGAAGTCTGGGTGCCACCATCTAGTAACTATCAAAATGGGGCTAACAGAACCCATAGCATCTCTACACCAGAGGGTCACAAAGGCCATTCGTTCCATAATTTAGACATTTATTGTTACACTGTCCAACATGCATACCACCACCTCATAAAATCATTGGTTTTTAGAATATACAATGACAAACTAAGCCTATACAGAGAATCCCCCCAACCCCGCAATCACACAAACAGAAACACCCTTATTTACAAAAGACAGTACTAGATGACTGAGTGGTCCCCAACCTATGACATCACTAGAACACCGGCCGCGGCCACCAATCACACATGGCTCTCGCCGGCCGCGGCCACCAATCACACATGGCTCTCGCCGGCCTCGGCTATGGATGCTTCATTACTCCGGTGCTCAGTCTCGAACGATTAAGTGACATACAACTGTGTTCTGCCAGTTATTGCTACTGTTTGTATGCTTAAAATGCTCGGTGCACCCTAACCATGTAAAAGCTTTTATGTATAGCCCTTAAAAAGCTAAATTGGCATGTAAACAAGGGAATTACAAAAAAGGACTTCTGAAGGCGGCAGTAATATTTTACAGTCCCGCTCTAATAAATTAAACAGATTACACAAAGTTTGAGTAATCACTAATTAAAAAGATCGGTTATTCACATTCAAACCAAAAAAGAAATAATAAATTCTATATAGTATGCAAGATATTTTTAAATACATTTCCATCAAAAAAATTTTTTTGACTGCTGACACTCATTAAAATGTAATACCATCCAAGATTACAAAACCAGATATTTTTTTCATTCAAGGGAAAATCTGTTAAAAACATCTTGAAAGTCATAACTTTGCTAAAGTTATTAGTTCTCCTGTGAGTAAAGTTACATAAGAACCTAATTAGAGTCCGAATGGGGAAATAAAGGAACAACCTTCATAACTGAGCTGATATTGGGTTGGTGGACACTTACTGAGAAATAACGTGCAAGCCCACCTGCTTCTCGTCGAATACTCCACAAGTCAGCTACAAAAAAAGTGCAATAGCAAGGCCCAGCCTGGGGGAAGGCTGCACCTCGTAAGTAATACTGTCACTGGACGACAGCACGCTGGCTCACAGCCCAGTCATACACCGCAGCTCCGATAGCATTAGCCTCTCATTACCGTCTTTGTCACAGCGCACCCAGAGGCGGGAGTCCGGAACTGCGTCCCCGAGGATGTTCTTCAGGTCGCTGAACGACAGACCTTGAGAGGTGTCAGCAGAGCTGCGGAAGAGGTCTTCAAGATCTGCACATAGATGGAGAAGGTGAGCCAGCGGAGGGCTGGCTGATGGCATGTGGACGAAGCCTGACAAACCGCTTTCGGTGTAGCTTAACGCTTCATGTGTTACAAAAAGGCACCGAACCTGTAAATTCTGGGGTGGGGGCGGGGGAAGAGAATACCTTTTAAAGATGTTATCCCGGGCAAGGGGGCTAGCACAGGTTCGTTGCTTGACAGCTCTTTTTTAGAGATTCTCTGAGATAGAAATCTAGGTCTCCTGGTGGGCTGAAAAGGCCCTTCAGGGGAAGAAGGGAGCAGAAATGTATTAGGATGAATACATTTCAGTGATGTGCATGGCTGTACACATCTGAAGATATCAGAAGTATATCATGAAGGGATATAAATCCCACAAACACTTTTAAAACGATCATCTTACCTTCAGTGGCATCAGTGACCATCATTTTGGCCTTCTCCCGACCTGCAGGGGGCGCCCCAGCAACTTCACCGTTGTCTTCGCTGCCCAAACCCATTTTACTTCCATTCTGAGGCAGCGGTTCAGGCACCATCTGTAGAGACCCCAACCAGTGCAGAAGGGGTTAGTCGGGTACTGGACCACCTGAGAGCCCCTTAAGAGCTGCGTAGCTGCCCCAGTATGGACCCCCAT
This sequence comes from Mormyrus proboscirostris, assembly GCA_026779585.1. NCBI lineage: Eukaryota > Metazoa > Chordata > Actinopteri > Osteoglossiformes > Mormyridae > Mormyrus > Mormyrus proboscirostris. The sequence goes on along the minus strand of JAODKF010000049.1, from coordinate 15,922,485 downwards.
CCTCACTCAACTCCCAGCCGTTCACCTCTGCCCCACTGAACAAGGGGCTAATAAATGTAAACATGTCCCTCAGGATATCAACATGGGAACTGGGGCTAGGTGACATGAAAAATCATCACGATAAAATATTTTGCCATATCAGTCCATATCAATAATCACAGTATTAGTCAAGTCATTATTTCCTTACTTCAAGGCCCCATTTTTAACTCAGCATTTCCTTAGAATTGCCCTTAAACAGATTCAGAAAAGAAAAGACAGACGGACTTCAAATTGAGATCTAATTTTAATAATTGTCTCACTGGGGATATTCTCATGGGCAACAAAAATGAAAGCTGGGTGTGATTACCAGGATCGGCCTACCTGATCTGAACCCCAGCGGTACTCTTACTGGACTTATGTGCTAATGACAGTTGGTCAATAATGGTGCGCTTATGAATACCATTATGCTTGGCATAATGAGGGGAACACAGGGCTTTGCCCATGCGGTTTTCTGCATGGATGGAGTGCTGTTGACTTCAGCTGGGGATCTAGTCAGGTGGTGGAAGGGGTACTTCAAGGACCAGCTGAATTTCACTGACGTGCCGTCCTAAGAGGAAGTAGAGTCGGGAAGCTTAGAGGAGGACTTGCCCATCACAAGGGGTGAAGATTGAGGTAGTTAAATATTCTTCTTTGGTAAGACCCCATGAGTGAAGGAGATTCGCCTCGAGCTCCTGAAAGCTCTTGTTGGGCAGTTTTGTCTGACACACCTCTTCAGTATTGCATGGAGGTTGAGGACACTGCTTTTGGATTGGTAGACTGGTGTGGTGGTCCTAGTCTTTAGAAAAGAGGACCGGAGGACGTGTTCCAGCTCCAAGGGCATCACACTCTTCAGCCTCCCTAGGAAGGTCTACAGCAGGGTACTGGAGAGGAGGGTTTCTCTGCTGGTCCGGAGTATGGGGCTACGGTCCTTTTGCTAAGGGCCAGTCTGTTCGCTTCATCGAGCATGTACTGAGGCGATTTTCAGCCAAGTGTGAAGCAGCTGGGATGCGGTTTCACCCTTGAGTCATCAGCAACTCCACGTGTGAAGCCACGGTTCTCAACCAGGAAAGAAGGGAGATTGCCCTGTCCAGCTTGGGGTTGAGTTACTGCCTGAAGCAGAAAAGTAGTTTGGGGTCTTCATTACAAGTGAGGGAAGAATGGAGCAGCAGACTGACAGACGGATCAGTGCAACATCAGCAGTTATGTAGATATTATACCTGTCTGTCTTAGTGACGAGACAGCTGAGCTGGACTCTGGTAGGGACTGAAAAAAAGAGATCGCAGATACTAGTGGTGGAATTGTTCATCCTTTGCAAAGTGTCTCAGTTCAGCCTTAGCGAAAGATTCAGGCATCCTGGAGGGGCTCAAAGGAGAGCCGCTGCTTCCCCGCTTTGCAAGGAGCCAGCTGAGGCGATTCAGGCATCTGTTTAGGATGCCTGACACACACCTCCCTGGTGAGGTGCTTCGGGCATGTCCAACTGGAGGGAGACTCCAGGGCAAACCCAGGACATGGTGGAGAGATTATATCTCTTGGCTGGCTTGGGGGTGCCTGAGTATGCCCCCAGAGCTGCTGGGGGAGGCGGCTGGGGAGAGGGAGCCCTAGGCGCCTCTGATCAGACTGCTGTCCCAGTGTCGTAGTCAGGCCTAACGCTAGGAGACACTGACAGTATGGTCTCTTGAGTGTTCTCCTCTGACTGGCTTGCTCCTCATTCCAGGAGACGGGTTTGATGTCGCTGGAAAAGTTGCCAGCTGTCCCACTTTTTACAGGATTGCCCGTTTTGAAGAATAAAATACTGTGTCCTGTATTGAATATTGTATAAAATATGCCCCATATTTCTTGACCCCGACTCAGTGAGTTTTATCATTCTTTTATCATTTGGCCCCGTATTGATGGGGACCCTAAGAAAAATGCAGTGAAATCTTCCAACCATCTGCGACACAAAAGTGAAAGGGGGACTTCAACTCACGATGTGGGAAGCAAGTCCGGCCAACGAGCCACCAGGCTGTTGACACAAAGAAAGAGAAGCTCTTCCGGGAAGCAGAGAGGCAGTGTTTGTGGGGCGGAACTCACAGTCTGGTGGGACGGCGGCGTGACGTTGAGGAGGAGGAAGCCGCCCTCCAGGAAGGAGACCTTCTGGGTGAGGCTGCTGATGGCTGCACTCAGATTTCGGATCCGCTCGTCGCCATGCCAAACGATCTGCGTGCCGTCGGACCCATTCGAGGCATTCTGTGGAGATACTGCCTCCATAAACCGACCGGCGACACACCACAGTCTCATCTCCCTTACCTCCGCCACCCATTTTCTTTCATACTTGCATTTATTAGCAGTGCATCAAATTGCACAAAGCCAATGCCCAAAGAACTCGATGCGGTGTTAAGACATTAATCTACCAGTGCATTCAGACGGTCGGTTCATTTACGTTGCTTTGTAACTGTACCTGATTCAGGGGTACACAGGGCGTACAGCTGCCATTCGCCTTTTCTGTGGAGGATGACGAGGATTTGGCATCTTCGGCATGCCGGTTTTCAACCTTGAAAACAAGACGAGGGTGACCGAGACCAGCAAAAGCCAGAGGGCCGTTGGTTTTAATCTGGTCGACTAAACAAACCAATATTTATCTACGACAAGCCTCAGAGGTTTATAGCTGTCGGAAGAAAAGAAAGGACATCAATAACTGGCTTCAAACCAGCTAGCCATGTTAAAAAAAAAAAAAAATATATGACTGGCTCTGGACTGGACCTATAACCCACAAACATGGACATGGTCTGCAAAAACAGGACAGCGACGATGAAATTTGCACAGCTGGATTTGCTGAACCAGAATCGAAAACAGCAGAATCTCTTTAGGTACAAGCCTGTGCATTAAATTCAGATACAAGAAAGACGTTTTCCACTCACTCAAGGGTCTGAAAACAGAGGCGACAAGAAATTAGATATAACAAGAATCCTTTTACCGTGGACAAGGTGCCTTATAAATAGTTCCCTTATGACTGATGCTGAGCCCTAATCAGGCTTTGAGATGCAAGAATGCAGCCGATCAGGGATCATCAGGAGGCAGGATGGTGGGCGAGCCATGCCGATGTTTCATATGTCCAATAACCCAACAAAAAATTATTTTGCGATTACGTGCGCTTGAATGCGACAGCTAGGGCAGGCAACAAAGACGCTGACGAGTGAGCTGATTCATTCGACATGGAGGTGGGGAAAACAATAAAATAGACCGGAGGAACTTTCTGCACGTACGCGATTTTCTCTTCGCAAATGGTTTGTGAGTGCTCAGGCCTTTCCCGATTCTTCACTGCGGGGTCTCTGCAAAGTTCCGCACGGGGGGGCGCTTTCATTCAAGCCGCTGGCGTTTGTATCAGTGCCGAGTGGTTACAGTTACAAGCCCACCTTGGCTGAATTCCACGTCATATTTAGCAATGAACACTGCTGAGGGATTTCCCCACATCGCCCCAGTGATCATCATTTAACCAACTGGAGGAAAGCAGAGGGCACTTAGGGGGTAATTCACAGAGGGTTATGCAAGGTCTGAAGGGGCAGCGGTAATACATGCATTGTATTTAACTGCTTCAGACTAGAAGACTGAGATTATATTGCAGGTTAAACGCCATCAGCATTTCATATTATTATTACTGGCAAACAACACCAGCCATTAAGCGCTGCTGTGTTTATTGCATTAATAAGCACGCCGGTGGCCATTTCTCATGCGCTTTAATGGTGTATGAGACAGCACTGCAAACACAGCCTGCATTGCCAACACACTACGCACTGCGCAACATGGCAGGCCTCTACAGAGATCCACACTGCATCTGAAAGAGCTGTTTGCACATTACCATGGCATTCTTCAGATCGTCCACCGCTTTGCGATGATCCTCCATTGCAGTCTGAACGGTCCTCACGTCATGCTGCACGCTTGTCAATGTGCTCCCAATCGTAGCCACGCTCTGCAGTGAAATGAAACACAACCAAGCATTGCATTCTCCATTATATCCAGAGCCATCCGGTACACTCAGTGGACACTAGATGTCACTGTAGAGTAACCACAGCACTCCTGAATCTTATACATGATCAAGTGGAGGGGAGGGGGAATTTGAGAATATTCATAGTTTTAATATACAGCAAGAGGTTCATTATGAAATTCACCTTCTGAAGTTCTTCCACCGTAGTTGGGAGGCTGATTAAATCTGAGGCAGATTTAACGTTGGTTTTCAGGTGACTGACTGCAGAGTCCAGCAGATTGATCTAAAATGAGACAATCGACTGTCCTCACTTTGCGACTCACTGACACATGTCTTTCACAGATCTGACATCAGTTTCATGACAAAGAGACTCCCTGACGCCCAGTACCACACAGCCAGGGAATAGGGGGATTTGAAGCGAGACGTCCTTTCAACAAACCTTTCGGTTTATTTCTGTCAGATTCGACCACAGCTTGCTGAGGCCCCGCTCGCCGTTTTCTAGCAGCTCGAGTTTTTTTAATTCCTCTTTTAGATCGTCGCTCAGTTTCGGTATCTCATGTGACGATGCAGACTGACTGGCTTCCACTGCGGAGAAAACAAAATAAAATAAGAACCTGTCCGTCCTGTTCACCTTTCAGACGGGTCTCACTGCCAGCATGAGGCCTCATGATGCAGACGCCTGCCTGAGATATACTCACAGCTTCTTATAGTGAGAATAAAGACCAAAAAAAAACAGCAAAACTAAATAATTGCATTTGCACTTTTAGAAAAGGATCCCAGGTAGACCTTTATGCTATATTACACTATGCTAACAACACTATAATCTCCAACAGCATTACTCGACATTCATTAATAAACTATATGGGCAAAAGTGCGTGGAACCCTCACCAATTAGAGGAGCTGCCCGATTCAGCTACGACCACTGCATGCACAGGTGTATAACTAAGTGCACAGTACTGCACACATTAACAGCAGAATGGGTTTTTTATACAGGATACAGTGACTTTCCACTTGGCACCACCATAGCACACCATCTTTCCAACAAGTCAGTTTGCCGTATTTCCACCCTGCTTATCTGTATCGGTCAACTGCAAATGACGCGATTGGATAAAGTCAAAACACCTGGGAGCAAGTTTAGCTGCAGAATGGTGCGTTACACACTGACAGAATGGGACGTGATAAGCTAACATCAATACCCAACCTGAATGGCAGCAAATCCCTCCAGCGATGTTTCGATATCCAATGTTCCAAGGTGTCAACCAAATTCATGCTAATACCCTTGTTTTTAATATCCACATACCTATGGTATATTATACATGTCATACGGTTCAGTTCTACAGTCCTTGCTCAAGAACTACCTAATTGTGCTATTTAACATCAGAAAGCTACAGTCACCAATAGTTTCCATTATAAAATGGTTATGCATAAATAACATACATCTGGCTCTTCGGCCCCCATCCAAACCTGTAAGCTGTATGCTGAGCTGAAAATTAATCTTGCCCATTCATCCAAAGCAAGTACAGACAAGAAGAGTACAAAGTGAACACAAGGTCACTAGCTAGTTTTTAAAAAATAAAAAATAAAAAAAGTTAAAAAAAAATATATTTACATGTTGACTTTTTACTGAACTAGGTAGTAAAATGCATCTTCTCATCCCCTCCCCTCCCACCTGGGCTGCAAGTAAACCAATTTAAGCTGTCCATCATGTTTCCATGCGCATCTGTGCGCCATACATGCCAAAGCAGAAAAACGGCACAATTCTAATGATCGCTCCACCCGCCCTGCGGGGCCGACGTGTGGCACCTACTGGCATGCAGCTTCTCCTTCAGTGTGTCCAGGTCCTCCTTCAGGGCGATCTGCATCCAGATCAAGCCGGCGCAGGCCATCACGCAGGCCACAAGGACGATGAAAGCGCACAGCGGGAAGCAGATGCTGCAGCACTGTGTGTAGCTTCTTCTGATGGCGAGCATACACGCAAACACACATAAACAGAGAGAGCGAGGTTTTCACCCACCGCGACACCTGAAGCGAACTGCGATTTTCAGGGTGATCTGGCCCAAATTTAGTCATCATCGCTTAACAGCTCTAGTGTGATTCCTATGGGGCAGGCTGAACCAGAGCCAATGTTAAACGGACGCAAAAGCGTTGGATGCTGCTGTGGATGCTCCTGTCCGGTTACTCACTTGCCGAAAGCCGAAACGCCGCCGGCGCTGTTGAACTCATCGTCGTCCGAGCTGGACTCAGAGTCCGACCCGGGCGGCTCGGTGCGCAGCAGCCGGTGGCCAGAGCACTTCTTGGTCTTCTTGCGCTTGCCGTCGCCACCGAGACCAATCAGGGCGTTCAGCTCCTTTCGTTTCTTCATCTTTTTCTGCGGGGTCAGAGCCCCGGCCGGGCCCGGCTTGTATCCGACGATGTCCGACGTCTTGTCCAGTTTTGTCGCCTCTGCGCGGATCTAGGCTTCGCACCTAACGTGGGCGGGGTGGGGCGGGCCGGCTGCACCGCAGCTCTCCCGATATCAACCTCGTCTCACTGTTCACTTCCCGTTTTTTTGTTTTTTTTTTTACACCTTATCACGCATGTTTTGCTGGCGGTGCAACGATTTTCCTGTGTATGACTTATTGACAGTGAGGAAGGGGATCGATACCTACCCCAAGAAAAATCTCAAAACTTACCTCTCAACTAAACATTTCAAACCATATGTCTATTTTTAAAACATATTATTACCAAATACTACTTACGGGGTGAATTTTTGACAGAAATTAACGCCGATATACGAGATGCCGACATACAGCGCTGTTTCCTGACCAGCTGACAGGCCCGCCTGCCAATAAGGCGCTTCCTGATTGGCGGGTCGCCGGCAATAAGTCGTGCTGCCATTGGTCAACGCCTCGGGTTTTAACAGTACGTGAAGCCGCAGAGAGCGGGGCTGAGGGGAGCCGAGCGCTCGATGTTCCCAGTGCGCCTCCAGCGCATCCCTATCCGGAACAGCGTCGCCCGGCGCACTAGCGCAACTCTCTCAACAGTTTCAAAGAGTGTGTTTGAGATCCGGAGTTATTTATCCACTTTTATTTCAAGCGCCAAATTCGCCAAAGCGAAGACGCCGATTTTACTTGGAGACCCGTCCGTTGTGTACTATTCTTAGCAAACAGAACAATATATATGATGATTGCCGATTGATCAACGTTTTAAATTTTGTTTTTACAAAACATTAAATGTATGAGAATTTTAAATAGTATTGTCGATATTTTTCTGACTGCAACAAGTGTCATTTTAGTTTAAAAATCGTTGTCACAGAATAGTACATAATAGAGTTACTGCTTCTTTTTCGGTCGAAAGTATTCTGACAACGAAGCAGAGCTGCTACTGAGAAGCAGGTGAGTAAAATTTTGTAATTTTTTATATAATCACCATTATAGGCGTCTTGTGTATTTGTCCTGAGGTGAACTACACTCGTCGTTTAACTAATTGGGATGTGTGCTCACCTTAACTGGTTGGCATCATAAACTACATTACCCGCAGAATCTGTCTGTCTGTCTGTCTATCTATCTATCTATCTATCTATCTATCTATCTATCATTTTTTAATAAATGTTCAGCTTTTAACAGACCAACAGGTCTCAGAGGAAACAACAAAAGCGGCCACAATGTGGCGCTGATGCTCCTGTTCACGCTGCATGCCTTTGTCCATGGGTTTTAACTTATGGCATTGTGGTACAATCGAGTACGGAGCAGTTATTGTACTTTAAAATACCCTGTTTGGTTTTCATAGTGACGATGAAGACATTTCCGATGGCATCCATTCTGTTACCTGTGCTATATCTTGGGTAGTGTATGTTAAATCTAATTAATTGAACTGAAGATGTAAATTTTCCACATTGATTTGTAAGAATAAGATGATTGGTATCGTTTTTTTTGAGTGTATAAAGCACTAAATTAATTGGTCTGCTTCTTTAGTCCAGTTGGAGCCAAGTAAAGGACAGAATCGCTGATTTTGGTCAGTCTAAAATGAGTGAACTGATAAAACTAGTACATTAATAGTGATATTTATCTGTAATGAATTATTAATTATTTTGAAATTTAAATGCCATTTTGAGCTGGTAATTTATTTACATGTTTGAACTCCTGCATAGATATATTTAAGTAATCCAGCCCTTAAATTACACACACACACACACACACACACACAAAAAACATCTAATTATGATTCAGGTATTTAGGATAACTGAAATTGTGGTGTAATAGCTGAATATGTGCAAAATGCAATTAATTTTGAAAGTTTAACCTTTGAAGAAAAAACTAAAATATATCAGTATTTTATGAAGAATTTATGGACTGAGTATTAAAGTACCAAAGAACTAAGTATTAGAATAATTAAATAGTCCCAGAGTCCCAGTTCTGGATTTTGGAAAATCCACAGCCCTGCTAATGCCCGTTGATTCATTGCTTTATATCTTCCTATTATGTATTCTTATATTCTTAGGACTAGGAACCAGAAGAGAGCCTCTCAGTGATAATGCCTGAATGCATCTTTGTTGCCAAATTCCGCACAATGACCAATGCAATTACTTTTATTTTGGAATCGCAAATTCTCACTGATCACAATAATTACATTTTGAAGTGATGTTTGATTTTTTTTTTTGTGTGTGTGTGTGTGTGTTTGAGAAAAATACTTTGAGAAAGATTCTTCCCTTTGGACAATGCTCGGGCAACCAACAGGGGGCAATGTTGCTATATTATTGGTTTAAGCCATTTTAGTCGTGCCTTTTTTTGGGGGGGGGGTGCAGGACATGCTGCCATAAATAACAAATGAATTCATCTCAAGGTGGACTTTTCATCTGAGAAATCATTACTAATGAAGTAAAATTGCAGCATACAGTAAGCAATTTGTGCAGAAAAATTAAAAATGTTTAATATTTTAATTGAATTAGCTTCTCTTAGACCTCTTAATTTGTTCTATTGATACAATATAAGTTGTAATGACATTTACACTGCAGTGCACACACTCACAGGCATACACACTCGGGGAGTGCGTTTATTATAGAAGTGGTAGCCGTGTTGATGCTGTGCTGATAATCCCAGCTACCTAATTTCTGTACACTTTGAGTAAATTAGTAATGGATGTACCTCAAGTGATCCTGTTTTCTGAGTCAGCCGCATATACAGACTGAGAGGCAATAAATGACCTCACTTATCATTCATCAGGATGCCACGTGGTGCCGTCAGCCTCGGCAGTGCTGAAGCTGGCGAGGTCATGAATTGCATTCCCGCATAATCCTTCCTGTGTTTCCCTGTGTTGCTATGGAAAAGCTGAAGGTCCCAACCTTCAGCCTGTTAAATCCACTCTGCCTTTTCTCCGCGATTTTCTTCTGAAGAAACGTTTAAGAGAAATGGCGCAGTGGTTAAACTCGCGCCGGGGCACCCTTCTACCATCCCGAGGTAACCTTCAGATGCACGAAGAGCCTTTATTCCTTCAGAATGCCCC
>JAODKF010000049.1:15880127-15898066 GCA_026779585.1 Mormyrus proboscirostris | reverse complement strand
GGCTAAAATATTTTCTGAACACTAGAATTTTTTTTTATTTTTTTCGTACGCGACAGGGAAAAGTGATGCTCCAGATGTTAAGCTCTTAATTGCGTCACCTGTTTGTGGCAGATTACGGCGGCATCTAATTCATCCACATCGTTTAGCGATACCTGGGTAACCGCACCACTGTGTAAGCTAATTCCTTAGCCTCTCGCTAATTTTGATCCAGTCTTGTTTGCATGAATTCGAGGCACATAAGGCTATATCTCAGTAAGATGGACCCTGTCAGGTATTCTCCATACAGGAGAGTGAGATTTAAATAGTTATAAACAGGTATGTCTTTATTGTCCTTTACGCGTCACCCTGCAGAACCTGCTTTCCAAAATGTACGAAATACGCTGGCGGATGTTTGGTGCTGATGCTTGATCCGGCCCCCTCATTACAGTTAATTCCTGCTTCTGCCTGTTCAGTAGTGTCAGGGGACAGTGTTACAAAGAGAATGCGAAATCATGCAGGCCGCAGCGAAATGTATGCATTTCTCACACACATGTACATACACATGTGCACCCGAAAAATGCAATGCCGCGATCCAAAAAAACAAAAGGTGTCTCTCGCCATCATGTTCAGAAATAAATACAAACAGAGAGATGCGATTTGATAGCTGAAGTGTGTCGGAACTTTGCATAATCCGAAGCCATGTTTTAAAAGGGGCCTTTGAGCTCAAAGGTTTGCCCGTCAGTGTTTACCGAATAACAAACGTTACAAGTCTCTTCCAAGGGCTTTTTAAAATTTTAGCGCTTTATGAGGCCCTCCGGCGAGGCTGCGTCTTTAAATTGAGTGCGGTCGGGTTAAAATAAAATTTATAGAAATACAAATTTCAGTCGGATTGACTTGGAACGTAGCACTAATATCTGTAAGCACATATCCGGAATCAGCTTGCTGCATTGGCTGCCAGCTAATAATTCAATATAATAATTCAAAATATCACTGTCTTAAGTAACCTTGGTGTCTAACTGTCTTTATTATTGAGATATTTTTTTTGAAATACTTTACAATTTATTTTTCTGAAATATAAACTACTGTAATAACAACAGTACCTATTAAAAATTAAACTTCTTGTTTAAATAATACAGAAATAAAATGGTCCACATCTTCTGCAGACACTCCCTGCACTGAGAACTATATTTATCTTTGTTGAATAACACTTTATTATTAATAATTATTTATATATAATATTTATTTATATATAATAATTATTATAATTATTCTTGATTTATCATTGCTGACTCTGTGGGCTTTGAGTTGTTTCTGACATAATACTATAAACAATTTAAATTGAATTTATATATTTATATATATAGCACCTTTCACACCAAGGTGCTTTACATGGGTGTGTTGTGACACATTATTATTTGCATTATTACGAGAGAACAATGCAAAAAGAAGGAAAGGGAAAGACAAAGAAATTAAAGAAATACTTTTAAAAAGTTAATGAATGAATTTTTGTCTTTCTACCACGATGCCTGATAGGATCTATTTAATATATTCTGCTAATATTTGAAAGACATAAAAATACATTTTTGGGAGGGCTGGAAAGGTGACAAAGTCGGCTTTGAAGTGTGTCTGTGTAAGCCATCTTTTAGCTACAGCTAATGTTTTTTTTATCGTAAATGGATACTTTTGTCATTCCTATACTCGCACCCTGAATGCTCTTTGATTCCTCTGCGTACTCATTCTATTTTTGTCATTGCCTGTCAATTTCTCTGTCATTGCTGCGCATCAAGTTGCCATCTTTGATGTGTCCAAGAAATACATTTCTGCACATTCTCATTGTTTCATTTAATTATTTGTCAAATAAATCCTTACATTGCGTAGGGTCACTTTAAATGATCTGCTTTAAACTAACTTAATTCCGTCCTGAATTGGATTTACTTATTCAGTAAGATCAGAAAAATTCTCCAAATTAGCAGTTTATGTTGATGTTGCTGTAGCTTTGCACCCTTCCGCTTGTTAATACAGTGTAGTTTGTTTGCATGGCATGGACAGATAGACCGTGCTGGGGGGGGAGGTTGGACACCCGGCTATGTATTAGCGACGGTGTTAGCTTTTCCAGGGGGTCTTTTGTATTTTGACAGGCTGTGGATTTTGCCGGGTCTGTGTCTGTGGGGGGGGGGGGGGGGAGCTGGTCAGGATGCCCAAAACCACGCTGTTCCGCCATGGCAAGTCGGTGGGGGCCTCTGGTTAAAGGGCCCCTCTGGGTGGGGGACATGGCACTGTTTCAAAGCCCTCGGCGTGTCTCGCTGGTAGCTGCCCTCTCATTCCAGGGCCACCCCGATGAAGGGGGCCGGAATGTGGAATATTTCGGAGCTCAGAGGGGGGGCAGGCCCAGGTTCTATGGGGTGATGCAGTCTGTCCATGTAGATGCTGCATGGTGTCTGCACAATGAGCATATTATTCCACCAAAAAAGTCCAATTTTACTGTACTTCCCAGGGATAAAGTGAAATGGGACAAGAGAAATTTATATATATATTAAAAAAAAGCTTAGTGCTAGAATTCTGAACATTTGCACAACTTTTTAGAATTATGAACATTTGCACAACAAAATTGCGGGAGAAATTCAATTAAATTATTTTGTGTGACCTTTCTCTCAAGGAGCTGTAAATAACACACTACATTATATATGGTCACTTTCTAAGTTATCTGTTTTGTTCTGCCTTAATTAGATCCTGAATAGGATTTAAGCCTAAGTCAAATAAAATATTTATGTTAAATGTCTAAAAAAGATTTGAAATGTGTTTTGTTTTTCCCAGAACTAAATTTTTCTATTATATTTTAGTTCATAAATAAAAATGAGTAATAATTAAAAAATCATTGTAACAATATTGACTGAAATGTATTTCATAGGGAATTTTCATGTCAAATATATTTAAATGAGAACAATATTTATTTATATACTGCCTTTTATTTTATTACTTTATTTATTTCAGAAAATTCTGTATAACTAACAGTTTACGATAATATTGCTGTAGGTTTGATTGAGATTGTACGCAGTTACTGGCTACTGGTCGTCTAATAAAATTAGGTAATTTTATTTTGGGGTGTAAAACTCAATTAAATTGAAAATAATATAAAATATTATTATTGTTAAAAAAAGTGTGATTATTTTACATCATGTGCTAAAAATGTGCTACAAGCCGCAATGAAAAATGATGAAAAGCAAAAAATGTTACATACATTATGACATTTACTCAGAATTACATTTTTGCAGTGATTAGTGTGAGACAATTATTTTTTATTGTGAATTGAATATTCTCATTGTTTCATTTAATTATTTGTCCAAACATGAACGCAAAAGCAATAAATGTTGTACATAGTGAGAATGAACATGTCCGCCTGACACAAACGACTGTAATGTTATGCTCGTCTTTTTAAATTCCAAGTTTAGCCAGTGAATCCCAATCACGTTTATAATAAATGTGGGTGAATATTGGAAATAGTAGAAATTAGAATAGGACATTAGGCATTGGACATTAGAGAATGAGGCTTTCTGTCCGTTTAACGGAGTGTTTGTCAGTGTAACTAGCACTTTATTTATTGGCAACTATCTGCCTGTTTTTATGTTACTTTGAAAGTAACTTCGGTGCAGCCCTGCTCTGGCTCAGCAGCTGCAAGATGGACGGAAGGATGAAGGAGAGCTGACAGAGCTGCAGGCTGTGAAAACTTTGTGAGACTGACTGACTGATTCTTGCATCATGGCGCCTTTCATCACGTCCGAATCATGCGCAGAGAGAGGCGGCCTCACACCGCTCTGTCCGGCCCCCCTGACGCGGAACTCTAAAGGCCGGGCCCCCCAGTGGCCCAGCGTCTTCAGGCCCCCATACGTGGTGTGCTGCGGCCGTGAGTTCCAGCGCATTGTTGTGCCGCCGCTGCAGTGGTGGGAAGAGATTAAGACGGCCGTGACATCTCGGCCGTCCGCAGCACCAGCGCCTCCTGCTGATCTGTCAGGAGCCTGCGGGCCGGAGCCGCTTAGGATATGCGCCTGTCCTCGGGCGGGCGTGTGCCCTCCCGCACCGCACTGCGTGACCTGTAGGACGGGGGGGGGAGAACCTCCAAAATACAGACGCATCTCTGCGTAATTATTATATAGCGCTCTTTCCGACACGGTGAGCCCAAAGTGTGTCAAAGTCACTGCGGATAAAGTTGCGACACGGTGCTACGGTTGTGCACCACTGCCTCAAGCCTGCAATAACACAATAAAGTTTCTTTGTAAAGAAAGAAAAAAAAAAAAAAGAATCACACGGGCTGTTTGAGAGGTGCACAGTATCTCATCTAAAATAAATCACACACTGATGCAGAGCTTTAAAGATAGCAGTAACGCCTAACCCTCACCGATAAATCATAACCTTTTCTTATCATAAATTTTTATTTCATATGTTTCTTTGAAAACCCCTCGCTCACCGGAAAACAGGATATTGTTATGGTCCCACTTTATAAATCTGCTTGTTATCGTTTTACCTGTCATGATTTTTTCCACACGTCTCCCACACATTTGAAGTCTGTCCGCAACTTTGTAAAATTTTCATCGGCTTTTAATAAACCATTAGGAACGTGAGGTTATAAGCGCTCTCCGGCTCGAAGGAGTGGGTCAGCCGGTGTTTCCATCGAGTGCCGCGGAGAGAGAGGGAATAATTTCTCAAACAATTAATCGGCCATATTGGCGTGGCTCTTTGATACATTGTAAATTCAGATGCAGTCTTTGTGCTCGAGCGGTTAGAATGGGTTCCTTCTCTGCCTCCCCGCCTCGCTCCTTGTGGACGGAGCATTTCCGAGTTGGCTCTCTGTGCGTGGTCACTGGTGTATAACCAAACAGCCCCGAGCCGTCAGCGCTGATTCCGTCTTGTGCGACGTGAAAAAGCAAGCGTGTCTATCCTGACCTTGCTGGACGGTGGGGGGGGGAGGGGGGGTACCCAGGGTATCGCCACCCATTGTCATACAATGGCATAAGAAGGGCTGCCTTTTCAATGTCATGCTAAACGCTCTGTCCTTTTGTCTGCTTCAGAGCAGAATATAACGCCACCGCACTCGTCTCCACAAGCCGCAGCCCCGACCGTCGCCGCGCCGCTTCCGTATGTCCCCACTGCTTCCGGCCTCCGAGATAAAGGCGATGCGTGGCCATTACAGGAGTGGGAGAGCACCGTTGTCTGTCCTTTACGTTCCTCCAAAGGCTTTCTTCTTCTTCTTCTTCTTCTTCTTCTTCTTCACCGAGTGAAATGTTGAGTGTGCCAGCCTTGGGTCCTCCATGAGCGATTTTGGACCGTTCCTGACGGCGCTCCGACAGACTTCTGGCAGGATACCGATACCGGCAACCACGATCTGAGAGACACTTGCTCATAAGCGACAACGAGCATGACGTTCCGGCCACGCCGTGACCTAAAAGGCCAAATGTCATCAGGCGACACCCCCCACCCCTGTCGTTCACAAAATTAAAGAAGGCGATGGATAAACTGACCGGGAAGACAAAGTTCTGCTGTGACGAGTCGGTTCCCTTGACTTCTTTGTCACCCCGAGTGGCTCCCGGTGAGAAACATGGCAGGAGCTGAGTGACAAAGGGCCGATGTTTGTGAGTCGCCTGGTCGCATTTTGAGCACAAAGCCCCCAGTCAAAGCTGCTCATTAATCCCCCCCACCCCCCGCCCCCTCTGCTTACGTTTCTGTAAAATATTCCCCCCGCTCTCCATCCTGTAAATGCAGGCCCGATGTATAACGAGAGTCCTTGCCTTTCTCACCTCGCGTTGCGCTCCTAATTTACCTGTCCCACAGTGGCCCCCACCCTCCCAGCCGTACATGCCTCATAATCACCAAGAGACATCCTGCCCGGACCCACACGGGACGATTCCAATGAAAAACCAGTAACTGGTTTCCGATTCTGTCAGTAGCAAAACCAGTTAAAATGATTGTTAAACATTATCATACTCATAACTATTCATATTTATTATGCATGCACTTCAAACTATAAGGCTACAAGAACGGTAATATTTATATTTATTTGTTACATTGTAATGTTTTATTTTGAATTAATTCAAATTAGAATTTGCTGATTTTTTAATACATAAATTCTCACTTATCAGCATGTAATTTATTTTACGGTGGATGGCTGGAATATTAATTCTTCTTAAAGAGCCAATAATTGAAACAGCAATCAGTAACACTCATAATATCCTAACATGATCTGCCTCCATATTTCCTGCAATGGATTGTTTGTACATAGTTGCAACCCTAATGGACTGAATAAAACAAACAAACAAACACACACACACATACAAATACAAACTGTATAATATAAATTAGGAATTCCCTCTAATATGTTGGATAATGAATTTGATACATTTCATAATGATTGTAATGGAGTAAAAGGCAGTTAATGTTTCAAATGTACATTATGAAATTCAGACACCCTGCTTTTAATTTATAAGTCTGTAATCAAATTTTATTCTCCACAACCACGGCAGTTTTCTGGGCCTGATGTGTTTAACATTCCTCTTCTGGTTTCGAATATCACCATCCCATCTCTCTCTGTCCCGCACCAGCATCAAAGGCAGACTCCCAAACTCGGAAATGCCACAGGAATGTGCCGGACTCTGCGAGGGGACCCAGCGACAAAGGGGAATTGAGCCGGTCACAGTCGAGCGGGCTCCGAAAATACGGCCTGTATTGAGGCTGGTACACCTGCTTTGTGAAACGGGACCTTTGTTTGCCCTCTGCTCTTTTTTCAGGACCTGAGCAAGAACGTCTGTCTGCCAGTCCCCCACCCCACCCCTCCGTGCAGAATCGTGTAAAATAATACTACAGTGGGGGGGGGGAGCAAGTTAGGTGTATTCACTTTTTGGAACAGAGAGAAATTCAGAGTGTTACTGTGATTTTGGTGGACGTATGAAGAGGTGTTTTTGGAAAAGCTGCAGGAAGAACACTGGGGGGGTCCTGAGGGGGGGGCGCTTCACAAAAGCGCATCACCTACATGGGCCCTTCCTCAGCCGAAGCCCCCCCATGAGTCAGCATTGGCATTGAAATACGCACAAAGAACTTTCCTGAAGAAGGGGAACAAAAACGCAGGGGCACTTCAGAAGGTTTTCATGTAGACTTTTAAGAATAACAGTGGTTATCACGTTCTTATTTCCGGAATTAACGATTTACGCTAGGATTTGACAGTAACATGGACAAACCAGGGAATTGTGGGTAAAATTAAGGCCTAATATCCTGTTTCCTCACAGCGTGCCGGAGCAGCTTGGTCTCTTTATGGGGATCTGGCTTGTGATCAGTTCACATCATGTTCCCATCACCTCACAGGCGCGTTGGCCTTTTAATAAACAACGGCCAATGGAGATATTAAAAAGAAGAAGAGGTATAGACTTACATGCTCATTTGTATGGGAGGTGTGAACCTAGCACGCAGCTAAAACTGCATTTAAATAGCGTTTACCTTCATGGTCAGAATGGCCTTAGGTTACATGGTATTAGACTCAATTAGGAGCCAAAACAACATTTTTGGAAAGGGCACATCGCCTAAGCCAGACAATGAGCGCTAGGGGAATGAGGCATCTTAGCATGATGAGTGGAGAAAACTAATTATTAATCGGCCGGGAAGAAGCGATAAACTGTGGTAACACCTGTGAAATGATTGCGTTAAATAGAGGAGATGACGGCCGTTTGTTGGGCTAATAAGCGGTGACACTATTCGCTGCAGGTGTAGCCCTGAGCGCTACTGCAGGTTCTGCCTCTGGTGCTGTTTTTCAGCCGTTAAGTACTCTAGATGAGTTTCTGCGGAAACGCACAGAGGTCCCGACAGTTCTGCGGCCCACCGTTAGACTGGCAATGCCCTCCGAGGTGACTCTGGATTCAACTCCGGTCCTGGCGTCTTCTTTAAAACGGGCCCAGCTGTGGCGGGTTTGTCCGTCCCTGTATCGGTGCGGCCATGTTCAGAACTGCTGTTCCAACACGTGAATCGTGGGTCGAGTCCGCGACCCGGTACATGGCGGCAGGAGCGAGTCAGAGGAGGCCCCTTAATGAAGCGATGGCGGGCCGGGTAGGTGACAGGAAGTCATGCGGCGCGAGCGCCGTGTTTGACCGCGTCCCTGCTCCATGCCGATTTTTCTTTCCGGAGCTCTGCAGAGAACCAGGCAGCCTCCCAAACCACAGCTGCAGGAGGCGACGATGCGGAGCGGCTTTTATAACCGAACCGGGAACATTTGCCCAGCAAATATTTAAACAGGAGTTACGAGACTGTCAAAATTTTAGGGTTTTTAACACGCCTCGAATGCGAGAGGAGCTGTGTGCATTCACCTCCTGTCGAGCTTTAAGCTCGATAGGATGGTTATTTATAATTGGCTGAAGATAACTGGAACCTTGTCCGAATTAATTCTTATTAATTGATACGACTTTTCAAGAAAAAATAAATGGGGGCGTCTATGGAAATAAAGGTCACCTGCCGGATGAAAAGGGAGCTAATGAAAGTGGCAAGAGCAGGGTGAAGGTCACTAATGTAGCTAACGGGTCAGTGAGCAGCCGTATCCGCGGACCGCACGCCGGGACCGGCTGAAAGAAAAGACCAATTACCGACGAGGCCGTAGGAGGTGAGGAGGCGGCCGGGGAGAGGGCAGCACGGCGGCCAGACGCAGGGTCAGCAGATTAACGAGATTAGCCTGTCGCTAGTGTCGGGCCGCGCGGCAGAGGGGAGCGGGAGGACGGCCTGCTCCTGCAGGCGGAGGCCCAGGTAGTGGAGAGGGTCTCTGCTGTGACGGAGGCAGCACTCAGTGAAGCGGTGTCTCTTTCAGGGAAACGGAAATGAGGATCAGCTCTGCTCATCTGCGAATCCATTTACATATTTTGTGTTTTCCCAGGGAAATCGTATTGATAATTAGCTCGTTTAGCAGAGGTACCAAGCAATAAATGTAATTTCACATTTTCCTAACGTGTCACGAAAGGATTGGTAACGGGCTGCTGGTGTTTATAGGCTGGTGACGCCAGACCCATCACCACAAAGCGGACGATTCGAACGGAGCGACCAGGCAATCCTCCATTGTCAGATTCGACCTTTGACCCCACAGCCAAACATCTATCTGTTACATATTTTAGATTTAGGATTTAAACCACTCAATCAGGTCGATTAAAGTGCATCTGGGACATTTGCAGTGTAAGTTCTCCTTTAGCCGTGTTGAGGAGGGAAGATAAAATATTTAAGAAGCTGAGTATTTAATTTGCGGCAGGGGGGCAGCGAGGCTCAGGTTTTGGGGTTTGATTCGCGCCTTGCTCCGTGCTCTTCCCGTGTCCCCCGCCGTTCCTTCCGCAGATGTGCACTTCTGATTGGTGTCTCGAAATTGCCATTCCCGAATCGGTCCCTGCATGTGCATGCATGTACCCTGCCATGGACGGACATGCCATCCAGGATGTACCTCTGCCCTGCACTGCCTGGAACAGGCTCCAGGTGACCCTAACCGGGATAAGCAGTGGGAAGATGGATGTATGGTTTAATTCAAGGCAGGTCTAATATAGGTTTACATGTTTAAAAAGGTTTTGCGTATGATACATATTTACACTCACAGTGTAGAGTACAGCGGCGGATATTACAAGTCCGGTCCAAGGCCCTCTAAACAGTAGTAAACATACATATGTGTGCTGGGAGGTGACTGAAAGGTAATTGTGAATAAAATCCTTTCTGACACACATATTTCGGGCGTCCATATTTGTGTGCTCTTTCTTTGCCCAGCCCCGCTTAAAATGCGACCGTATTGGGTAGCTCACCTGCCCCGCATGCCTGTTACGTCGCATTTATCATGCATAAAGTGACACGTCCTGTTTGTCAATAGGCCCTCGCCGCCGCTCTGCCATCACACTGCGTTTGGATCTACACCGCGGGCACGGACTTATGCAAATGCTGTTGTCAATAGAGCAATTAGGGTTAGCAAGCGTGTGCTAACAGGACCAATTGCCAAGAGATGTGGAAATACTCAGCGACAAGCACAGAAACGATAATGGCCAGAAAATGTCAAGGAAAAATCCAATTGACTGACATCAGTTGCGTGTTTGGACCTGCCAGGGAAATATCAGACACAAACAAACACAAACATTCACTGGCAAAAATTACAGTGATTCGCCTCACTATGTGCGTGCAGCTATTAAACCCGTCGAAAATGAGGCGTCTGATACTTGGGGAGAGTGAGTTATTTACCCAGCCGATGACATGGCAACTGAGCCAGAGCCTCGCAGCCCTTAAAGGCCGCCCTGGAAGCTAGCTGCCGCGTGGAATTAGGCTAACGAGGTTCCGGACGAGGCCGGGGAGTCCGTAGGAGTGATCCTGGCGTGGGGAGTGCGTGGCTAGCGGATTTAACACCTCGTGGGGGTATCTGCGGGTGAGACTCACCGAGGAGTCTGCGTGAAACGCTGAGGTCAACCCTCCCTATCTCATGAGGACAACAGCTCTCAAACAAATGAAGCCCGTATTCAATAGGTAGTTAATAAATGAATTTTTAAAAGCCTGTCAATGGCATAAGATTATGTAGAGAGGGCTGTAAATTCAGGCCAGGCATACAAATGAACATGATATGAAACTGTTAAAAACATAAAGACTTCAATGCTTCTGTGGTATTTATTTTTTATTTTTTTATGTTTTAGTTTTCAGTGTCAAAATGCTGAATGCACTCATGAATATTAATGGCGCATTCACGAAAGGCTCTTCGTCGCCGGCTACATCCACCCCTTGTTGACGTTGTCGAGATCCACCGATCGGAGAATGTTTCCGGACACCTGCCAGAAACCCTAACATGGGAGAAACACGGAAGCTCATTCTTCTCTCGACCATGGATGCGGACACCCTCTGTTATTTCTGACACGTAATGATTTGTCCCCACGTCCCTGTACAGCTCGTTGAAAATCCTAGCTTACAGTGTAACGATGAGATAAAGTTTCATTAGCGGGAAGAGAGGTGGCTAATTGTTTACAAGATGACAAATCCTGTGATCTATAGAGCCATACACACATACAGCCGTAACGAGTCCGTCTGGAGCACCAGAAACATTCAAAACGTCCACAAGCAGTGATTTACCAGCACTCTTCAAGTGGCAGGAACATTATAATATCTCTGCTGAATGTCTTTGCTGATTATACTTGATAGAAGCTTTTTAAGGGTTAAAAGGGTGACTAAAAGGCTTTTTTCATACGATAAGCGCAGCCCCGGCAAAGGAACTGGAAGGTGCGACACTTTTACACGGTTATAATATCCTGTGCTTCTGCTTAATAAGGAAGCCTGACCTTGTGTACTCCAGGGAGGGCATGTTTACAGAGGCTGTGCACCACTTGCAGTTATTAATCAGCAGTACTATGTAAAGTAGCTTCACCAGATTTGATTGTTTGCCTTTTAATCTGAAATAAATGAGGATGTGTGTTTGTACAGTGGAGGAGCCAGATGCCAAGAGTTCGCAATCCGGAGCCTCTGATCCTATTGTGAACCTCCCAGATAAACCAAGTCATTAAAATAATCTCAACAGAAAGCAGTCACTTAGTTGTTATAATTAACTGTGCTAAGTGCCTTCTGCATGAGTGGGTCCCTGTTTGCGAGATGATATTACATTATACTGAGTTTTTTTTGTTATCGTGGTCTCAGGTCTTGCTGCCTTTAATCAGATAACTGTGTGATGAGGTAGTCTGTTGATCAATGAAATTTCCTGAAAGCACATCAGATTCGTTCTGAAACGCATTAATCTGCAGCAGGCTTCTTTTGTGTATTCAAGTATTGCCACTGTTAAACGGCCTTTTCTGATTTTTAGAAACGGCTTGTCTGAGAGGAGCTCGTTAATGAATGTTAATTATTCAAATGCGTTTTATTTCCCTTTTTGAAAATTCAACTGTTTCATGTCACAAAAATAAGCGCGGATCAGAAAGGAGTTTTCATGCATGACCTAGAGAGATAAAATTTCAAAAATGTGATAATGTTCAACTTTCAAAACCCTACATGGTAAACAAGCTTGATAAGATAAAATAAGCCCCTCAAGTTTGCGAAGAACATCAGTGTTTCCAAACCTAATAGGACGTGCATGACTGCGAAGAGCTATAATGTAACTTAGTGAAACTCCATATTGTCTAGAGCTGAATTTTGTGACGGCTATCAAGTCCCTTTTGTCGTTTGACATGCCTTCTGATGCCTCCATCTCCCGCGGAAAAGATGTAAGACAGCTTGTCGCTCTTACCGCAGAAATCCATGTGAGCTCCGCCCTTTGCACTGATTGGCTGGCTCCTTTTGATTCCATGCCCCTTTCGTTGTTCATTTGCAGATCTTCGGTTAATTCACGGGGCCTTCTGTGTCATTTAATCAATGGGGTTTGTAGGAGTTAAAAATACAATTGAGAGGTTCTGGAATATTCCACCAGCTGAGTTGTTCTGCTCCCGATCTGTGGGTGAATCATTCCCGCCAGTGACCTCGTGTCTCTGTTGCCGGGTGGCTGTGTCCTCAAAATAAGGTACACGCAACCAAACCCGTCGCTAAATCCACACTGCCTGATCCCCCTGGCATCCATGTTTTTCTTGTGCCGAAATCAATATCTAAAGTAAAATCTGTAAGGAGTTAGCTGTAAGCCGGTTTAAGCTAGTTTAATGAAGGTTAAATGCGCCGCAATCGTGGAAATATAGGGCATAGCTCACTACAGATGCGGAATAATATCCAGCGTGGAAGCTATCACATGCTAAGTGGTAATATGCGGATCGATACGGGACACCGGGCCCCAGACCATCATAACAGCAACATAATTACTGTGGAAGGTTTCATAAATGTTTGAGGATAGTTTTACAGGTATGCTGCAGAGACAGGAATTAAGGGAGCGACCCCAGTTAATGTTCAGTTTGTTACATGTCCTTCCTGTCACTATAACCTACTGTGGTCTGGATCTCATAAACATTACCCTGCCTTGTAACTCGAGGACGTATCGCTGGACGGCCAGATCACGTAAAACTGGAGGCCGGTAATTTCCCCATCTTCTTCTGCAGCCAGCCCCAGCTCCTTGTTAAAACACACTAAACGACATCCTTACTTTGGCTCAAAGTGCCGGGAGACGTCCGGCCCGAGCCTGTGACGGCTGGTTGCCATGCACACGGGGTTCCGTCTGTTTCATATTTACGGTGAACGGTCTGCTGTAAACATGATGGCGCGGAATGATGAACCCTCTTCATCAGCCACACGGCAGTGACCCTCTTCTCTGTATCAGAAAGGCAGTTTGCGAATAAGCAGCCGGGGAATGATTCTTCAGACTGTCCCTCTGAGAGCGGGCAGCATGGTGGCCCGGCACCTGGGATGTGGGTTTGGATCCTCTCGGTTCTGTGGGATTCCCTCTGGGTGTTCTGGAGTCCTCCTGCGGTCCTAAGATAATTCATTTGTAAGTCGATTTGTGTCCCAGAATCGCCCTGTGTCATTTATAAAAATGTGAATGTGAATGCAAAAAACTTGAAAAAGTCTTGTATTTTGTTTGGTTACTTATGGTTAAGATTAAGGCTGGGTAGGAGTTAAGGGTGTCGTGATTGGGGTTATTTTCCCATAGAAATGAATGGAGAATAAGTGCGTGTGTGTGTATATGTACGTGTGTGCGTGTGTATGTATGTGTGTGTGTATGTGTGTGTGTGTGTGTATGTATGTACATGTTCGTGTGTATCTATGTATGTGTGTATCTATGTATGTATGTATGTATGTATGTATGTGTGTGTGTATGTACATGTGCTTATGTATGTATGTATGTGCGTGTGTGTGTGTATGTACGTGTTCATGTGTATCTATGTATGTATGTGTGTATGTACATGTGCGTGTGTATGTATGTATGTATGTATGTATGTATGTATGTATGTATGTATGTGTGTGTGTGTGTGTGTGTGTGTGTGTGTGCGCACCCTGCCTCCTGTCCTGTGTGTCTGAGGATTGGCTTCAGGCTGCCTGCAGTCCTGCTTTGGATAAGCCGTTCTGGGAAAATGAATGTAGCTCCACTTAACACTCGCGGCCGAAAGGAGCCGTGAAATATTCAGATATGCTGAATGGTGTGCATTTTCCCACCAGAACCACCAGGAAACTCACTCCGCTCCACAGAGCGCTCCCCTAAATCCTGAGACTTAGGGGACCGGAATGAAAATGAAATTGTCTCTGGGGATCTTGGAATAAAACCATTAATGTAAAGGGAAGAACAGAATGACGGGAACGGCAGGGCAAGAAAAGGAGAGAAAGGTGTCAGGCGGCGGCCATGTCAGACGCGGACGCGGAATGAGGGGGTGCTGAATGTCCCGTGACATTTCGGAGTCACAGGGAGCCTCTTCGTAGACACGGATCAAGACGCTTACGTTCGTTCACTTCGTTTTTAGAACATTTGCATCCATCATCATTTTTTGTCATAAATAATGTGTTTAATTTATGGAATTCATACGCACTAAGCCGGAATCTGATTTATGTTTTAAATCCTGAATGTATTGCAAAGTATGGAGCATAAAAAATGAAGTTAATCATCGTGTGAATGTGGCAGAGGACAGTCCTTGCGAAGTTCGTCATGGGTTAGCACCCCGCCCACCCTCCGTGTGCCGGCGACACCCAGACGCTCGGGAGGTGTGACGGAAACCCGGAGAAGAAACACCCGGTCACGTTCCACACCTCCCATCGACGTGGCATTTTATCGAGCGGGCGACACCGAGGTCATTTCCGCGCACTTATTGATGGCTTCGTCGGGTGGCAGTGGCTTGGGTGGTCTCTCGGTGGGACAGAGACGAGCTGTGGGGCTGTGGGTGCCGCGCCTGGTCCCCTACACTGGAGGCTCGTACGTTCGGCAAATGGCCAGTTCAGCCGGAGCCTGTTCCTCAGCACAACTGCGGGGCTCTGACTGTGACTGCAGAAGCCTGATGATCTTGAGAAGGAAACATGTTATGCTTAACCACACACACACACACACACACACACATACACGTACATGCCAGCAAACAGGAGGGCACAAGGGGGGTCGACACGCTGAAATAAAACACATTCAATCTCCTGTAGATTTCATCTCTGTATGAAGAGTGCCCCCCCCCCCCACCCCCCTTCACAAAAACACAACAGGGATCTCCTTCGGCGGGAGAATCTTGTTGTAATCAGGGGTTATTTTTGCTGTTATTGACTGTGGGCCTGGATGAGGGGCTTTGGTGCTGCTTATTTGTGGTCGAAGGCCGAGAATCTGTCCCTTTGAAGTGGTTCAGTTGATTAAAACGGAGAGAAGCAAGGCTGCCCCGAGACAGGCGACTGCCACCAGATTTCAGCCAAACGAGCGTCCTGGAAACGCAGCTCGTAAGCACATTTCCATGAGGCCGCACAAGTATTTACCGTATTCACTGTAAGATTAAGCTGTGAACATTTCACATTATTATATGGTGATGGCCACATTTGGAATCTATTCTTTTACTTATTAATACCTTAACATATTATGCCTTAAACAAAAAGGACAAAAAATAAATATTTTCCTCATAACAAACCATTGTGTGTCATATCTGCATCCCCCCCATTATAAATTTTCTGAAGAAATGTATTTTTTCAGTAAATGTAGTTCATTCTGTAAAGGTGAGAATTAAAAGCAAAAACATGTATTTACTGTATTTTATACAATAATTTACTGCAGACTTAGGGATTGAAATGCCCATGACTTTTAGTATTTCTTGTATGGAAATGGTCACATACATTTTAATTCAGTCTTGGGGCGAGGGGCAGTTATTTCTGCAGACTTTTACACCTGAATGCAGAGTGCAAACTGGAAAGAGCTGTTGGATGAGCTCATTAAACATGGCGCCCCCTACAGGCGGGGCAGAACTGGCCAAACGGGCCATTTTCTGGGTGGGTCGATGGATCTGTTGGGACCCGATCCGTTTATCGGTTGTCAAAACATTTAACCCCGAATCCAAGGGTGATTTTGCATCCCAATCCAAGGGCACAGCTCAATCTATATAAAATAGCTCAAAAATATGAACGGGAGATTGGCTCGCTTGCTTTCTGTTTAACTTTAGCAGCACATATTAAGAATTGCTGTCAGCACACAGTGGCATGCGAGTTGTGCTGTGACAGACAGGAAGACCCCTCTGACATTCTTGGACCACTAGGGTTCAGCTGAGAGGCTGGATCCCATATCGGAGACAATCCTGAGTATTTAGAACTCAGAGGTGTCGCCCTCTAGTGGACAGGTTGACTCGTACCCAATATGACCACTACTTTTCAGCCATCATCATTTATCCAATTCAGGGTCACAGTGAGCCTGAAGTCTATTCCAGGAATGCTGGGGCATAAAGCATCAGCCTATCACAAGGCTCGAGGCAGGGGACACCCTGGGCCGGACATCAGCCAATAGCAAGACACACATTCATGAACACGGTAAGGAACATTCATAAACACCAATTCACACAAATTGCATGGAGTCTGCTAGGTGAGCATTAGGGTTTAACTAACTGCCTGTTGCTCGCAGTAATTGCTGGATGGACTGCTGTGAGGTTAACGCCATGTGGGCCATAAGTGTAAATGCAGATGTAGGATCTCCCCCTTTCGAGATGATAACGGGGCTGTAAAATCTGGATCAGCTCAGGGGACTGAGCTTAACGTACAACACAGAGGGTTCTTTCCTGTCTTCCAGGAACTTTGCGTGGCAACATTTCTCATACATGTGTTCTTGCGTCCATTTTTCGAATAACTGCTTGTCTTGTCTGTGGGGAAGCACAGCTTGACAGGACGATATGAACGCCTGGCTGAAGCCCCATTCCCCTGGAGGAGTCTCACATGAGCTCACCGAAAAGAAAATGCACATTTAAATCATTCTAACATCCCTGTTTCTGGCACCCAAAAACAGCAAACAGCAAAATAATTAAGCGATTCATTTTAAGGGGTGATGGGATACAAAGATTTTAAGCGAGCCATAAAAAAACGACTGTCATCCCAAGTGCGATCAGCCGTGCAAGACAATGCGGAGAGTACAGCCCGGCCACCAGCAAACGAAGTGTGAAGGATATATAATCTCAGTTTTGTCCCCTCGTAACGTTTTATCGGACACTGATTCGCGGCGCACCACTGTCACTGGCAGACAAATGCCACAAAGTGGTCAATTTGATTCGGTGTTTACCATCGCAAAAAGAAAAAAAAATCTTTTTCTTTATTTCCGGAGGTGTGACTTTGATTTTGTCTACTAGGTGACAAAACACGATGCGATTAAAATGTAAGGGATAATAAATCTTTATTCGCCTTGCTCCTGAGCTGGCAAAAGACCATTCACCAAATTTTATTCCCACTGCCCGGTGCTATTATAATTAAGAAAATCACGGCCGGTATAAAAGCACAGCGATTACGGCGAGACTAAATAGAAACAAACGCGCGATAAATAATAGATGCCATAAAACGGGGCATATGCGAGGAAATGCATCTGTTTTTTGTAATCTGGACAATGATAAAAAAAACTTACAATGTGATATAACTTAGAAGGATTGCATCTTCAAGATAAATTAAAAACACATCATTCAAGTCGGCAGCAGAGGTATGAACGAAAAACTGTAAAATGCTGCTTATAATGTTATATAATGCCATATAGAGATTGCATCTACAACTTTAGGGAATATAAATCAGAGAACAGGCTAGACGATGTTTAAAAGGCAGCAACAGTTTCATGAATAATATTGAAAATAAAGCTTATTGTGTTATATAACTATAAAACTTGACATTAGGATCGAACCTACAACTTCAGTAAGTAAAAACAGGTTAGTCGCAGTTTAAAATGCGGCAATAGATTTATCGATATCTTTTTATTGTTTCATGGAAAATAATGTCAATTTCTAATGTCATACAACTTATTCGAAGGATTGCATCTACACAGTGGCGGTTCTAGACCAAAATCACCAGGGGGGCCGAGGTGGGGCCAGTGTGTTTTTAAGGGGGGCACATTTATA
>JAODKF010000049.1:15850035-15861610 GCA_026779585.1 Mormyrus proboscirostris | reverse complement strand
TCTCCTCACAGACGTCTTTATCTCACCCCTCCACCCGAGATAATTTAACTGCCTCCGACACTAGGAAATGCAGCTCTCAGGTCCCAGGTGATGAGTCACCGGCGGGTCCCTTCAAACAAGCCCGGGCCGCCCGATAAATGTTAGAGTGGCTTCTGCGATCTGCCCCTTGTCCTCGGGACAGAAAGCACGAGAGCCAGCGGCAGGCGACGTTTCCATAGGCTCACATGACACGTTTGCCATGTGATGCATTATTATGGATCATTAGGTTTTGACACTCTTCTTCCATGCCTACGGGGAGGCGACGATTTGCGCCGACACAAGACGAGGCCACCAAGAGGAGAAAACTTAAAATCGAAGCCAGCGAAAGCTACCGTGGCAGCCATAGCAACCGCCCAGCGCCATCACACCTCAGTGTCACCGTGGCTCTTGGTCATTTGATACGATTTTTCGAGTTATTTCCATTTCTCAACAAGAAACGCATTTAGGTCTTCGCTGACACCTCGTCTGCTTGTCCACATTACTCCCGCCATGAATACTCCTCCCTGAAGGCAGATTCCGGGGAGAACATGGACGATCGTATGCCCTCGAGATCCAAGAGAGCCGTGCTGTCCTGCAGCGATCCACAGCAGAGATGTCTGGTGGGGGATCGCCGGCATGCTTCAGACGTGTGGATGTCAGTCAGAAGAGCGTGTGATGTCGAGTAAAGCGGGAGAGGCGCAGAACCAGAGTTGCAGAACGGCCTGATATGGAGAAATGCTGCAAAGCCGAACATGAAAACAATGTTTATTATCTCATATATTCATTCATTAATTCATTAATTTTCCAACCCGCTTTATCCTATTGGGTCGCGGGGGGTCCGGAGCCTATCCCGGAAGCAATGGGCACGAGGCAGGGAACGACCCTGGACAGGGGGCCAGCCCACCGCAGGTATCTCATATATATGTTTTTTAAATGAAGATGAATAAATGGTCACTCTGCGCAGTCGGCGAAAAGCCGCTTAGCTCTGTGATACGTTTAACTGTCCCTTTTAAAAAGCCCTTTATACGTTTTTGCTGTTTTGAACGGCTTCAGTAGAAGCTCAGTCGCGCGTTTCTCTCTTAAGCTCTTCGCGGGCAGAGATGGTAACTACGCCGCCAACGTCAGAAACAACCCCCGGACAGAGCCCAGCCGGCCGCGTGTCCATAGTGTGGGTGGTGCATATTCCGCTCCCCCTTCTAAACCCAATAAGGGCCCCCCCTCCCCACTTCAGAGGGGCCCGCCAGCTGCCCCCCCCTCCCCGAGCTTCATCTCCCCTCTCCTCACACGAGCTAAGTGCCAGCACTCGCTAACGCAAAATGTAAGTCTCCGTGGCAACCAAAAGAAAGTCTTCCCCCCAGAGCGGTATGGAGCACAGAAGCGTTTACGCCAAAGCCGGATGAGTCCGGCCTGCGTGATCCCGCTCCCACTGTCTGCAGGGGCACCGTTTTTCTTTTTTGTCAATGCCTTGCGTCCTGCGCGCGGCAACGCACCTTGGGAGGCGATGATAGATGCGACGCCGTCCCCATTCGGGAGGGGGGCTTTTATTACACCCAGCTGCTTCCTTGTGGGTCTTCTGGTGTGAGGAAACAGAAAAGCATTTGTCAGGCCGCGGGTCTGTAATCCATCTATGGCGGGGCTGTCACGCTGGCCATTGTCGGCACAGGTGTGCACAGACTTGCAGACTTTATCCAGTAACTTCTTTATTACTGTTCCTGCACTATTGTACTGTTAATTCTCAAAGACCTTATGAGATTGTGGCGGTTACACTACATTCAGTAATTGTTTGATGGATTAGTTTTGATATATGCATTCCTTGGGCATATGGGTGTTTAAGGTAAAATATTTTGGTTTACTATTACTGATTGTTTTTATGATTTTTTTTGTACATTTGGCTTTGATTCTGCAGACAAGAACAAAATTAGTTATTCTTTTTTCTTTTTTTTAAAAAAAAAAAGAAATTCTTTAGCTTCCATCTGCATAGTCATGCCTGTGAACACGTGGCAGTTTTTGGCTGGGGATCGAATTCTATTTTTAAATGATCTTCCTTTTATAAATGTGCTGTGTTCCTTCAGTGAACACAGAAACGCAAAAATAAATCAATCCTTAACACTTAAACTGTAACTTAGGAAAAAATAAAGCAGGTGATAAATAAACCACAAAAAAAGTTACACAGTATACATATAAAATGCATATATAATACTTCTAGTATTGTTCCACTTCTGTTAAGCGAGTTCATAACGATCGATGTCACTTCGCTCCCAGCACAGCACTCTGCCTTCCAGCGTACTGTGACGTCTTTATGAGCGGCTCTGGACGCATCGTAAACACCATCCCGCTATAAAAGGACAGGCAAATGTCCCCCTTTACGTTCAGATCTCCAGCTGGACCCAAACGCCCCCACCGGCACCTTGCGGAGAGCGACAGATTCACAGAGTAAACGTCAAGATAATAAATGCTGCCTCCAAGAGGTGGGGGTGGGGGTGGGGGGTAATTCAGGGCAACTGGTCTAAACATAAGATCTTATTTATGAGCTCAGTGTTAATTATGAGCGATATAATGCTGAATTAGTACGTTTGGTCTTCAAGTATATCCTGTTTTGTAACTTTGGATAAGAGTGGCCCAACAGAGAGGCCAGCTTGGAGAGTCGGCTTTCAGCCTCTGGCTTCAATCCACCGTTTTTCATAATGGTTTGGGGAACCGAACAGGCCTGAAAACATGCTATTGTGCAGACGTCAGTATAGATTTTCTGTTTCCTGTCCACTGAGAAGGACACAAAGGAAGACGCAGTCCGAGCTCCTGTGACAGGAAGCCTCACAACGGAGGCTTGCGTCGGGGCGCTGCTCCTACCTCCGCGGAGGTCTGTTCTGCACCGCCCCTGTGCCTCTAATAGGACTTGCACAAAACCGTTTTCGCGCCAGAAGAGCCCTGTTTCCTGCCTTTGTACCCGGTGACGTACGAGTCGTTCGTCAGGGGCAGCTTTCTGCGGATTTCCGGGTTACTGAAACTGAGAACTTTGATCTCTGAAATGGCCAAATGGACCATCCTAAATAAATACAATAAATAAAAACAACCAGAAATACATCTGTTTTGTTTTTGGTGATGCAATACCCAGTATGAGAGATCTCCAGACTCCCATGAAGCATCCAAAAGAGAAATGGAAAACTTAACGGATTTTCTTGCCTTGTTCATACGGATCCCCAAATAACAACTGTAGTAGAATAGTCATACTTTTATGTTTATGACATGTTTTGTTCCTCTCGGCATAGGTTGAATTATGTTTCCGTTGCCCTGAATCTGACACAGACACAAAAATCTAAACCACCAATTTGTGATTTTTTTTTTCTCCCACACTTAGAGGAAACATCCATTTCAAAATGAGTAGATGATGACTTTGGGGTTGCAGTCATGACTTACATGTACTTATGTTAGCTTGCCAAAAAAAAAAAAAAAAAAAAAAAAGAATGAGCGAAATACTTCGGTCCAGATGAAGGTCTGCATGCTGAAGATGGAGAAGTTTGTTTTTGTGCTAAGGAGGTCAGTTGGCTTTTGTCTGGATTTCGCATAACGCCCGAGCAAGGAGAATAAATCACACTCTCTCTGTCTCTGTCGTATCTAAGAAAAGCCAACCTGAGCATTGTGGGGACCCCTCTCATGGAGGGGGGGGGCAGGATAAGCTCATAAGTAATTGTGATCCTGAGGGACACCCCATAGTTGAAGGGAAAAAAAAAACGCAATCCTGACACCCAAACAGAGGTTAATGTGGTGACCTCAGCCTTTGTGGGCTTTTTTTTGTTGAAAACAACAACCATCTGTTCTCTGGCCTCTTCTGTGCGACGCCTAATGTCACTGGGCTTCGTAACATCGATCATCTGCTGCAGAACTAGTCAAATATCCTAATGACCAGACAGACCTAATTACCTAGCCGGACACCAGTTGTTGCTTTGCCTTTGCTTGAACTGGAGCTGACTGGGCTGAAGTAAGATATACCGTCTCTCAATAACTCTAACGATCCCCCACCGCCCCCCACCGCCTAGCCCTCATACAATAAATAACCAGTAGGTAGAGAATTCGCTTTTGAGTTTGAGCGATTCCTGAGGCCGTCGCCGGCAATTCTGCCAATAAGGGATTCAAAGAAAACAGAACCCGCGGGTTTGTACTTTAAGTCCGTCCAAGACGATGCTTCCTATCAGGGTCCTTAGCGCATATTTATGTGGCGTCTATGATGGCTAATCTGGAATACGCATCTCCTGTATGGCCTGGGCTTCCCGTGCAGCTTGTTAAAGATTTTAGAAAACTAAAGCGGTCAGTTCCCATGGAAAAGAGAGAGAAGGGGAACATAAGCGTTGGTCTTCTTACCCGGTCTGGGGGCTGGGATATTTTCACGGGCCAATAATGCAGGTGCCATAGGAAAAGTGAGACAGGGCTGCCTGACGTCTGACGGGCCGTTTGTTTTTAAAGACCTCCCTTATTTATTCTGTGCTCCATTTTTAATTTTTATTAATATATGTAGTACATATTTCTTTATGCAAATTCTGCAGTCTTGCTTCAGCAACCTTCTCAGAAATATTTCCCAATATTCCCAGTAGTGTTTGTAAAATAATAAGGCTTTAATGGAATGATTTCTTTTCTCAATTTGTTTAGAGTCGTATTTCTGCATAATTTTATATAAAAAAAAAGGGCCTAGCCCTGCTGAGTAGGTATGATAAACAGTGGATTTTCCTTTGAGATGCAGCTCTCTTAAACAAGCCAGTTTTATATAGAGTATGCAGTACAGGGTGTATGGGGGCGGACAGGCAGGGTAACACCTGTGGCCCAGAATCCAAAGCCTGGCCGGGCCCGCTGACTCCCTCCATTAAACGTGACTTACAGCGTACGCACTCTAAGGAGTTCAGTGCTGATGTAAGAAACATATTTCCCAGGATGCTGTGCAATGCCAGCGCCAGTCATGCACCAGTGCTGAAAAAGCAGACTATGTGTTTTGATCAGAGTCAGATCAAGGGAATGTTCACCAAAGCTCTGTGTCGAGTTTGGTCCTTTAACATCTTGAACGCCGTGATTCCTGCTTTAAAGGACATTTCTGGTTTCGCTTACTGCACTCCTGAAATTACCTGCCAGCAATCTCACACGCATCCTTTGTATCGTTCCCTTGACCACGTAATCTCAGTCCCGGTGGCTACTTGATGACAGTCTCCAAGTGTGGCGGTAAAACTGACCTGCAGCCAGTCTGGGAAGAGTCGCAACAGAATGTAAACAGACCTCCGCTGCTGCAAGGAAAAGCTCCCGGCTTTTCATTTGACGGTCGGCAGGGCCCCACGTTGTATTATCCGAATTCCTGAGTGCTATCCTGCCATTGGAAACACGAGCTGCTCCCCATGGCCTTTGAACAGGATTTGGGGAAGGGGAGATCTACTGTATCCGCTTTCTTACACGCAGGTCAGAGATGGCAGATAACTTGTGATAGTGATCTCAAACTGAGTGTCGAGGCTACTTGTCAGGTGTTTGACACGATGACCCTCTTCGGCTACCGATATCCTCTACCCTAGCTGCCTCCGGGGTTAAAGTACCTGACATGAGCCGACTGCGGTGGGAAAGCGGAGCGTTACGCTGACCTGCTTTCTGCAGGGTTCCCTCACATTACACGTTTGGTTAGCATGCTTGTTTCCGGCGCAGAACTGATTAAAAATAAATACCAGCACCCAAACTAGTCCCCCCCCCCCAATGCATCAGGACTGTGGACGCTCAGACCCTGAAGCTCAGACGAAACCTCACAGGGTGAGAAAGAGACACGCCGGCAGCGTTTTGGAAGGAAGGCGGCCGAGGTGTAATCTCTGCCGCTGTGGCTTCCGCCTGTGTCGCAATGCCTGCGGCATGTTGCGATCTCAGTGCTCCTTTCGGAACACACCTCTCCTGTATGGGCCACTGTTTCCATAAGGCACCTTCTGGAATGCTCAGAAAGCCTTTCCGGAAAAATCCACCTCCCTCCGTTTCTCTTCCTCAAACGCATGCATGCAAACATGCATCATAAATCTAAATATATACGGTCAAGGTAAGTGGCTGAAAATTTAAACTCCAAGCTGCGGCGTCTAGCCCTCTGTGTGGGGGTGTATGGCGTCTGAGTCATGTCCAATCGGAGTGGGGCTCCGTGCGAGGGAATGAAGCCGGGCGGGTCCAGAGTGAACGCCGTACATCCGGAGCGCTTCTACAGGACACTTTCCGAAGCTTAAACCGTCTCACCAGGGCAATGAAAAGGCAAGGATCTTACCACGCAAGCTTAGGACTGGTTTAATAGCCACGGGGGACTGGGGAGTGACACGTCACCCAAAGACAGGGGGGGCCACAGGCAGAGACAAGAGACACAGGTACCTTGACAGCAGGGCCTTTGGCGCTAAATGTCCTGGTCGAAAATGGTAGGCCTAGCATTCAATCATGATCCAAATATGCCGTCCTGCACACAGCAGCCTCACCCGTCCTCAGCCTAGGCTCTCTGAGGTTCTGATGGGTCACCACAGAACCATCCAGATGCATCACGATTACAGAATAAATAAATAAACCCGTGAGCACTCAGAGAGGACAATGAAAACAAGTCCCAATGGAAATTAGTGCATTATTGCTGGAACATTCCGGCCGTGCCGCAGTAAAACAGCGGCGTGTGCGTAGGCTGCGGCGGCATCGCCCGCGGCGACAAAAAATGTGGTGAATAGTATTGCGGCGGGTGACTGTAAGAGAGCCTGGGGGCTCTGGACATCATGGCACTCTAGATAACAGACCTGCTCGACAAATATTTTAGTCAGTCCTGTATTCTGCTTAACGGTCAGCTTAAGCCTCACGCAGACGCCTGGAACTCGGAGCGTGCCGTTTCAGCTCGATACTTTAAAATAAGATACATTTATCTCTAGGGGTCCATGTCAATCCCGAGGATTTGAATTATTCTAACAGTGTCTGTCCCGCATTTACAAGCCGTCTGCATGAGGGAGCTCACGGGTGAGGGGCTGGGGTCGCTGTCCCATTCCGCACGGCTAACCCCGGGTATACCCACGTGCGACTTCCTGGGCCAGCTGGTGCACAGCATGTCCTTTAACGAAGATCGTTTTATCCCGGGAATGTCAAAGGCAAAATTTTTGAAGCTGTTGTAGCGAGCACGGTGCGTACGCAGGAAATGATGCCACACAAGGCCAATGTGAGACGACTGGGTTGATCAGAATCCAGGCAGAATCTGTTCTACAGAAACAGGCAGGCATTTCATTATGGTAATCTGCTTGCGTTTAGCTAGCTATGTGCTCACGAAACTTTAAAATGAAAACTAAATCTTAATCAGGTTTAGATTGATATTCACTGGTCGATGTGCTCTCAGCGTCCATCTGGTCCCCAAAAAAGGCGACAAAATGCCATTGCTGACACTCTGGGTTGGAACCATCGAAACTTTCATGGGATGAGAAATTGATTTATTTTCCATGTCGAAACACGAGGCTGATACGGTCTCGTTGAAATACAATAAACAATAACTACATAAGAACGGGTTTAACTTACACTCCAGTATCCCTTGATTTCAACGAGCCCCAGTATTAAATCATTTTTGCGACAGCTTGAAATGCTATAACGTCAATTTTCGAGTCTGGAGCGAAAGCTTGTGAAACAAAAATAAAGTAAAACTGAAAGACAGGCCTGGGTGTATTACAACAAGTACAAGTCTCAGAAGTTTGGAAGACTTGTTTTTTTTTGGTCAGGATTTTTTGCCTGCAAGGAGCAGTGGCCCCTGGGAAATGTGGATTATTTTTTAATGGCCGGTCTTGCTTTCTCTCCAAAACGTGGAGGGATGCTGCCCCCTTCCCCTGGACTTCCCTGCCACAATGTAGCACAGCCACCCAACGCATAAGACTTTTCAAGGTGAAGTCAGACCGGCGAATTTGTACATTTTTACATGACAGCGTGACGGCGTAAGGCTCCGGCAAATGCGCTCCCAATTTTTTAAATGTTTTTCTTTTGTTATCATCGTGCGGAACCGCTAGGAGAAAGTCCGGCCTTGGAATCCACTTTATTTACAAACTAGCTATGCGGCCGTACAACGGTATTAAAATTAAAATTTAAGCGTATTGGGGAAACACAGGAGTCTAAGCGTGTTGTGTTTCACGGCTGTCAGAAAAACGAGATCCGTACACTCTGATGGATTTTTGCGAATGCGAAGAACATTATCTACCTGTCCAGCACCGATCCTCGTTAAAACCTCGGAATCTGACGCATAGACACTTATAATAATGATGTATCGTGTTTTTTTTATCCTCTTGTGGGAAATTAATCATGGCCATAGTCGACATTATTGTTATCTACCAAAATCCGATTATGTGAAGATGTCATGATGTATATTTAGTTTGACCTTTAGCGAAGACGAACAGCCCAGATTCCTTTCATGAATAAATCTATATGCGCTCTACACTTAAAAGGTTCTGGCTGCACTTATATAAGATTCGTTTGGCCTCAATTAAGGAACAGGGTCTGGAGTCTGTGCCACGGCACTCAGACAGACATCTCCCTGCGGTATGCTTGCAGGGGGACGCCAGCCACGTGGACAGGGATCTCGTCTTTTGAAAACCGGAATGCTCCAGATGATGTCAACTTTACCAACAGGAGTGATTTATCGCTAATTTTTTTTATTTTATTTTGTGCGCTCATAATCATGAATTCCCCTTGATGTGTTTGCCGGGTTATGAGAGACACATGCAAAGACCTGTTTACCCTGCCTCGTAAAATTTTCCCTTCACAGAGATGGCCAAAAGAGATACAAAATCAACTCTCTTACTTGCTTTTACTTTAACTGCTTTTTGTCGTTTTTATATTTCATGAAATAAGTCATGCCTGTACCGTCTTTCATTTGTATTTCTGATGCTTTTAATCTAGAAAATATGTATTTGTGTCTTTAGGAGGTACTTTCAAAACCAAACCACAATAAATGCATTGTTTGGCTGAAAATTGCAAACAGATTTAGCAGTTTAGTTAAAAACATTCATGGCTAACCCGAGCAGGAAGAATAAAAGCCACACACTCGCATTTTTCTGTGGCTCTATAAAGGTACCATTATTCCCGCGATCCCGATAAAAATTAGAAACAGACCGTCGCATGTAAGGGTACCACTGACCATGTTTATTGCATCTCATTTGAATATCGATATCCTCCTGGGCGATACCCCCGTTCTCAGGAAATGCTCGTCAGTCTGTCGGGGCGATAGGTCACAGTTCTGCGGCAGATCCTGCATGCTGGCCACAGAGGCCATTAAGCGATCCTGAACGTTTCTATGCTACAATTATTTTTTTCTTACCTCTCTGCCGAGACCTGCAGTATTGTCAAAAGCTACCGGTTTATTGACGGCATGGAGCAGGAGTCACGCTGAGTTTGCAGAGCCGGTATGGAGTGCATCCCTAAGAGGGCCAAAGGGGGGGGGGGGGGGGGGTGACTGTCAGTGTCCGATAGGTTCCGCACTCCAGATTAACAATACAGCAATGATTCTTCACATAGTATGAAGCACATTTGCCATTCAGGGAAAAAATTCAGCTTATCACTCTCATGACTCTCCATCCATATATCTTTCATAGTGCTCATTCCGGAACATGGTCGCGGTGAACCTGGACTCTATCCCAGAATGCATTGGGCACGAGGGAGGGGACACCCCGGAGAGGATGCCAGTATATTATCACCTTGTGTTAAAAACACAAAAGCTGCCCATGGACACACTGGTCTACACCATGTTACATTTTCAAATATTGGCAAAGGGAAGCTTTCTGGTGTCACACAGGAAGAACAAAGCCTGAGATTATACTCTAAATCATAGACGATCCTGCAATGTTAGAATAATATAATAATGACATAGTCCTATACCAAAGCAACACCTTATTGTATTGTCGCTTGAAATAGACTTTATCAGATGCTTGGATTTCAATATAAAACGAGGCTTAAAGAAATATTTCATGTCTGGGAAGAAGCAAGGCGAGGCGCAGCGGGGGGGACGTGCCGGCCGTGATCGACACTTTTAACCTTTTTTTTTTAAAAATGTATCACTCATGGAAAGAGCCCTGACACTGTAAATGAAAATGACATATGACATGTGAGTTCCAGAAAGCTGGTTAGCAGTGACAGGCAAATTGAAGGATGGCATCTGTCAGTTTTTTTTTTTTTTTTTTTTTTTTTTAATTCGGAAGAATAACTGAAAAACTGGGAGCGCGGCGCAAACATGTTATTAAATCGCACGACTCCCCCTCTGGCGCCTGTTTGAGATACAGAAACGGGCCTCCGTCACCCGTGTGGCCGATGACTATGCAAATCTCAAATAAACACCGCTGTGTTCCCCGGATTCTGCTACATATTTAAACATGATTTCATACACTTGCCCCACAATTTAAAATTTAAATTAAATTTTTAATGGGCTACATGTTCTTATCATTATATTAAATATTCATAACATTTCAAACTTCAAGTCCTTGAAAATAATAGCAAGGCCCTTGGAAAAAAAAAAAAAAAACAATTCTGGAACGCGTTCTTCCTTTAAGCGGATCCTGCTTTATTCTGGGTAAACAGAGTAAATCATCGTCTCCAGGCAATGGGCATGTTAGCTGGACATCCCGGGCAGATGGATGACAGCGGATCGCTGGAATCTGAAGCCTGGATTCCAGCATGGATGCTGAGTGCCCTTGGATTCATGGGTCCGCTGGGCCTGTGCGTCTCCTCGTGTGCTGCTCTCGGCCGCGCTCCATGTCCAGCGGCCATTGCATTACTGCGATTGCACGGGCTGCTTGCTGATGTGTCTTTGGTCTTCTTGAAACTGCCGTCTCGCCGGCATGACCTTTTGGTCCTGACAGGCATGTGTTCAGAGCGGCGTTTTAACTGCCTTTTAGCCAGCACTTGCTCGTTCCCCCAGCCTTGTCGAGGTATGCAGATCACATTGTTTGCGTTGTGATGTATCTGTTCACTAAGCACAGCAATCTCCAAAGACTGGAAATGGGAAGTATCGCTTCCCGGTTTTTCCATACCACTTCCCGTGTATTCCCTACTGCTTCCCGGTTTTCCCTACTGCTTCCCGGTTTTCCCTACTGCTTCCCAGTTCTCCTTACTGTTTCGCACTTTTCCTTATTGCTTCCCAGTTTTCCTTACTGTTTCGCACTTTTCCTTATTGCTTCCCAGTTTTCCTTACTGCTTCCCGGTTTTCCCTACTGCTTCCCAGTTTTCCTTACTGTTTCGCACTTTTCCTTACTGCTTCCCAGTTTTCCTTACTGCTTCCCGGTTTTCCTTGCCTTTTTTTCCCGAAATGTCTTGCACCATCGCTCCCCGCTCTCATCCTCGTCTCTGATGTGCGTTTTGTGTTTGACAGCATTTAGCTGTACTGCACATGCTCTATGTTTTCCCATCGATTAACCGCCTCCCTATTACCTGGCCCCCATGCCACAGATCAGTTTTGATTGACGGGGAGCACAGTGCTGGGGCAGGGGGCTGTGTGACATGGTTAAATCTGTACAGCAAGGGGTTTGCAATTATTTTTCGGTGCAGGATCATGTTCCGATATTCAGAACATGAT
>JAODKF010000049.1:15816160-15843731 GCA_026779585.1 Mormyrus proboscirostris | reverse complement strand
TTTTTTTTTTTTTTTAAAAAAAAAAAAAAAAAAAAAAAGGTATTCATCATTTCGTCCCATCTGGGGCGTAGCCCTGCCTCGCGCCCTGTGCTTGGAGGGAAAGCCTTCAGGCTGCCTACGACCCTGTACTACATACGCGGTTGGAAGATGCAAAAGTAGATGGATGATATTAATTAGCTGATCGTTTTAGTTTCACTTCATTACAAAACTTACACGTATGCTTCTGCTAAATGGTAAGTTGGTTCTACCGACGTATTACAGGTTTATAAAGAACAATGCGTTGTGTGTATCTCTGGAAATTTATTCTTGTCTATAAGTACTAAACGTGT
The DNA here is from genome assembly GCA_026779585.1 of Mormyrus proboscirostris. Lineage (NCBI taxonomy): Eukaryota > Metazoa > Chordata > Actinopteri > Osteoglossiformes > Mormyridae > Mormyrus > Mormyrus proboscirostris. The sequence continues at coordinate 15,843,402 of JAODKF010000049.1, read as the reverse complement.
ACTCTACGTGTCTAACTGTACAATGGGTACCTGAAAAGGATCACACTGCTTGTGAAGTACAGTGGTTCCATCCATCCAACCATCTATCCATCCATCTATCCATCCATATGCTTATTCTGATCAGGGTCATGGGCACAGAATCAGAATCGGAATCTTTATTATTTGCCAAGTACCAGGTGTATAAGGAATTGCTCTCTTGGCACCGGCGTCAACATAATAACAATCTAATTAAAAGGTAGATATTCTATAGAAAAAGATAAAAGATTTACAAAAGATACATAAAAACATGAATAGACTATACACAAACAACTGTAAATAAAAGGATGTGTAATGCAACAATGTAACAAGTTGAAGTGCGTATGTGCTCTGACTGTAATAGTGGAAACTGGGAAAGGTTGTTACTCAGAGGGAGCATGGCAGAGCATTTTGATTGACAGTGTAAGTGTGCAAGCAGCGCGTGTAGTAAAGTGTGTGTGCAGCAGTTAAAACAAAGGGCGGTCAGAAGGGTCCTGGTCCAGACAGACGATGGCCTGAGGAAAGACGCTGTAGACATTAAGGTCGGTCCGAGTCTTTAGAGCTCTCACTCTTGACACAAATATGTAAAAACACATCCCACTCTATCTTTGATGTTCAAATGAATCTTTAAGGGACATACAGGATGCCTGTACAAACCACAACATGCCTAATCTTATGAAGCAGGAACCAATATTACATGCTTGATGTTCAGTCAAACAGTCAGAGGGATGTAAAGACACTGCCTATATGTTCTTTTTTTTTTACAGTAATTGAAGCTGTGAACAATTTTAAGGTATGTGTGATTGCTCAAGCAGTATTACTAGTATATTGATGTAGTATGGTAAAGTAGTATGGTAGTGCAGTATGGTAATGTAGTATGGTAGTGCAGTTTGGTCACCCTATAGGCCTCACTCAGGGGACTTGCTTTATTGGCAATAAGCAGTTAAGGAGACCAGGGTATGAGTTTTGCCTTGAGCTGCCCCCAATCACTGTTGCTATCACGTGTATGTTCAGAGAAGATGATGCTAATGCACTGTGGTACCTAGTGCATACACTTGACAAAGCATCTGCATCTACTCTCCTACATGTATTTATTCATTTTCCTCCACAGAGATTAGTTTGTCAAATACCCAGAATGCATCACATCAGATGCGTTATGATGAGTGTCACAAGATGCTCTCTAAACTTGAGCCGATTCTTTCAAGTCTGGCGTCACAGAAGATGGCTACTTACTCTTACATCAGAGCAGAACTGAGCGTAAGATACGAAGATTTTTATTAAAAGGCCAACGCGATACGCAATGAACGTGAATGTGTAGTGCAGCACAGTAGTTATATTTTAGTAATACCGTCAGTATTAATTTCGCTCATACTAATTATACAAAAAAAAACCTCGAAATCAAAAAGGAACTATAAAAAAGTAATATTTAGTTAATAAAGAGCTGAATTTCGTTGGAAACACTATATAAGACTGATTCTATTATTATAAGAGCGCAACCTTTCAACCTTTCAAAAACCTTTCAACGGAAGATTTCTTGCGCAGCATCATTACCGCTTATGATATCAAATGGGCAGATTAATGCAGCCTTGCCAACGTGCCACATGATCACTAAATAAAGCGGTTCTCCACAAGACTAGGGAATCAGACAGAGAAATGTCGATAGTTTAATATGAGTTTAGGAAGCGAGATAAGCCCAGTGGTCTAGCAACGACATTCTTTTGTGAAACTCAGTCTTCGAGGGCATGAACGCATAATTCCTGGTGTCCCTCCTTGCCGCTTTTCACATGCTAAAATGATTATGGACAATTGCGGGATATCTCTTGAGAAACTGGGACAAAAGAGCCATTTACCTCTCTGCCTCCGGAGAGCGAAAAAAGAGACAGTTTGATTTTTCGGCTGCAGTCATCTATGTTTCTCAATGCAAGACACACGTGAATAATCAGCCAGGCTATCGCACTGAACTGTAGAGGTCGCTGTCAATATTATTCACTGTAAAAACCGGCCACTCAAAAGATATATAAAAAAGTTTGCTTGTGAGGTTGTGAATTTGCGTCCAATTTGTAGATCTACAGCTAACACACTTTTAGTGAGTTTTACACACTTATGCTCTTCCTGGTGTTGGATTCATCGTGTAAGCCTTTGAATGATAATTAAAAGCCGTCGGATGTAACGTAAAACATTTAAACGCTCAATGCACTATAGCAAATTTGCTGATTTATATGAGAATTTATAAGTGCTTTGACGTTGTATTAAACGCTATTACTGAGCAAAATATTTGGACTGGCAATAAAATATTAAAATGAAACGTTTAACTTGCCTGCTGCATAGCTTGGTTCGTGCGTCCCAATTTCTTGATATATCCTGTGGTAAAATTTGTATCTGGTAATCTATTGAATGCTTGCCCAGGCCTGTTTTTATCGTTATATGCAAAGTAATGGTTCTTTTTTCCTGTTTACCCATATTGACAACATGTGTGCGGTAAAATAACGGTGTTCAGGACGGACAAAAAGGGTTCAGTTGTGGAGGGGCAGGTCAGGGCTTGGCACGAACATGTAAGTAATTTTATAAGAGAACATAAAGAGGAAATATAAACATTATATGAATTATAGCATAATGTTATATACCATATAAATACTTGTCTAAGCTTAGTAGCCAGTACTTACACTGTTGAATGTCTGTCTATATAAAAATCACTTTACTTGTGGCTACAACTGATAGTGTGTTTATTCGTATGTTTTATTCTATTTTTATTCTATTCTATTTGTACAAGTCTTGTAATTTAACATGTTTAGCATGTATGAAATCACATGACGACTCATGTGATTTCATACATGCTAAACATGTTAAATTACAAGACTTGTACATACTATACGGAATTATTTTGTACTGCTTTGCGTTATGCATAATTGATAGCACATTGAGTAATGACAGGAAGTGGACAACTGGCAAACAGTTTTTTGTTGGCCAAAAAATCACTCTGCTGCAAAAACGACGATAAAACAGCTGATTGATTAAATGATTAATAATTCAAGCAGTCAGTTTAACCCTTGGCCCTCCTTATCATGATTTTCAAACCTTGCCTGGCTTTGAATAATGTTTTCCTTCCGCGTGGAGCGGAGGGGTGCTAACAGAGGCGTCTTTAAATTGCAGGCATGCCCGTGAGGCTTAACCCGTCGCCACGGAGTACTTCTGTGATGCTGTGTTGGCCTGTGTGCTCTTCGCTGCTGTTTACACACCGCGCGAGCCCCGAAGCTGAGCCGGGTGTCCGCCCGAACTTACACGAAAATACGACGGAGGCAGCTTGTTTCCTGACGGCCCCTGTACTGCGGTTTGTGAACTGAGGACAAGCGCGAGCCTATCATTGACAGCACTGACAAGGGCAGCCAAGATCGGTCCGTGTTACACATGAGCACCGCAGCCGCGCCTGTATCTGGTATTCAGTCTCGTTAAGCAATGTGAAGTTATCTATTTGCTTTCTTAATCCTAGGGTGGTATTTGTGGGGGCTTGCATCCCGATTATAATGTTCAGGCGGTGTGGTGACCAGTCACTCTGCAATTGCGTCGTTCCTCGTAACATCGTTTCCCTGCATAACTGGGACCCAGTGTTTTCAGCAGAGTTTTTAACTGGCATCAGATGGGGTGTTGGAAGGCTACAGCCGCCCAGTGAAGGCAGATCTTGTGACAGGTCATTTTTCACTAGGTTGGTTATATTATGCAGAATCAGAAGGTCTGTTTCTACATGTTTCACGTTTCAGCTGAAAGTGTACTAGTTTGGGATGTTTTATGTTTACGTTTGGCTTTTAAATGTTAATGATTCTAAATATGACAATAATAGCTTTATGGTAAATAACACCAGCTGAAGTGTGACAAGTAACACAGACACTCAGGTTTGTAATTATATCTTTGTGGGAACTCTACATTCATTTCTATGGGGAAAGCTCTAAACCCAACATGACGACCTAAACCCCTACCCAGCCTTAATCTTAACTATAAGTAACCAAACAAAATACCACTTTTGTTTTTTTAGTTTTCTGACCACATTCACAGATCTTTGTGGGGACCTGAAAAATGGTCCCCACAATGTCAGAATAACAGGTTTTTAATATAAACATAATCTATACACACACACACACACACACACACACGAGAAATGTGTTGTTTTAAATATGAAAATGCAGGGAGCTGTCTAGCCCCAGACTCTGGATTTTTGTTTTGGGGGGAGGGGAGGGGAGGGGTTGTGGAGGGGCTGACTGTAAGTCAGACAGCGCAGGCCTCACACCCCCCCACGTCCTGCCGCTCGCTGCGCCATGGCAGCTTGCATCAGTCTTACATCACGGCTGCAGCTCTCTCCGTATTTGGGAAAAGAAACGTGATAAAGAAAAAACAAAAGGATGTATAATTGGAGAATATCTGAAATTATGGCCATTACTGGGACTGCAGCTCATAGACACCAAAGGGGGGGGGGGGCAATGCAGTATGTACACCTGGGGTCACAAATATATCCAGAGCAATCCTGCATCACTCCCTGCTGCCTTTCCTGAAAGCTCTACCCCCCCCCGCGCCCCCCCCCCCCCCCCTTGGAGCCGGCCATCGGCTCTCCCCAGTGCTGGCCGCACTGACTCGGGGCCGTCAGGTTGGCTGCAAAGCCTCCGTCACCCCCCAGGTGCAGCGTGAGCTGCGGCATCGCCTTCTCTCCGTGCTTCTGTGTCGTTACCGGGGAGTAGCTCGGTCGAGGTCTGCGTAGCTCAGCTTATTTTGAACTAAACCCTCACCTGTGACTCCCCATGCTATTAAAAATCTAAGGTAAGAAATAGCGCCAGACAGCAATTATATGAATTAATTAAATTAGGGCCTGCTCAAGCCTGAAGAACCATACAGGCAAGTCAAAAGTGTTACCCGCTTAAACAAAGGTTCTCAGTACATCGCTGAAACGCAGGTGACCTATCTATTTTACTTTAGCATCATTTAAGCATATTCAATTCATATTTTGAGTTATCTTTGAATATTTAAATACCAATCAATGAGATATTACTTGCAGTGTACTACAATCAACTTACTATATGCAAATAAATTGAACACAAAATCCACAAATCAATAATTTTAAGTATAATCCAATTAAGGCAACAGGAATATAGTTTATATTCAATATATGAATCAATGATTTAACATAAATGTAATACATCTAAATTAATTCTATTATAAAATGAAATATATAATATAAAGACGTTTTCAATGGGGGCTTACCACCGGCGTGGCTGACCATCCGGAAAGCAAAGACCTATTTTTAAATGACTCACAGGGGTTAAAAAATCAGCGCGGTGTTCATGCTGTTGTCACCGGCGAAGACGGCGGTTCTGATGTTTTCAAACAGCCAGAGCTGTCACATCCTGCTAACACACCACCTCATTAGTCCCTGTAGGCGACACCCCCAGAATCGCTTCAATAAAATAAACTATACTGTACTCTGCATCGGACCCCATCCAATTTATCTTTGAGAAGGGTCTTTTGGTTTATGAAACTGTTAATAGCATGAACTATAGCCACTCGGGTGTGGCTACTTTATATGTTGACTGATATATTTTTCTTTATTTTTTCCTCCCGACCATGTGTCCAGAAAAGCTGTGCAGTTGCATTTCAGCAGTTTTGTTCAGTGTGATACCGTCGGTGGCCCTGTTCTACAGAACGCTGATTTTCAAAAACTCATTACAGTGTAATGAGAGATAAAGAGCTCACTCTCAAAATAGAGGAATCGCGGATAGGTGGGTCATCCTATGCCCCCGTCCACAAACAAAACGTTATATTACAACAAAATATTGCCTATATGGGCCTATATGCAGAAAACGTGAACATGATTGTTTAAATAATTATATTAACCAGGAACACCAACAGTGCTTCTGGAAATGCAGGTATTTCGCCACGTATTCTACATCTAATAACTATACTAAATATTCTACAATATCGCCACACTATAGTGTGGCATTATTTAATCATTTTCTCGATTTTGAGATGCTTCTCAAGCGCAAAAGCACAGCTAGTCAGTGAAAGACACCCAAATTGTGCCCATACCATGGAAAATGCATCACAAGCGTCGCCCTGGATTTTTTATATATGCAAATATATATGTGACTGCGCCACTTCCCCGGTGCGGCTTCTCCCTGCATTTCAAGCGCAGTCTTTCTCGCCGCAAGGTCAGGCTCATCATTTCACGGCTTTTGCGAGCCCTCGGTTTAATGAATGACCGCTGCTGCCTCGTAAGGCGCGGTAAGGGTGACTGGTGGGAATACAGGCCGGGCGCGACACCGAGGCGATCGGCCAGCTACGGTCATCCATTTGTAGAAGTCGGTCCTAGGTCACCCAGTTAAGACAAAGAAGGGGGGGGAAATGAAATTACCATTTGCGTTTTAAATACATATCCGCTTTGTTCCTGGTGGACAGAAGCCTGACAGATGTGAGGTTACAGATATATGCTTATTAGCCTTATTACAGTATGGCGTTAATACAAAATGATGTTAAAATATTTATCTTCCATGATCTTTTAAGTTTCCCAACTCGCCTGAATCACAGAATGAAAAAATTAGGTCCCAATTTAAAAAGATATGTGGTACAATTATGGGTTGCGCCCGTTCAATTATAATTTTTTCCAACTTCTTTTTAAATTGGAGTAGGCCTATGTCCACAGTGTGAATTTCTGGTTTTCTGCGCATAAACGTAGGCGTGTCTGTTCACAGGCGCCTAATATATTTAGGTAGCCTAGTATAGTAATTTAATGATTCACCGAGATGACTGCGGGACAGGTGGTTTTCAAATAACGACTCCGTTTACGATGGACGATTGAAATGTATTCAAGTGAAAAGGGGGCGAGGGGAGAGGATCCGGGCTGTACTTACTGTGGGTGGTATGCTTAAACTCCGCGGCACGCTGCGGCACGCTTCCAGATTTAGCTACAGGTTATTACTCTTAAAGGATAGCTTTAGGTCGCACGCAACGCAGCAGCTCTCTGGTTTCCCGGAGGTTATGACATTAAGAGCTTTATGACCCTAAATAAAACCATTTAAGTGGTCACCGCCACGTGTCTTTATTATCGTACCCCTGTTAAGAAGAATATATGTGTTCCTGTATTCGCGCATACACTCACGTTAAATACGATTAATAGATCCGATAACATTTTTCAGGGGAATTAATAAGCAACTGTGTTATGAGAGAATGACTTATTTACGCCTGTTATTCACTCTATAACTCTTTCACTCTAAGCTCTTTGAAGGACAGTCATTAGCTGACTGTTGCCTTAGTTATAGTTTGAAAGTTGTTAGGACTGCAAGCAAATGGTCGTTTGACCTTCAAGTCGGGTGAAAACGGAAGGAAAAGTATGAGAAGAAGTAGTTTGCGCTGAAATGTCCATCACTGCGGAGCTCAAAGTTAGTGGGGAGGCTGACGGTCAGTTGGAGGTATTGTAATCCTGTTAGCGGCGGGAGACATGTTTGCAATTCAGTGTTAACGACTGAAGTTTGTCAAAATATCTCACTTTTCTGGATGCAGCCATTATATCTGCAAAAAATTATAGATGTTATACTTTGCTGTGGTAAATCCTGCCAAACTCATGCATGTGTTTACCCCTGTAAATCAATGACCAAGTAGCCAAAAGTCAGTAACTTTCTTGTAACAATCACGTTTAGATTTAACGACTGAATAATTCCTGCGCTTTGCCTAATAAAACTTCGTTCATGGGAAGGAAACGAATTATTGTTTTTCTCCTCTCCCCCATTCAATGGCATGTCAATATCAATATCAACACTGCAACGTTGTCCAGCAAGATTTATAGGTCTCTTAAGGTAATCGTCACCTAATTAAGCACCCAATTGATTGCATTAGGTAATTAACAGCCGGAGACTATATAAATCAGAGACATCACAACCCTCCAACGAAAGCCGTACGTGCGCCTCTATAGTCTACAACGAGATTCAGGAGGTGGGAGAACTTCGCGCAGCTCGTTATATTTTGATGCGAATTTATGGAGGGTTTGTGAAAAGGATTAAATATGCGAGTCCGTCCCAGTCTTACTGCATGGGGCTGAAGTCACAACTGGACTGGACAAAGCTAATAAAATGTATAACAAACTGAATCCATTTTAAATGTCGTTTAGTGGTCGAAGGAACGTCGTGCAAACACGTCGCAGGATAAATATCTGAGAATAAACTGGAATAAATATCCCTCCAAAAATTATACACATCAATGGAATGGATGGCACGCAGGCCTCCACGGCAAGAAGTATTGCACTCAAAAGCAGTAAAAATATTGAAACGTACTTAAGCGAATTTACAAAATCCTAAATTGAAATAATCAAGTCAATAAAAGCCAACCTTTGTGGTTTTTCCCTAGACCGTATTAACTAGATCCAAACCCACTAACAATAAAAAAATACCACAAGACTGGTTACTTTCTCATAGCATTGTGGAATTTAATATTTTAAGGGGAAAAAAAACTAAATTGTGGGGTCATTTTTGTTGCTGTTCAACGAATTAGTCACAGCGACAGAAATTTGGCATTTCAGAGAGATTTAATTCAGCACGTAACGCATTGATGACCAAACATAGATTTTAAATGTTAACTTTCTTTGAACTCGCTGGCATTTTTATGACATTATGACAGTATTAATATTGTGAAATGACTGGTATCAAGGCTGCAGTTATGTTTCAAACATAATATTCATTCATTGTAATTTATCGAATGTTGGAATCCATATAAACAGTTGGCATAGTTGTATATATTATGGTGTACTGTCATTTCTGTATTCTGGAATGTGCAAATATCAGAGGGGAAAGAAATTCCTCGTGTATTTAAGGTAAATACGCATGTGAATTGTTAGGGTTAACACAAGAGAATCGTACGTTTCCTGCAGAATTCAGTATTTGAGGGAAATGTTTGTCCATTGTCTTTTGCACGTGCTACTTGTCAAGATGCGCAGAAATTCTTCTCCATACCGCATGAGTTCCAAACCTTACTACTTATATCACAGAAAAAAGACAAGTAATTTTTCCAAATAACGTGGATTTGTAATAGACATGAAAGAAAATGAAGAGCTTTATTATTGAGAAATCCTCGCTGGTTGCATGGATTTCGGTAATTCTGGGTTCCACGTGTAGCGTGAGCGAAAGCCGAGCGATGTGCCTGGGTCTCAGCAGACGGTAAATCTGTGAGGCTTCGTCATGTGATCAGGCGGCCGTTTTGGTGCAGTGTCTATTTGATTACGTCGTGTTAAAGTGTTTCCGACGGGTTCCCAGGTTTTCTCATTCTCATTCTCAGAAGTTACATCAAACTCACTCTTTCGAGTGAAATGTTACTGTATCCATGTGCACAGCTTTTAAAATACTGCTTCGTCCTAACTGTGATATTCTTCCTAAATATAGGCCTAAAGAGTTTATCTATTTATCTATCTATCTATCTATCTATCTATCTATCTATCTATCTTTGTTTTATTCATTCATTTAAGATGAAATTTATGTATTCCGTAATGTATTCATTTCGCACTATTTCAGGAATGCGGCTGTGTCCCTGTGCTTATTTTTAATTTCAGCATTTACTTCTGTTGGGAAACCCCCGTTAGCCACCAACACATATATGTCTGGGGCTGAACCATATTCAGCATCTTTATCTAGTGATGACGGCTCATCCACCCATGATTATCCTTGCCCGGCGCCTCCTTCACGTCCTGCTCTTCCTCCTATCATTATTTATTGAGTCCAGCTGGAGAGAAATGGGGTCCATACTTTTCCCCCCTTGTTTTCTCAGACTCTCTTGTGTTACTGGAAGAATAGGGCCTCAGTCATTGGTCGAGCGGACAGGACTGCCTACTGTTACGGGGCTCAACTTTCAAATCCCAAAAGCAGGGTGTGCAGCCGTTCAAAAATGATCTCCTAGATAATCTACTTTGCATTCATGCTTGGTCCCTTTCTTACGACTGCCGCATGCTAAAAAAGCGGTGAAGATTTTCACCGCGCCGCTGCCGACGACGTTTTGTGTGATTTCTTGCTTTGGGAACGGGAGGAAATGGAGCTTCCAGGTCCGCGCGTTAGGGGGGGACTCTATGCCAGGTTTTGGTGACAGCCCATTCAAAGCCACCTCATGCAGAAGCAGGCAGCGCACAAGTAGGAGCACTGGCTCCGTTTGATGGGAGGCTGTTCCTCCGTTTCAAGCCGATTTCCTAATTCTGTGGGCAAGACCTTCTCCAGACTGAGAGCGCTCGCACCTGCGCGGTCATAGCGGAGGCTTCAAGAGCATTCACTGAAGACTCACTGGATTGACAACAACACTGGAGACGTGCTTTCTTATTCAAGACATTTTTTTCTTTCAGATTTTTTAGCTGGCCAAATCTATCCCGTTTCTCTTCCCCCCGCCCCCCGTCTCTTTTTGGCTTGATTCACGTTTTTTTTTTTTTTTTTTTTAACATTTAGACTCCTTTGGAAAAAAACATGCGGGAAAGAAGAGAGGAACGCATTTGAGAAAGCAGGGGGACTGTGCCGATCGCTGTAGGTTGAGTCGCGCTTGGCCATGGAGACCCACGTCCAGTCCGCGGTACAGGCAGACAGCGCTGTTTGATTAATAGAAAAGCGCGTCGCTTTTCCCGGTAGCGAGGCGCACGTTGCGAGCTGCGAGCTCCCCCCTTTGTGCCGCCCGCTGCGACCCGAACTGTAGAGGACTTCCCATTACAGACTTGCTTGCTGCCCGCTTTACACTCATTGTCTGATTTTTTTCCCGTGGTCGTCGAAACACTTCACGGGTCGGCTTTCTCAAAGGGGTGAGTGTCCTAGCAAAGAACATCCTCGCCCCCTCCCCCTCTTACACCTATTTGCATTTGTGTTCGCTGAATTATATTACACTGCTTTTAAATCTCGTCGCAAGTTTGGCAGGGAGTCCCGGCAACTTGTTAGTGCTGTTTTGCTGAAATCCCTCGATTTAAGTCGGACTTTCCCATTTGCACGTAAACAAGCGCAGTGAAACTATTATAATCGCGCTGGAAAACAGGGATCTATCAGTGTGTGTCGCACAGCTTGGAAACGGTGTTTCAGAGCTGCTGAACTTCAGGAAAAATCCATCTGATAAAGGGAAATTCGTGCGGGTTTAAACATAGATCGCACCTTTAAAGAACGTAGCCTGTGCAATAAAAATGATTCATTTGGTGCTATAAATAATTGGGGGGAAAAAAGAAAGTTAGAAAAGACAAAGCACAGATGTGGACTGATATGTGAGGCCCCTGTCTCTAGGAGTTTGAATGAATGGAAACAATTAGAATGATTAGTATGGCTTTGGAATGAACCTCAAACGGCCGAGCTCACTTTAGCTGGGGTTTTAAACCGTGACACGGTGTGTTCCGCAGGAACAATTGTTAGCTTTGCTAATACTGGCGTGCAGCGAGAAGATAAATGTTTGTAAAACGTTGTGATTCAAGGATCTATGTGTAGATATATCATGTGTGGGATGTATATATATATGAGGTTGAAAGTTGTTTTTTTTCTTTCCTGTTTCGGCAAATGTGCGGCAGGCTTCCAGAAATACTGTCAATGATAAATACAATCATAAAAAACTTTTAATCTGAATAAATACTTGATTTTTGGACGTAATAATAATAATAGTAAAATGGCTGTCCAAAAATAACTGAGAGCTTTTTTAATGAACTGTTCCCTGGCAGGAGAATTAGATCATAAAGCTTGCATGTATTATTTACAAATCTGCATGTCGTCTCGGCTCCCCCGCGCTCAGCCCTGTCAGGTCGGCACGGGAGCAGGGGCATAGCCAGCCGCCGCCTCCGCGAGCTGAGTGGCACGGCGGCTGATGCGGAGAAACAGGGTGCAGACTCCGGATTGATCCGCCAAGTCGATTATGTGAAAGAGGTGAAAGCCGTGGTCCGCGTCCCATCGTCCGCGGTTAACGCCAGGGCTCGCTCCCTGACGCCATGGCCTTTTGCAAAAATGAACCCCGGGACGGGAAAGCGCGTGACATTTGCGCCTGGCCGTTTCTGTCTCTTGTTTATGAGAGTCCATGCGTGATGGACGGCGAACTAAGACGTTTCCCATTTAGCTGTTGACCTTGGCTGCTCCATAATTGCATTGTGCAAGTATGCACGCAGCTGCATGTGGCTTATTTTGCAATTCGTGCGTGTGTGATCACATATAGATACTGAGGCCTTTGAATGTTTTTCCATTTCAAAGTTGCACCGTACACCGTAATCGCAAAGTTTTAATAAATCTGTTGCCTCGTTCGATGCAGTATTGACCGTACGTAATCGATTCTAAGAGGAATTCTGTTTCATATTTCGTCGGCGCATATTTATAAATATACTTTGTAATATATGGGCCAAAACCGTTGTTAAATTCAGTCTAGACTAAAAATCCAGCTTCCCGAGGTTTTGAATTATTCAATTTGTCATTAAATTAAGCTGAATTCATTAAAACTTGGGATTCTTTTTTTCTGTTATACACGAAGGCAGAGAAGTGTGCCTTTATCAAAGAGTGTCTCTCCTTTTTAACTTCATAACTCAACCCTCCCCCTCCCCCCCCCAATAAAATCCAGCAAGTCTGCTCAAAATAGAAGTAGTGGGTGATTTAAATCAGGCGATAGCTCCTCTGTCATTCAAGTGTGAGAGTGTGAGGTAGATATCAGATAATGTTTACCTCGATTATACTCTGAGTGCATTTCCACAGGAGTGTTGCTCCGGGAGGGGGGGGGCGGGAGTCTGCATAGAGAAAATTATGGCACTAAGAGTGAAAGGCCAGTGGGCCTCAGAATTTGCCTCAGAGTTGAAGTGAATAAGGTGAGATGAACAACCAATCCGAATTTCAACAGAATGTATAAATAACGGAGCAGTAACAGAGCAGTATTGTAATTTGGATTACTATTAATAATTTGCTTGCTCTCTTTGTTCTCCCATTAACAGAAAAGTGTGGAGACACTTTTGGCATTTTTTTGGCAGTGGGGATTAACCAAATCCAAATGTTCCCACATAGGCCTATATCTATTATTTGAGAATGTAAAAAGCGACATAATGAAACAACACTCGGCACGTTAATGAACATGTTTGCCCCTAATTACATAGTATTCCTTGATTTATCCCCGTGCCATTAAACCGTTTTATTTTTGCTGCGCGGGAAACAGAAACATCCTGTACTGTAAAGGGGGCCGAATCGAGCTGGGAAAGTGACAAGTGCTCTGTTGTGGGATTTCTCTGGTCACTCAATCACTCCCTCCTTTTGTTCCGCCACCCTCAAAAAGAGGTGCCATTTCACAAAATTCCGCACAAATTATTTGAATTAATGCGAGTTTGAATTCACCCTGTTTGAAGGGAGCGATTAGCATATCAAAGTAAGGGCAGTTCTATTGAGAACTTAAATCGCAACCTCCATTTGTTTTGCAGCGGAAAAGACTGGGAATATACAGAGAAAAAAAAACTGTTTTTTGGGGGGAACCCACATTTCATGAGCATCTATAAACATGAGTTCCCTTAACAACGTTATCGTTTTAAATGATTCTGCATTAGGATAAAAATGGAATGATCCGCTACTTTCTTCGTATGTGTTATTTGAAGGCCTTGGGTATGTGCCTGCACTTTTTGCCCGTCCTTCTGAAGAATGCGGAGTCTCTATTGTGGTATTTCGTAGTTCTATCTCACAAAAACGGTTTGCCACATGAAAGATGAACACTGTTTTGAATTTGGGTGATATATATGTTTTGTGTAAAATTCTTCAGCGTGAGAAACTTCGCTACCAGACGTACCCTCTGTGAATGTTGGGGGACGGTGTGCTATGAAGGGCTATATCTGTCTGCCTTTTAATTTCCACCCACGGTTCGTTAGCTGCATCCCGGAAAGCGTGGATTTCTTTTCAGGCTGCCGATAAAAGTGGTTTTATACTCCGGGAAAGATGCTTATCAGGGTCGATTTCGCTCATTTGCGGTATGCATTGTAAATATTTTTAGGAGACAGTAATGAAGTATGAAATACTGCGCGGCCGGGGTGGTGGTGGTGGTGGGGGGGGGTTAAAGTATTTTCCCGTGAACTATAAAAATACGACGTGAACAAAGCAAGTCTCTTTTTATTAGTCATCTTAATAGTTCTGGATAGTAGGTTCATACTTTCTTTCTCTTAAGTACGGTGGCTTTTAGCTGCAGGAAAAAATGGCTAGACGGTGCATTCCGGCCGCTGCATTGTGTAGCGGGTTCAAAGAGAGACTAATTGCAATTGTCACACTTTTTTAGTTTGTTGTTGACAAGGCTGGCGCCGGCTAAACGGGAGAGGGGCGGGGGAATTAGCCGCCCGCTTCTCGGTTGATGTGCGCCTTATTGTAAACATGCGCGTTGAGAAACGGAGCTTCGGTGAACAGTGCGAGTGCGGGGAAGCGTTTCAGCACGTTTAGTCATGGCCGTGTTATTTTTTCGGCTCCCTTGAAAGAGAGAGTGGGAGACGATGGGAACACGGCATGGCCGCTGCAAACATAGGCTGGATACGGACGGCGGAGTTTAAATAAAATGCGGGCTCCAACGGAGTCTGCCCGCCGCTGATGTGTCCAGGCTGGTCCCCGGCTCGCCGTTACGAGACTATGGCATTAACTGCTAGGGAACGATGCGACGCGGGAACCTGCTAACCTGCAAACGCGCACTATTTGCCGTTATAGGCCTAAAACTGACCAATGAGAGCAGTAGCACTAATCTGAAAATCTGGATGTCCGGGTTATGATATAGAGCTGTGTGATTATATATATGCCTCTTCATAAACATTCGTATATTTTAAGGTTTTATGTGATATGTTTCTTTTCTTTGTGTGTGTGTGTGTGTATGTGTGTGTGTGTTTTAATCACATTTTATGTTCTGGTGACCTTAATTGACCGGATGAAATTTGAATGACTGGCGTTGTTGGGTACTTTGTTTTCTGAAGAAAGTACATATTTGCGAGAACCATTATTATTATTATTATTATTATTTTATTATTATTATTATTATTATTATTGTTGTTGTTGTTGTTGTTGTTGTATTACCTTGGTGTAAACCTCAGTTCCTTTCGCTGTAGGGTACGACATTAATAATAGAACTACAATGAGGTCGGGTGAAAATCCAGACAAACGGCACCATGGGGTAATATGCAGATGCACAACCGGTTAAATAAAAGCGGCGCCGCTCTCTGATGCGCAGCTGAGGGCTCCGGGTGACACGTCGGGGACGGCTGGCACTTCACCTTGTGAAGCGCGCTCCCGAAGCACGTTCGCGGCAGATACCTGTCATCTCACCGCAAGACGGCTGCTTCTCGTCAGCGACGAGCTTTTCAGTCCAGCAAAGCCGAGTTACGGTTCGTCCATTAGTAATTCTTCTATGTGATGAGCTGCAAATAATAAATATTATTGTTTAGAATGTCAGAAAGGTAAAAAAATATGAACAGATGAAATCACATTTAGCCGGTAATTTCAATAATACATTTAAACTCAATGTTTTTAAAATGTTGCAGTATTTCAGAATTAAGATATTAATTCCATATTAATTTATAATAGTAATTAATTCAAGGTGCTTTCAGCAAATGTTTCTCCCTATATTTTTTTGTGGTATAGTTCTATTTAAAGAGAATTTTCATCTTTCCCCCCATTGTCTGGGAGGCCGATATTTGCGACACGTTTAGGGGCGCTCTGGTAATGATTATTGGGTAGCCCTTTGCGTCACGCCGACATCCCATTCCATGACGGCCCCATTAGCGCGATCGTTTACCCGCTTTGAGCCGCTGCCCCGATCCTCTTTGTTTAAAGCCGGGACGCGTCTTTTGCGACCATCTTCGACGCGCTGGGGTTTTATTGGGGTTTCGGACGTCCAGCATGTCATTGACATGAATGGTCGCTGGGCTGCGTGTATTTGAGTGTGATTTTATTTTGATATGCAACTCAGAATATTTAATCATGTACAGGGGATGAAAAGAAGCCACGCTTTCAGACATGTTTTTGCGGTTCCGCTCGCTGGCCATGATAGCGGGACACGACTTGTCCACCTATGCGGAACTTGCGTTTGGGAAAAAAAGCTTGATTTGATCGTGGCAGAAGTAAGCCTTTGAGGCAAGGCTCAAAATAAACACAAGTTATTGCATGCCAGCCATTGCTGCGGAATGGGAGGGGGCATGAGAGGGAGAGGCCTTAGACTTAGATCTAAACGCAGGCGGAGGGAGAGCTATTAGACGCACTCTGCCGTTTTTACAAGACGGGCCTCAAATTTAGCAGAAATGCGGAGGGGGGAGAGGATTAACACCCGGATGGGGCATCATTGCCCTGGGCTCGGAGGCTGCGCGGTGGGAGACGAGGTGAAACCTGTCAGCACCTGCTGAGGGGTCATTTCAGACCCTCGTGGAGTGAGAATGGTTCAATTAAAAGTGACCATCAGGTTTCTCCATGGTGTGTTTATGTGTGTGTAAAACTATACAGATATAAAATACATAACAGAACAAACTGAAATGGGTGCACAGAGTACAAAAAAGGCTTTATCGTCTCCTGAAATGTTCAAATTATTACATATATATGACAAATAATAATGAAAGAGGACATTTTTATTTTGATATTAAGCTTTACTTTTTGTGCTCATTAGTTGATTCATTGGCCCGTAAGGCTTGACCTCGTCTGTCGGACGACGTGAGCACCGCTCCGCGTTTCCCCATATCGCTCACTCGTGATCCCGCAAACAGGTGATTCGGATTTCATCGCTGCCAGGAACAGCCCCCGCGGATAATGCCTGCTGACGCGCGCCCCTCCTGCTCATCGACGCACAGGGTTTGAATGTCGTCCTTGTCGGCTCGCCCGGGGTTGCGCCCGGTCGCATGCCGAGAACCGCGTTGGAGGCGATGCTGAGGGAGCGCATGCGTCCCGACCGCGGCCATCTTCCTGCGAGATACCGTTTCCTCTGATACTTCAATTCCGATTTTTTTCAAAAGCTGACGTGTTATTCCCGCTCCCCGCTACCAAAATTTTTGCCCCCACACCAGTTTAAAACAGATAGATTTTGGGAAATTCCTTAAAATATCAAGGAACCCTGCTTTAGGATTTAGGGTAGGCTGTATTTTTCAAAGGTCATTGGGATATAGGATAAGACAGGCTCATTTCCTATATTTGTGGCTGGCCTGACTTCTTTGTTCCCTACTTGTCTGGTGGGGAGACATTTTTAATTTCTTATTTGGTTTCTTATTTGGTTTTCATATCCTTTGCACGAACCAACACCTAATGCAGTAAATTAGGGCCCCTGTAGCTCTCTTGTAAGACTCCAAAAAAAGAAAAAGAAAATCCATAAAGGGCCTTTTGAGCCGCCAAGGCCGTGGAGATGTGGACGTTTCAGAGGCTGCTTGTACTACCGCGCTCCCCCCTGCGGTCCCGGTGTGGATGTCAAACTTCATACGAGAAGCCGAACGTTAATGGAGCGCTCTGTTGTAAAAGCCATGCATTTTTTATTCCTGGCCGCGCTCCTCCGGTATTACGGCTCGCAATCGGTTCTGTTTTGTTTTGAAACGTATAGCCCAGGATGCGGGGCGTGCAAGTGCCGGGATCCATAAAAGGCCATCCGATACGGCACCCAGCACCCGAAGCGCAGTGCGCGATCTTCCCCATAGCGGGACCGTGCGTCCGATCGGAGTGCGGCCGGGAAATCAGTCTACAAAAACGCTACATTAACAAGATGAAATGGGCGTCTCTACATTGTCTGTGCAACGAGGCACGGCGTGTACATGAGCGGGAGTCCCCGTGTGTCAGGAGCACTAATGTAATTACTTAAGAACGCTATCAGATGTGTTTAGATGTTTTCCAGTGCACGCACACGTGTAATGGCTCCAGACAGCTCCTGGATGTATCCTTTCCTGGGAAGGGCCCTCAGTGCTGCCAAGTTGAAGGCTGCAGTAGCCAGAGGGGGAGTCCTTGGCAGGTAGAAGCCTCTTGAGGGGCTGTACAGTTTGGGGGGGGCTGCGGCATCAATCTTGGATGCGGTACAGCTGACCACGTAGGTGGCGACACGCACCGAGGGTAGGAGCTGGGAAGGAATTCGGGAATTAAGGGCACGGCAAGGTGTTTTATTACGTTGCCGTGGGGTGTGACCGGCTGCGGAGCTCGTGTTTGAGGGGGTTGCGGTTTCATCCCCGTGAATGAGTCTTGCGGGGGGGGGTGGAGCACGAGTGTGCCGGATGGTGGGGGCTATGACTGTGTGCTGGGTGAACCTGGAACTTCTGCATGTCTGAAGTCCTGGGAGGTCGACCCTCCAGGAGAGCATGAGATGGTCTGAGGCAGTCAGGATCTGCCGTGGGGCCGCGCCTGACAGCACTTCAGCTACCACACCCGCTCCTTGTGCGTGTTTTTGGAGCTTGTCGCAGTGTCGTCCCCTATCCCACATAGGAAGCGGTGCGCTGGTGTAGCTGATGGATAGAGAGTGCAGAATTGTCTAGGGCCTGAGCTGCCGGGGAAGCAAAGAGGGACTGTGGCATTGGGCTCAAGGCCCGACAAAACTAGCTCTGTTTCTCAGACCGTTTCAGAACTGGGTGACATCCATGATATTGCAGCGAAGCATTAATCTGAGCCTCGCTATTCATTCGTCCAGCGGCTGATTATGCAGCCAGCTGACGGCCATCATCCCAGCGCGTGAAACCAAGCGGCATCAGCCCTTCCGGCTCATCTTCTGTTTGATCCACTTTTCATTTTTAGTCTTGAGAGCGGCGTTTAGCCGGTGTGTAGAAACTAGGCTGCGTTGCGTTGGTTGCCGGGTGATTTTCGCTCCAGCGTACATATGAATATTCATGAGTGAATGGGTGTGCCTCCCCCCCATCCCCCCCGACTAAAATCCTGAAATAGCGAAGAGATGAATTTTGGGGTCAGAGATGGGTGCATGAAAACGTTTCTCTTTTGTTAAGATGTAGCATGTTTTGTGACGAAATATTTGAAGTTTAGCTACAGTGTTTAAACTCTGTTGTTGAAACTTTTGGAAAGGTGGGTTGAGTCATTTGCCGTTTGTGATTTTTATCCTTATCGGATGAGTGTGCTGCTGTGCGTTGAACCGCCTCCTCGTGCCGACTTTTACACGTTTGGCTGCCGTTGCGGCGGGAAATGCAGTGCCCGCCCCGGGGCATATTCCCGAGAACATTCCCGCAAACTGGCTCCATGGACGAGTACATCTGTGATTCCTGTCTCAGTGGCAGCCAATAGGATGAGGCGGTTCTCGGCGGGGGCGCGGTGCCGAACCGCCGAGCCCAGGTCACACCGACAGCTTGCCGGAAATGCCTCTGGAAATTGCTTGGACAAATGTCACTCCAAACGGAGATATTAAAGCGCAATCCTTGCCCTTGTCCAAACACCCTCCTCCCCCGGAACTCAGACACAAATGTAATGTTGGGTTATCTGTAGAAACAAACATGGATCAGAAGGCTACACATAATCAAATGAATGCCATGGTGTCCCAGATGACCTTCTGACTGTGATTGACGTGCAGATCTGCGGGATTAAGCACATAAAGAGAGTAAACAGCAGTGTACTTACAGAACTACAGCAGTGTACTTACAGAACTACACCAGGTCATATCAGGGTTTTAGACATTGGCATAAAAAATAAGACTGGGAGTGAAAAATACTGAAACACAAAAGTTCATGCCTTCATCTTGTACCATGTCCTGCTCTCCAGCCTCTCCCCTCTCCCCACTTAGACATCACTTGATGGTAGAGATCTTATGCCGCGTAACAAGGAAATTCAACCTGTATCACAGTAAAACTGAAATGCAATTAACACAGGAGGTGTTTAAATTATAATAAATTTTCTGTATTCGGGTTTAGACTTGAAAATTATTGCGTTGCTGTCATTTACGATTAGAAAAGGCATTTTATGCGTTTTCTGGATATTAATCTCGCCTGCCAATGGGAACGTAATTAATTATTATGAGAAATTTATATGCTGGCTGTGTTAGGAAATATTGTATGCTGAGTAGGTCCTGACAGCTAGAGTCGTCTGTTACGGGTTTTTACTTTACGCCATTGAAGTCTTCGGGACTATCTGAAAGCATATGGTGACACCAGGCACAAAGCTTGATTTAATTTAAGGAGAAAATATTTTTTTTTCCCTTAGAAGTGCATATCCGTCTCTATGCACTGGAGAAACAATTGTATGAATAATATACTTTTTCAATTTTGACATTTAGCCAAGGGCCACGTTGGTATTTTTTCTGGCTAAAAACGGATTCTGGGTGATGGAGTTTCTTGGCAAGTTGTGAATAATAATTGTCCTATAGATAGTGCTAGTTAGCATCACTGGTGATTTTTTTTGGTTAATTAAAAAAATCTTAAATGTAATTAAAATTAAATTGTGTAAGATCATGTGCTACAAAGCCACTGTTTTTTCCGGTCTTGCCCACACTGGTTTTGCAGACAGGCCTAAGACAGCCGGCCCATTTGAGCCTGATAGGTCTCTGCTTCCACTTTGTCCAGATGGACAGCCGGTCGTTAATTAAAATACGGGCAAAGCAGCCCTGGATGTTCCGAGCGAGTGCGGCACTGCACCGTACTTTGCCCCGAGCGAGGTGTGAACTGTGTCCCTCACTCATAATGGATCAGGGCTATCTCAGGACTGCACCTGGCGCACTGAATACGCCAGGAAGGTGTGTCCTTTTCACAGACGTCATGTAATATTACCATCTGAACAGCTGGAAGTGCTCCACGTTTTATTCTGCAGGTGCCTGATTTTTTTTATTAACCTTTTTCATTATGATTTTTCCCCTCTCAGAAACATCAGTGATCTTCCTAAAAATGAAGGTGCCACGGCAGTGACACCCAGTCCTGCTGCATTTCTGGCACGCCAGCCAAGTCGTATTGTAAAGCCTTGTACGGACATTTGTTGTAAAATTTTCCACCAAAAGCACATACACAAAAAAAAAAACCTGTCAAACTGAAAGTGAAAGAAAAATGAAAAACCGCTAAATGGATAGCTGCAATTAAGAACCACCACAAGGTGTTAAAACGTGCAGTCGGACTACCTTACTTAATTAATCATATTGTGCAGATTGCAGTACTAAACAAGTAAACAAGCAATCTTCTACGGTTTTTCAGCAAGCCTTGAAATTTTTACAAATGCAGAGTGGCACAAAGAAAATATAGGCAGATGATATTAGTATTGGCAGAAGATGATATTTTTGTAATTTCTTTTAACAGTTGATGTTTTTTAGCTCCCAGCAGAGTAAATATATGCGGAATTTCATCTCTAGCACCTTTGCACACATTTAAAAATTCTGAAATAAGACTCTACATTCTGTTAATTTATTTCTTGCTTTTTTATTTTTCGCAGTCTGTGAATCTGCATATTACTGAAGTATGGAGATCGCATACTAGTTGTACATTTGTAGAAAGCGTGATAAATGTCACCCAATCACGTTTCTCTTAACACCCTACCCTGCTGAGTAACCACAGTAAGCCTGCTGGCCATTGGCTGTGGTTTTTACGTGTTTGCGCCTTTAAGCGCACACCATTGGTGAATCATCACGTATTGCTTCTGGGGCGGCGTGTACGAAAGGCAGAAGTTTTTGGCTACCTGTCAGCCACATTTTCATCCACGTGTCACAGGAGAATCGGGCTGATTACCCTGCCATGTGTGAATGTTTTCCCCCTAAATTACATTACCGACGAATCTGTTTTATAGCATTATAATATTTTTCACGCACATTTCCTTGTTTGTTTGCTGCTAAGTGCTGTGGTAAATCTGCCATACCGTCAAGTACCAACATGCTTGAGTAGATGATAAATAATGCTGTCTTTGGCTTGCCTTGTTGGAAGGAGGCAGTTTTAATAATTACAGATCAGCATATGCCTCTAATATACATAATTGGATCAATAGCTGACCACCTCTGGTCTCGTACCCTTCGAAGTTAGCATGTATTTATCTGATCTCCTCTGCATTTCCCTGTTGTGTCTCTGCTGGATGTAGGGAGTATATTAAGTCAAACAGACTCAGCTCAGATTTTTTTTTAGATGGGGTGGGAGGGAATTGGCACTTTCCTTCATTCTGGCCTCCTGTACCACCTGAAAGGTACAGTCTGAAATGAAATCTTATCGTTCACTATTACATGGTGTCAGGCCATGAGATTTTTCTGTCTAAATTCCTTTCACACCCGTATAGGTGGAAAATGGAAATGTCTTGTGCGGAATCCTTACATATCGAGGAAACTTCCATTGTGGATGCTGACCAGGAAAATGTTCATGATTAAGTAAAAATTAAACACCCACACTGCAGTTATAATTTCCAGTCAAAGGGTAAATGTAAGCCAAGTGTCTGGGGGACAAAAAAAATCCCAAAAGCGTGATGAGGCAGATCATACTCATCATTCATGAAATCACTCTTTATAGTTGCTTTGGGCATTTCTGACATGCATTTGCATGTATGTAGGTTATCGTGAAATAGCGTACTGTGGTTAAGAAGCGGAAAAGTGTATGTGTGGGGTGGGGGGTGGAGGCGCGTCAAGGAACTCTGCAGCCTCCTCATTGGCTAAGTGTGCACTCTGTCGTTCAGGATACCCTGAATATGTCCTCCAATGGCCAGGGTGCTCGTCACTCTCACCGCTCAGTGTCGTGCGAAAGGAAGCCTTCCGACAAATCCTTTGTCCCCGCGACCTTGATTGTCATTCCTATAACTCGGAATAAAATGCACTAACTTGCTTTCTTGCCTCCGGTCTTTGTGGGGGGAAAACAAAACACACCACAAGACACTGCTTTTGCAGTAACGTCACGTGTCACGTTTAACAGGGTAGTACGTTAAAAAAAAAACAAACAAAAAAAAAACGAAAAACCTCTGCTATCAGGAGATGCTGGTGTTTATGCATTCGCAGGGCATTTTTTTAATCTGTGGGTTTTATATAACTTGGGTATTATGGGAAGTAATCGCATTCCAGTGGATTACCAAGAAACGAAGACAGATGGGGTGTCACACCTGATCTAGGTTATGGCGCTGACCTTAGCCGCAGGAGTCCTGAGCTGGGATTTGAACAGGAAGAGATCTCATTTGCCCTCCTCTGTGACGTTATCTCCTCCAGCCTTCGCTGCTAACTTCCCGCTCCTCGTCCGGCCCTAGGTTCAGCGTCGCCGGGGCCCCGATTGTTGTGGCTCGGATCAGACTGATTTAATTTCGTTTCTAGGCTCAGAATGAATTACTAGGCGTGTGCTGTTTTAATATGTATTTCTCTAAAAATGCTTGGCGTCGGCCAGGGTCAGCGGCGGGTAATTACCTGACAGAAAGAATGAAATGATAGTAGACTATGAATTTTCATGCAACACCTAAGAACACAAGACATTTTGGTTGAGTATTGACTCACAAGAGACTTCTGAACCTGCGTGGCGAGATAATTTCCCGTCCAGCTGTCTCTAGTTCAGACGTCAATCTGATGGCTCTGCGCTCTTTTTTGCTCCAGCTTTGGAGGAAACACGTAACTAGTAGTCGTTGGTTATTTCCCTGCTGTTTATGCGACGGTTTTATCCAAAGTACTTTGCGATTTCATTCACTTAAATTACATGGCTGGATATGTCCTCCTAATGATTATTTCCAGGAATTGTCTTGTGTTGGTGTCAAAATCAACATTTGTAGTGCTGGGGGAAAAAAAAACGAGGCGGCAAGACGTGTTTACATTTTGTTCCTTGTTATAGTCGCGCGATTACAAAGGTATGTAGCTAACTGATGTGGCCACGAAGCAGCCAGCTGGCTACAGTCAGTCGAAAGCGTTGGGAACTCAATGCTGTTTATCTTCAATAAATAATTAACACGGTTTGTGGAGTTTGGTGCAGACAAAAACACGAGTATCCAAACAGCTTGGAATACAAATAAAAAAAAAAAAACAAATAAATAAATATAATTTGGAAACAAACTCCTGTATGTGACAGTCCTGCATGTCCACAGAAGAGTTTGATGAAATAAAAAAGAAAAGATTTTGTTTTTTAAATTGTTCCAAGTATAGGATGGTTTTTGTCGTACCAGTTGCCCACGGCTACCCTCATTGAAGACGGGCTCCTTCTAATGTTTGTTGCACGATTTTGTGTCCCCATCAACACTTCCTCACGCCTCGTGTTTTAGATCCAGCATTCCTGAATATAGGTTTCCTCCATCTCATATAGGAGCTTCAGTGTTACTGGCTTTTTAGATGGGGGGGGGGGTTACTATGGGTGGAATTATACTAAATGAATGCAGAGTTCCTGAGGTATTTCCTCAGTGAGGGGAAATGCTAAAGTGGCCATCCAGAGGAGCACAAACCAGGCCTCATGCTACCAGTTAATGCTCGTTTGTGGGGACATTTTAAACATGAAGACTAATAGGTCAGTATCTCCCAGCCTTTCCTGTTGTGTATGCCGTGCATTATGGGAATTATAATTAATAATGGTATTGCCTATTGTTTTTTTGTTTTTTTTGGCTCAGCCAGATTGTTTTGGAGAAAATGCTGCAGACCTGGCTTGACTGTAGTGCGTATCGCTGCAGATTTTTTTAGGGGAAGGAGAGATGGGGAGGTAGGGAAGAGACAGACACACGGGGTCTAACTGAGGAAGTGAAGCCTTTCCAACTGAAAGGAGGAGTTTTGGCCTTTTGATCTGTGCTGGCAGACCTTGATGGGAGGCTGAGTTATGTATCTGCTAAATTAATAATAATAATAATAATAACAATAATAATAATAATAATAGTAGCTTGTTGGATAAATCTGTATTGTTTTAATTTATTTAAATTTAATTTATCCTAGTCCAATGGGACTTACGACGTGTTTACAAAGGGAATAAAATATGGATCTGTATGATAATGTTTTTTATATAATGGGTTTCTCAAAAATGTAATAGTACATTTTATTTATCAAATTTCTATTGAAATATTTAACAATTATAAATAAAATACTGTTGCTAATAATGTGCTATATTTTGTGCATGCTAGTATAGTCAAATACAGGCTGTCAGTTAGGTTGGCATTTTTATTTTTAATTTATGATTTCATCTGCTACTGTCATCAGACGGTTCAGAGTGATGAAAACTCTAATAGACTAATAGACTGAAGAACAGTTTCTATCCCAAAGCCAAAAGAGCACTTAACATGACAAAAACGTGACGTTAGTGCAATATGACGTAACTTAAATTTTTTTTTTTTGCACTGGAAGTTGGGCATTCAAATGTTGTTGTATTTACAATGACCGTAAAGATATATTCAATTCTATTCTACTTCTTAGTTCTAAATTCAAAAGTGTGCTTATTTTTCGATAGCTGTTTAATAATTTATGCTAGATTTTTTTTTTTAATCATGAATTTCTTTTCATGATGGCAAAACTTAATGAAATTAATACACGTATTAAATATTTATTTCTAGGATGAGAAATATTGGCATGTGCAGCCTATCATGGTTCCAATCCCCAGGATCCCACAGTAATTAATTTAGGGTCGTTGCTGAATGATGATGGCATTTACAATAGTCAGCTTTCTGTGGGAATTCACATCACCAAACATCAGTATTGCAATGACATATGTATCATGTTCAATTTAAGTGCTGTAAAATATGGTCTCTTTCGAGAAATAATATTATGATTCCTTATTTTCCCCCCAGATCGATTGTGAGGTAGCTATTAATTTGAGTGAATCCTTTTGAAAATGTCAAGATATTCTTCCCATATAAGAAGTGGCTTTTTACCTCTGTATAAGCCCATATATCAGTTAAATCACATGATTTGATTAGGCGGTGAATTTGAGTTCTGCCGCATAATAATAACGCACGTGATGACAGAGCTGAGCGTTTAGCGCGCCGATAAACTTGGGGCCGCAGCTCATGTTAATTATTAAAGGCTCCGCTATTTGCCTTTCAGAATGAGGCTGAGAATGGTGCCCAGAGCAGATTCCTTTCAGCGATTTCTTTGATGTTCTCAGCCCGTGTCGGCCGACGACCCTAAAGTCTGCAGCGTCTCATTTGCTCTCCGGCCGCCTTAAGTACAAACCACAACGGACTGAAATTACCTGGGGCCCCGAGGTTCTTTTCTCGCCGACACCCCTGACTCTGGTGATCCTGGCAGTCTCCCAAACTCGGATCGATAACTGGAGAAACGTGGCAGTGGCCCCACTTTTGTTCTGACGCTCCCCGGAGGACTGAGACAGAAATCTACCGGTGCGCGGAATTATTTTTGATTTGTGTGGTGTGAAAATATCCAGTGTGTGGGTAATTAACAAATCACAGTATGTTTTTTGGCGATGGCAAGCCACTCACTCGAAGTGCCAGTGGGAACATTCCCCCCCTCCTGCAGGACTAAAAGGCGACCCTGTCTGCTCGTTTGACGCTTCGGAGCGTTATGAAGACGTCTGATTTCCAGCCGCTGCTGCAGGATCGATCATCAGAGGAGTAAATAAAGTAGATCGTTTGAACCGGGGCTGGCCTACCCTGTCCCATTGGCTGGGAGGCTGATTAATGACGACTGGGTGGCTGATAATTAATCACTAGCCTTATAGACGGTGGTAGTGGCTGGCCTCGCCCTGCACAGGGCCGCCTGTGAGTATTGAGTAATGTGGAGGGTGGCAGTCGTCTCGCTTTACCAGGCGGGAACGCCGCCCTGCCTCCCGTTGCCTCTCGCTCTCCTTCCCTCACGTCCGCCCGCTGAAGGTCATGAAAAATATCGGTGGTGAGACTGCGGGGAAGTCAGCCAGGGGCTGTCCTTGCGTGTACCGTGTCAGTCCCGCCGGACCGGCATCGTCTGATTGCCTCGTGTGACGCTTGTCTCACTCGATCGGTAACTGTTTCATCCCTTGGCGGGGGCTAATTTTACACCTCCAGTGGGGGCGGCAGGCAGGGAAGCAAATTTGCAGAATAAAAGGTTCCCGGAGACTTTTCCTTTTTCAGGTCCTGTCATGAGTGGAGCTCGGTCCGGGCGTGGGAGGGGGGGGTGGTTTACATCGCGTCGCCGGTTAATGCAAAAGGCTGAGTGAGTCTGTTTAAACTGTTAGCCTTATAAGCTTGTTAAATGAATTCTTTTCCCTGTTTTTTCTGGTTCTCGCGTCCCAGCGATTCAGGCTCTGGAGTATCCACATACCAGAAGACTGAAGAGCGATTATGATTTTAAAAAAGCAAATAGTCTCCATGTCGACGTTTGTTTCATTTCCGAGCCTCATTCTGTGAAGTGGCTTTTCGAATTTATTTTCTAACTAGCTAATTATCTGTTTTGCCTCGTTTCTTTGATTCAAAAACAAACAACTACCCCCCCCCCCCCCCCCC
>JAODKF010000049.1:15802987-15814379 GCA_026779585.1 Mormyrus proboscirostris | reverse complement strand
GTGGAGACCTCACTGCCGTCAGTGTGAGGGTTTAAGTAAAATTTGTGGGGGGGGGGGTGGGGCGGCTCTCTGCAGAGCGGGTGGCCTGGCTGTTCTCGCTACTCTCGCACGATCGCAGTCCGGGGAGCGACGGGGCCAGATGTTCGATGGCGACGCGTCTGTCAGGACCGAGGGTAGCCTCTTTAACTTAATCGACTCGACCCAAAGTCCAAATCCATTAAAGGAAACAATTTGGAGATGATCGCCGGCAGCCGCCTTACCAGTAAGAGAAGAAAAGACTCCAGCAGGGAAGGGAGAGCTCGTGGTTTTTAATGAGGGGGATGGCAGTGCACCGCAAATCGCCTAAGAGTTCGCCTCCGGTGTCTTAAACGATCGGCCCGTTAACACTCTCAGCATGACACAGTGTGTACTAACGCTTAACTGTTAGCAGAGCACCCATATCGACATGCTGAGGATTTTAGGGTTTTTAATTCCCCCGTCCCTCACACCCCTTCCACCCGCCCGGCTGAACTGTTGCATCGGCACGTCTGAGAGCGCTCGAGTCCTCGTCTGCATGTGCCGTAATGGAGTCCTCGTCTACATGTGCCGTAATGACCGCGGAGCTGAACCAAGCTTCGGAGCCAGGTGCGGAGCGTTCCAGAAGGGGACCACGGGTAATGGGCGTGTTGGATTCACAAGCCCAATAAGAAGAGAGGAAGAAAATAAAGCAAAAACAAAGGCTCCCGAGGGTGGAGGCGGGGCTTTTATGATCCTGCTGTTCGGGTTCCTCCTTCTGTTGCTTCTGTTCCCTCCCTTGTTTCCTCAGAGGGAGCTGAGGCCTTGCTGGCGGCTCTCTGCTCCTGCTCCCTCTGCGTTTGTAGCCCTTATCAAATGCAGATACGGCGATAAAGGTTTTAGGAGAGAAGCTTCTGACAGGACACGAGGTGAATACAAATATCACGTCCGATCCCAACCCCGCTCCGCCCCCCATCGACTCCTCTTCCTGCCCCAGAGACCGTGGGCATTGCTTCTTTTTTAAAGCATGTTTTATTTTTAGCGTGGCTGCTTTTCTCATGCATGTTCTGGAACAATTTACATTAAGGAATGAGTTAACCAGGCAGTTTTTAAGGCAAAAAAGGAGAGACGGATGGTGAACGCATTTCTCTGCCTTTTCATGAGTGAAGCCTTGCGTTTTTTTATAGAGACGGACACCCTTAGGTCAATATCCCGTCTCGTTTTACGATATTCCCGTTATCCCGCTTTCTATAAAATGCATCCCCTGCTCGTCTCGAGCTTCTTTTATTACAGCTGGTTAAATTATGGCGTTTTTATGCCAATCCGAGAGACAGTAGCGACGGCAGTGATATTTTACTGCGGAATCTGACAGAGGCCACTCCTTATCGGGAAATATCGTTTCTGATTGTCGTGCTTCATTTACAGCTTTGAGCGGGGGAGGGCGTTCGGGGTGGCGATGGGTCCGAACCATTCGCCAGTGACACCTTTGAAGCGACATGCTGGTGTATCGAATATGGAGGCTGTATTGGTGACAGACAGAGCATGTTGGGGGTCGTAGGTAAAGTGAGGGGTAGGTGGACCCCCACAGGTTGAGGAGTTCATGCCAATAAATTTCCACTCTGGATTTGCGGATAGGATGTTTGCAGGTGTTGGTCCTGAAGACAATCTGATGAATCATCCCCCCCCCCCGACAAAGACACTTTAAGAAGGAACAGAAACATGTTTAATGGTGTCCTGTGTGACTTGTTGCTGGAGTAATTGTGTTTCCCCACGTGGAGCTGGTAGTGACACACAGGGGCAGAGGCATGGGTGCTGAGTCAGGGCACTGAGGAGGGGAGCACAGAGAGGAGGCCAGGTGAGGCAGGAGGGCAGGGAAAACTGGTGGATGGGTGGGGAGCACAGAGAGGTCAGGTGGGGCTGGTGGACAGTAGAGGAGGTGTGTGTGTGTGTGTTTATCTCCGGCTGGCATCTCCTCCATCTTCCCTTACACCCTCCCTGAAGTGGTCCCGTCTCGCGCTTCGGTTTCATGCAGCTCCCATGTGGGAAACTTACCGTCTAAATAGGTCAAGAAGCTGCATATGAACAGCAGGGCAGGTGGTAAGAGATGAGCCGTCCCTGACGCCGCCCCTGTCCCCTTCCAGGCGATAAGGAGCATGACAAAGCACCGCTGCGGATGATGACTCAGTGACCAGCGGCCTGCGTCTCGCCGACCAACTCCCCCCCCCCCCAAATGTCGGAGGCCCCCAAGCAGAGCAGGATGGGAGGCTCCTGCAGGAAGCGTGGCCCGTTATTGTGGTTGATGCTGACCGTGTTACAGTGCTCAGAAGGTAAGCCTCACATTCTTATCTGCTCCTTTTGTCCATAAGTCCGTCTTCTGACCAACGTATCCTGGTCAGGGTGGTGGGGACCCTGGTGTCTATCCCAGAATGCACGAGGTGTCAGAGCATTGCACTGCAGATACCCTCACATACACGATCATACTCTAGGTAATTTAGGGAGGCTGGTCAGCCTCACTGCATGTGCTTGGACCGTGAAAGGAAATCAGGGGAATCCCGTGTTATAACACAAGGAGAGCCTGTAAAATCCAGGTGGGATTCGAACCCAATCCAGAGCCACCATGCTGCCCCTACTGCTGTTTTATGGAACCGTAACAGGTACAGTCGTTTTGCTAAGCCAGCACAATTTGTTCTGTAAAAAATAAATCCTGCATCCATGGTGTCCCCAAACCTCTGAAATCCATCCCAAATTGTGCATAACCAAAAACTTTGCTTTTCACAGGAACACTTAACATTTTTTAAACCTCACCTGACCTCAGTGCTGTTTGTGTATTTTCAAAATGCTAAGCACAGGAAACTGGGACAGTGTCATACACGTTACATCATGTATGCAAGTGTGTGTGTGTGTGTGTGTGTGTGTGCGCGCGCATGTGTGTATAAATATATACTGTGCAAAAGTCTTAGGTAGTCAAAGAAAATAATGTTTAAATGATCTTTATGTTAGTGCATTATTAACATTGTGCTTGTCAAAGTCTGTTAACTTAGCTGTTTCAAATCATTTGTTAAAATAACCCCAGTACTTGCAGCAACCATCCAGTACACTGATGGATTTTTGAACCACTATCATATGATTTACGGCCAATCAACACCTTACCGACTGTTTTTTTTTTTTTAAACTAATTTAATTAATTAAGTGAGCTGCTGGTGAAATTTAATCAATACAAGGAATAACTGAGGTGCCCCTGAGGAGAGGTTTGGGAAATAAAGCGGAGTTTATCTAGCCATCCAGGAAGATGTCAGTAAGTTTTTGGACAACAGTAAAAATTCTTACTAGTTTTTATTGAGTTACTCTTAATTTGAATATATTGTAATTGTAATGTTTTTGTTCTGAGCAAATATACACCTACTTCCCAGATAAATAGAGATAAACAGCTTTAAACATTTCCTTTGACTGCCCAAGACTTTTGCACAACACTGTATATTATATATTTATACACACACACCCTGTTATCTGCTACCACGGAGTGACCCAGACTTTTTTTTTGCTTAGCTCTGGTTAGTTTGCTATTACCAATCTGAATCTTGAATACTCAAGAGTAGCCCTTTTTTAGTGCCCTCTGCCATTTTGACTACGACGTGGAGGGAAGTTAAGATCACTTAAACCTGCAGGACCTGCGATCGCAAAATGCTTTTCTGTCTCTCCATGCCGCTGCGGATCTGAAGGGGCAGTTTTGCCAGGTCATTGAAGAGAAACGTTTAGTGAGTTGAAGACATCACGTTCAAAGTGGGTTCACGGTCATTTCGTGATTCAGGAGTTGGGTCAGGCCTACAGCCAAGCTGTTAATTGTGTGATTATTTAGTCGTTCTTGTACGTGTCAGTACAGCTCATTCCAGACTTGACTGTCATCTTATATTACAGATAAAAACATCTAAAGGCTTCTCGATTCGGTTCTTTATGAAACGACAATTAAACTCAGTCCTTCACATAGTTTGGAGATGACAAACAGCTGGATAGATTTGTGATGGAAATGTGAGAAGCAGTAAAATTAGATTCCGAGATGTAAAATGCAAACTTAGCTTTTTGTCTCTGCTTTAAGAATGCTCAAATGTACAATCAGAGCCTAGCTCTTAAAAACCACTTGTCAGGAAATCATCTTTGGCCTCTTCATTAGCGTTTCATTCAAACCCTGGAAAAAATGGCGGCGACACAAGCTTGTTAAGATCTGAGTGCGACAAATAACAATAATGCACTGACAGGCAACAGCATTTTGGTATCAACTTCCTAATAAGTATTATGGGCTGCACATTTATAATTATCTAAACATCCATGGATGCCTTCACATTAGCTCAATCATCGCACTGTATGGAACTGTCATTCCCCTGGCCGAGCTGGTTACGTCTGTACATTTGTCCTCATTTGGACAGTAGGGGGCATGGTCATTAAGGACACCATTCACCCCCTCGGAGCTCTTAGACGGAATTAACTCAGATTTAAAATGTCTACCCCGTATAAATGGGCATAAGTCACTTTGAATGAAATCATCTGACAAAGCATGATGTAGTAATAAATAATTCCATGGTAACTCTGCTGAGTAGCGATGAGGGAAAATGAGCCATCAATAAGGCCGTGGGTGGAATTATAGTTTGTTCTTGATCACCTATTGGTTTGCCCCACCTCCCATTGAGTAGCTTATTGGCTCCCATTGGGTTAAACCAGGCAATGATTGACAGCGGGCACTAATCCCACCCACCATCGATTTCTCCCATTAGGGTAAAAGAAAGAGTGAAGACAGGCGATTTAATGAATTGTTTCGATAATCTAACACTTAAACATTTAAAATCTCTGAGCTACCTCTAATATTGTATCCGCTGCCATTTGCACCGAATCTCTGCCTTTCTCTGGCGTTTTTGACGACAAGATGCGGTCGCCCCTCTCTGCTTTGAAGCGAGGGCTTTTATGAGGTCGTTAAGGCCGTGGCTAGCTACTTTCCGTTTATAAGTTGCTGGGCTCGCTCTTTGGCTAGCTCCTCGGCGAGCCCGATGCTAAAAAAGATTTCATTCTGTCTCCAAAACATCAGCCTGATTACTCCACATGTGTGAAGTCGCATTGTGGGAGAGCGGAATTATACCCTTGCTGTGTTTCTCGTTTGTCTGGAAGAACACGCAACATACAAGCCAGGCCTTTGATGTCGTTATTGTATCCGTCTATAGCGTTTTCCAAGGAGTAAACAAGGGTGTTTTCTCCGGGGCCTCTCTCTCGGAGGAGCGTTGGGTCTGCCAAAACAGCCTCCGTCCCCCTCCAGCATGGCAGTTTCTAAGAGAAGGGCGAGTTGCTTTAAACACGGCTGCCTCTGAGGACCATACTAATCTTGAGTAGGTTTCATTAGATGGTGAATTGAGGTTTGAGACTGTGAGTAGTGGGAGGCGTTTGGTCCTAAACAGCCTGCCCCGATGTGCACCTTGATGCGAATGTGTGTTCGCTTCAGCTGATGCGAATGGTGTGTGTACAGTAAGGAATAATAAGGAAGTTTAAGTTAATTCATTTCATTACTTCCCATGATAGTATGGACACCCCCTGTTACCTGATACACCACGCTTGAACAGATGTGCTGGGCATCTGTTTGATGACTGTCATCCGTGAGGTCCTGCTTATGTGGTCCACCAGCCGTCCGTGTTTGCAAACAGTACTCTCCGGCAGATGTTCCTCTCCCTCTGCTGCACTTCCGCGACTTCGCTGTAATCCGGCTACGATGTTTTATTTCGGTCGCGAAACTCATCTCCGTAGCACGAGCCGCCATATCTCTAGCTAATCGTACGAATTTTTTTGTGGCCTTCCTGAGGATTAATACTCTTTTGTCTCAGATCTAAAGTGTGTAAAGCTGAGGAGGATTTCTTAGTTTTAAATGTGATTCTCTGGACTAGCAAGACCCCGTCTTCTGAACCAGCAGGGAAATTGTGCCATCTGCATGTAATCTGTGAATATTCCAGTCGGCCTTCTTTAATTTATGTAAAACACATCAACTGTAGTCAACACCTAAGCCATATACATTAGCTATGACAGCTCATTGTGTTTACTGTGTCTTTATCATAGCAGTAGTGCACAGACCAGGGTGTGAGGCGTCATTATTGGGAATATTTCTTGGTGTGTTTGGTGTTAGCCACCAACTCCCCCTAAGCGACAAGGTCCTCCAGATTCAGGAAATGAACAGTTTGCTAGCATTCACTGTCCCTAAACTAATATTCCAGCATTCTGATCAGTTACCTAATAGTAAATCACATTTCAGACACACCGGCATAGTTTAACACCAAAAAAAGTGTAAGAAATAATTACAGTTTATAGGCTGGTGTCACCTATTGGCATTAGCATTTAAATAATATGGGCTGTACCAGGGTAACTCGGCAACGATTTTTTGTGTTTTTTGACTGTTTGTAATTCATTGGGTTGTCATTGGGAAAGACAATTTGTGGAAGACTGAAATTTGACTTTACTTGGAGATTATCGTGTCGGGAGGGGGATGGTGGCTGGTTGGGTATCTGAGTGCCACTTGGATCTCACAGCGCGTGCCGTCCCTGGGAGATCAGGAGTAAGGCGGTAATAAACTGAAAACCTACAGCGGGAAAGTGTGACTCCAGCCCCGCTCGCGGTACTGCTGTTCCTTTAATCATCACGATCAGGGGAGTAAAGTAAAAAATATTTCTAAAATATGGATCTGGGAGGATTAAAGAGGTGCAGAATTGGTCGCGTCACTCAACGTAAATATTAAAAAATAAACGGTCCCGTTTAAAACAGCGCGTTAAAACATCCGGGCTTTTCAATATGATCCCGTTTTGTAAAAGAAGCAGCAAATGTATTATGTTTTTACAAATAAGAATGCTACTTTGAACGTTGATGGGTTTTCGGCGCCGGACTCATATGTGATAGAGGTTCTTTATACGATGTCTATTGCTGAAATTGCTGCTTTTTTCTTCAAGCAGCGCTGAATATAAAATATATATTTGTCCACATCGCTGTTCTGTATATTTTGCTAACCCTGATTAACACCAGAAGGTATAATTTAAAGTTATCCTTTTGTGATGATTAAAAAAAAATCTTTTAAAGCTAATATTAACGATGTTATAACACGTGGATTAATTGAGTAAGCTGATCCACCCACGTTTCTGCGAGTTCCATTCTCGTAGTGTGCGCCACTACAGAAATATTGATTTTTACTACTAGGTAAAATTAGATCAATGACTAATTAAATAGCTACGTTCTCAAGTGTTGGAGCTCTTATCTTCTTTTTTGCTTTACAGTTTTTACATGTATATATTTCGTGATTTTTTTTTTGTAGCTTTTCCCCTCTTAGGATATTTAATTTATTGTCTCTCGTATATAAGGGTGCACTTAACAGTTACGCGCTGTCTGAACGGAGCTCATGCAGGACCGTGTACTCTGGAGCTACTTCAGATACATACAAAACTGCAGATAATAATCATGTGTGACATTTATAGCACCTGCAGCGAGGCAGACAAGAGCCGGAGATTTACTGGAAAGAAAAAAGGAATCTGTTTCCCGTCACGTACCGCTTCCGCGCGCGCGCGCACACACACACACGCACACACACAACATATCAGCTTTCCCTAGCCGTTACATATGATGCGCGCAAACTCTTATTTCGGGCTCCTGGATCTCGGCGGCGCTTATTTTACAGAGGCGCCGGTGTCGCTGTTGAGAGTCTGCGCGCACGGTTCTTAGCGTAATGTTGCGGGGGTTCAGGAAAAGCGGAGCACATCAAGGTTATTGCCGAGCGGAATAATCACGCACCCGGAGCGTGAAGGACTGCTGCTCGTCTGCACGCCCTGCCTCTGCTGGGGTGGAGGGGACGCGCCAGGTTTTACGTGCTTCGGCGAGAGACTCATCTGACACGGGTGTCTGTGGTTCTTTGTGACGTCAGCGGGGGGGGGACACCTTCACGTGGGGGGTCAAAGGTCACCCCCGGACACGCCCCCCACTCGCTGAGGCAATCTGTTGGGGATCCAGTGCCGGTCAGGGGCTCACAGAGTGAGCGGCGTTGATTTCATACGGCAGGCAGTTTGGCGCGCCCTTTCAGAAGAGCACCGCCGGTGGGCTTGACCTCACAACAGAATAAATTGTATCGGTTGCCTTCTGTAGCGAGAGGTCCTTGACCTCATAAAAATATATATTTATAAAGTCTGGCTGAATTAGAAGGGTCCTGTTCTCCCCGTTATTGCAAAAAATAGACCTTGTTGTCAACACAAGCATAATTATCCACTAGACTAACGCTTCCTCTGTAGGAGGCTGTTGACATTTCTCCTGAGAGATTTTTCATCTGTTTTTCCTGGGTAATGTTTGATTGGGTCTGGACGATCTTTGTGTAAAAGGAAAAAAAACAAGAAAAGTCCAATTTAAATGCAGTTCCCAGTGTGTTTTGTGAGCGCAGAAATGCACAGGTGCCTGTTTTTGTGTGCTAGTAACGCTAGGCCACCCGTTAGCCTCGACCGATGAGACATAATGGAAATATTATTGTTATTAGTAGTTTTTATTCAGGGTGAGACTGTTTGTCCCGCTGCTCCTTGCTTTTTGACACACCTGAGGTCTTTCAATAGGCAGTTAGCGGTTTGTTAATATTTGGAGCTCTAGCCAGCCGTAATTATGAAATTGCAACTGCGTCCATTGAAAAGGGGGAGTAATTAAAGCAGCATGGTGTGGCCATGGCTGGTGACAGCGCCCAGACCTGGTATTAAAACGGGAATCAGACCTGCTTTAAAAAGGGCTTCCAAGATTAAAGTGAGAATGCGTCCGCCTCTGAAGCTCCAACACAGTGCGCCGTCTCTGTAGTTAAAATGCTGCCTTTTATTATTTAAAGAAAGATGTCAAACTCAGGCTTGTGGAGGAGGAAGACCATATCAAAACTCCACTTATTTACTTATATCACGATTTCGAAGCATCTGCTTTAAACGTCGAAATGCTGTTTGAAATGCGGGTCACTATTGCGCAGTACGTGTTTCTTCTGATCTTGGGTCATTTTTTTTTGGATTCCATCGAGCCAAAAGCGGCAAATGCTAATTAAATGTATCCAGCACCACGTATCACCCGGGAAAGTGATCGCCAAAAGTACGGGCGACCACGTCACGCCGGCATTCCTCCAAGACCACCCCTGAAGCTGACCCGGAACGCTGCATTCGGTTGGGGGTGTTCCCTTACGTGGTGCATTATGGGTATAAACATTTCTCGTACATAGTAGAGGAGGTAGTACCTTCTATGTTTTTGAGATCAAATTAGAAATGATTAAATAACTCATTACTGAAATTCTCTCTTCTTTTGAAAAACCAGTATTGTAATATTATAACATGTATTCCCTTCCTCCCCCCTCATCTCTTTTATTTATATATAAATAAATAAAAAACCTTACTCAGCTATGGGTTTGTGTACTTAATAAATGACCTTTTTATTAATCAAAACGAACAATTAATTAGATTAAAACGATTATTAGTATGTGTCAATAATTACAAAGGTAATTCACAAAGATGCATGATCTGTAAACTTGTCAAGACGTAGTGACGCTAAAACTAGCTTTTTAATCATTGCATGTTTGGCTGCAACTCACAAGGTGGACTATAAAAATGATACCGCGCAAGCTTTAATATATGTTCAAACATTTATTTGATTTAAAAGAGATTTCAATATCCAGAGTCGGGCGAGGGATTTAATCATTTTAAAGTGAATAAAAACATGAAACGTGAGTATATGAGTGTAGTTTCATTAATGGGCATCTTGTGGAGGTCTTCAGTTAAAACGATGGGGGGAGGGGTAGAATAATACTACATATTACATAAAGATGAGCTCGGCTGCGGAAACGGAGCGAGGGACGGTGCCGTTTTTAAGGATCGAGTTTTCGCTGCGAGAAAACACCGGCGGTGTAATAGGAGCCATCCCCAGCTCTGTTTCCTCTCCCTTCTCTGCCCGATTTCCAGAAAAATTGCATGCCGGATAAAACAAAAGGACCTTCCCTGCTAAATGCGGAGGATGTCAGGCGGTCGGTCGAGCGATTCCCCGGGCCTGCTGATTAATTTTGTTTCTGTCTTCCAAGCCCGCGGTGCCTGGCATTATACTTGCCGCTGATGTACCGGCGTGCGCCGCCGTGCTCCTTCTGTGCGTTCGGCGCTGGTAAAGCGCTCTGGGGCTGTGACTGTGTCAGTGTGATTTGATTTAGCATGCTTGCCTAAACTTTGTTCTTTGGCTGGAAAACAAAATTCCAGCTTTACCTACCTTTTTGATCAGGGAGACAGGGGCCCGAAGTGGCCAAGAGCTGCTTCTTCCTCTGCTCCGATCTGCTCTTTCTTTCCCTCCTTTTTTATATGGGCTAATTCTGGATATGGGTTTTGAGTGTACTCTGCTAGGTAATCTGTGAGTAATTTCATTCAAAAATCTCGTCCAACTGAACAGCTGACCTTTCTGTGAGACATCAGATCTCCAGAAGTTTTCTAAGCAAACAGTAATTACCTTATATATGCGTAATATTCCGAGCGGCCAGGCCCTAGAACGGAACGCTGTGGTCCGAATCTCATTGACAGCATCCGTGTTGATCTGTGATTGTTCCATCTGTGAAAATCTGCAAATGTTAGCCACGGTCGAACTGACGATTGAAAACTAAAAGAAAATCGGCGTCTCCTCGGGGGGGGGGGAGAGGAGCAGGAGAACCGAGCGCACATTGAGGTTGGCCCAGGTGGCCAGACGGGTCCTGGAAGCCTGGCAGAGGCGTCTCACGCGGACGGCAGTGGCGGCAGACTCTGCCGCATGGCGCACGTGACCCCGAGCCCCTTGGCACGGCTTGCCGGTCGTGGGCGAATGGCAGGAAGACAGCCTGGTTTGCCTGTTATCACTCGCGTTCACACAGGTGGAGAGCGGATGCTTTCCAGACCAAGCTAGGGGGCAACAGATGGTAGGCTCGTTAAGGGGAACCAGACTTATGACTGGAAGGTTACGGGTTCAAGACTGCGACCTGAGGCGGCAAACAGAACCTACGTCACTCCAGCAAGCAAGAGCCAAACATACGAACGTTTATTTTATTAGTGTGTGAGTGGCTGTGCTGTCACATCAAAGAAAATACTCAGTACTAACTGTGCAGTGGTGTGTCCCTGGAATGAAGATGTAAATTTTACCTGTTGAGACCCTTAATTGCTTTTAGGTAATCAGAGTAAATTAACATAGTGTTGGCATTTTTGGACCCTGACATGAATCAGATTGCGTCCTGCGTGTTTAGTCAGTTTGTAAACACGGCACGTTCCACCCAAAAAAACACCCTCAAGATGATACCTGCCCCCCCCCCCCCTCCACCAGGAGCCCTGGCAGGCACATCCACAGCAACCCGGCACACGATTGTTATCATAATCATCGTCTG
>JAODKF010000049.1:15776160-15786903 GCA_026779585.1 Mormyrus proboscirostris | reverse complement strand
CTAAAACCTAAGGGCCGGAGGCCTACCCCCCCCCCCCCCAACAATCTTAGCGTATTTATAGTCCGTGTATAAACGCAACATAAATGCCATATGATTTGTTTTGGTCCTATGAACTGTTGAAGAGGCGTGACCAGTGCTTGCGGTACCATGAAGAGGTGACTTTAAGAAAAGAAAGCTCTGCATTAGCGTAGAATAAGCGGAGGCTGGGGTTTATTTTCACTGGTGGGAGCGGCTTTGTACAGTATGCATGCGAATTCCCATTGGCTGCGGTCGTAATTGTTTCCAGGAAGAGGGAAAAAGGCAGATCCTGGAAAAGGTGCAGTGTCCCGTATCTTACCTATTGAATAATGGTTTTCTTCAGGGCCAGAAGGCCCCCCGGTGGATTGAGGATGTGTACGTTTGTGCCTGATGGAGCTCTGTGCTGTGCTTCTGTATGGTGCTGGTGTGACAGGAAAACAGGGAGACGTTCACATTTCGTGAGCCATGATTAGCTCAGGTTCTCGAGCGAGGACTGCGCTAGCATCCCACGAACGTTTGCGTCTGTGTGTGTAAGAGGCAGAGAAAGAGGAACCCAACCTTCCCCTCTGTTTGTCACACACATACATGATGCTCGCGGTGGCACTAGGTGTTACATTTTCCCAGAATTCTGTGCGACTTTCATGAACGAGGCTGTCAGTACATTTCTTCATATAGTGTGTTACCCAGCGGTCATGGGCTGCTCTTTTCTTGTCTGGATGGTCATATAAATGCATTATTCATGATCGATATAAAAAATATATGTCTGCTCGTTTGGGTTAAAATCTGACAATGAATCAGCATAAAGTCATTTGCGGGATTTACTTCCCCTGACCCACAACCACTGGTACCAGGTGAACTTCATAACTGAGCCCAGACCAAGCTGGTATTTCCTCCTAAATCAAGTTGAAGGGGTCAGACCGAGTTTAACAGACACAAATCGAATAGATATTCAAAACTATAGACCCATAAAGCAGATCTGTGTGGTCGTCCACACTGCCTCATTACACACAGCCTTCCTGTCTATGATATCTTGTGTCCCTCACCCAGTTTATAATGTAGAATGATCCTTCATACCTCCCTCCGGATGTCTTTTGCTCCATGTATTTGTTTCAAGTTTGGGTGGAAAGGTCTGATTTCATTTAATATGACTATTATATAATTAATTACATTATTTTGTGGAAAGTATACATAATTCCTTAATATAGAATAGTAAGGCTTCCTATAGTATCTCACCAAATATAACAAGACGCCATGTCTGTAAGGAAACAGATGTGATGAGAAGACGAACCGATATTTTATATTGGATCTTTATCCTAAGAATTGGGTGGGATTTGGGCAAAGCCAACAAGGCGCACTTTGGGGGTAGGACCTTCTAATTCTGCCCTCCATAAACGAGTGTACTGGGGGTCATGGAGGCAGTCCAGTAACACTGTTATGTTTATTTTAATGACTACACATACCATGACTGCGATAGGGTTAGAGTTACTGGTGTTAAAACATTAAAACATGCCCCCCTCCCGCTAGTCGGTTATGGTACATCCGATTCTTCTCACAGTGCAGTAGAGAACATTGAACATTGATTTCTCCTGCTGACCCTGGCAGGACCAAAGGAATTAGTTCAGTATCTGAAAGCCCGGGGACTCCGATTCCTCTATACTCTGGCACCGTCTCCCTGCAGAATGCCTTTCGATCCATCCTCCTGAGCAGAATGACACACCGTCTCTGATAAAAATGTTTCACACCGATCGGAATCAGCGCTTTTATAACTTCGGACAATAGCAGTACCGAAAACGATAGAAATGAGACCTGTGTCAGTAAGGAGCATGACACCAACAACGCATGACCGCCAGCTATGACTGCGATCACTAAAATAACGGCGTGATCATTTGCGCGGTGGTAACTGCTCGTGTGATTTGGCTGGTAAAATTTGTCTAGTGATAATAATGTTTCCTCGCTTATTTCGACACCCAAATCAAAGTTATCATTGGACAGATATGATGAAAAAAATTATGGAACTATTTATTTTAATGGGGATATTTTAGTGGGAATTTTCCCTTCTAATAGCAAGATAACCTTGCAAATAATTTTTCGGGGCAAATGCTGCATTCACACATACAAGAACAGATAGCCTAATAATTTACCCAGACATGTCCTTAGTGATAATTACTTATTTTCACGTGTGATCATTAAATACAGATGGAGGGCTAATTGTCATGTTATGTTGGTTATTATGACTTGCCAGGCATTTGTTTAATTTACTGAGATAGGCGTATTCATCTTTCGTCGTATTTTTTTCTGTTTTTATATCTGAACGAGGTCTGTCTTTGTGTCTAATCAGTTTCCAGTATTAGAGAAACACAGAAGTGGGCAAAAATAAATTCACCTTTTTCGCAAGGGAGGAAAACATAACCAAACTTACAGGCAAACATATTTTAATTTACATTCATTCCTGCAGGAGCCAAGGTCACGCGTAATAGAAATAAATACGCGCATTATTCTCAAAGCACTATTCAAAGCACAAACGAGCTTTTTACTGCTAATCTTGACGATAGTTATTCTCAAACTGGGTGTATACCCGCCAAAGTTCCCCTGAAATGAGACTGAACAGAAGGCTCACGGTAGTAAAACTGCACTACAATTGTCCCTGGCTCTTTAAAATTCTTAACATCTCATTCTTTCGCTCGACATTAGTCTTCGAAACACAACGATTCCTGTTTTTTTTTTCCACGATGCTTTCTTTGCGGATATTGACAGATGTGATATCAATTAACCAAGTTGAGTTATCGATCGCTACAAGTCAAGTATGGACAAAAGAATAGCACCATTCCAAAGCCACGGCAACTTCTAAAGTAAGTTTGGAATCGGCCTTAATCCTATCCCCTTTTTTTTCTTCCCGTCAGGTGCAACAATCGAACCCAGTGTGTTGTGATTACTGGATCGGACGTCTTCCCTGATCCCTGTCCGGGGACTTACAAGTACTTAGAGGTCCAGTATCAATGTGTTCCTTACAGTAAGTATACGATTTCATAGGAGTGTCTCCGCTGTTGCGTTTACACCAGCAAATTTAATTGATCTAACTCTGTTTTCATGCCTGGGAAGAAAAAAATCTGTTTACTGTGATGGTCATATTAAAATGCTGGGAAGGTTGGATGGCTTTGTCCTGGTCCTCTATACAACATCTACCTTTGACTATCTCAAATTTGGATCACTTGAGTGTCTCGGACATGGCCGCTTGCTTGGTGACTTTATTGTACTTGTGTATCAGCTGGGATAGTCAGGGATACAGTTACTACACATCTCCTGGCACTGCGTGTTGGTAAGTAGTTAGGAGGGTAATAAGATTTGCTTCCACTGGGCACATCAGTATTAGTGTGTGCCAAGATGTTAGCTTGTAATGGTATATGAGCAATTACTTTTTTAATTACTTTTTCTTGCCAATCTCTGAATCACCTCTTCTCTACTGAGCACTTAAACACTGAAGATGAAACTGGGAGAGATTTGGCTCCTAAGCGACGAGCCGTAAATCAAAGCTCCGCTGTGCACGTGCGCGTTTTGTCACTTAGGCGTAAGTCGAGTCAAGGGGAGCGAATTCCTGCGGTTTTTCTGGATCTGAAAATCACATCCACAACTCATCTGGAGATTGCAGCTATTATCATTGTCTGTGTCTTTTGCTAAG
Source organism: Mormyrus proboscirostris (assembly GCA_026779585.1). Lineage (NCBI taxonomy): Eukaryota > Metazoa > Chordata > Actinopteri > Osteoglossiformes > Mormyridae > Mormyrus > Mormyrus proboscirostris. The sequence continues at coordinate 15,783,209 of JAODKF010000049.1, read as the reverse complement.
GTTTTAGCCTGTAAACTTTGTGTTTTTTGTATGTTTTTTTTAAAGACACGGATAAAAAACACCCAATTCACCCAAAACGTATGTATGCAATGATTTTTGTTGCATTACCGAATAACATTACGTAATTCTGCAAATATAGCAGAGGACTTTCAGAGTTTACTTGTGTACTCAAATGCCCAAAGTTAAACATGCCCGCTCTATGGGCAAAATCCATTCCTTTATATAAGAGGATATCATGGCTAGAAAGTGCGATCAGTTTGCCAAACTGCGACTATAAGTGAGATTTAAATGAACACATTCTGTGTGACAGGCTTCCCGTCTCCCAAGAATTTTTCATTTAATCAAAGTACGATAAAAACAAAACAAAAATAAATACAGTCATACACCAAAAATACAGTCATACACCAAGAGATAAGTACACACAAAATATATTTTGAAGCACAATGGGTAATAATCAAATTCAATATCACTGGAATGACAGGTATGTTCACTTTCTATGGTAGCTTAATGTCAATCCAGCATGACATTTTTCAGGGTAATACGATTTACGAGAACATCGGATTGTTATGCGGTCCAAGTGGATTAACTTTTTGACATAACACTCGGGTTTGTGTTTAGCCTCTTGTCCTGAATAGCTAGAGATCGGGAAAATATTAATTGCGGTTTACTTGAAAAGGTAAAATGGTTGTATTTGATAGAAACAGCACTAAAGGTTGGATGGATAGAGCGAAATTTCGAATATTTAACAATTACTATTACCAATGTAATTACAATTTAAGTGTCAATATCTACAGATAAATCAAGAAAATGTTTGTTATTGTTAGCCTATATGATTTATGAAGGCGGCATTGCATTGGATTTAAACGTCACACTAAATTCTGTTCTTGTTTTTAAAATCTATCAAATTGAGAATCGGCTATTTGATTATAGTAGTAATGCAGTCAAGCATGTACAGTACAATTTTTTTCCAGGAGGGGAATCATATTACAAATATTAAAAATTAAACCACTCTAACTGAGTGCAGTCACGTGACGGAGCCACTGCCCCTTTTCCAATAATAATAATAATAATAATAATAATAAACGTTTCCCATTTTAATGTTTCGCCATCTGTAGGGTGCGGTCTGTTACTCATTGTCGATTTTCACGCTGAGACTCTCAGTCAGATAAAAAAAATAATTAAGAAAGAATGTAATAAGCACATACCACCAGAAGTTTTTGAGGACTACTGCTGTTTTTTAATAAAAGCTACGCCTCTTCTGCTCCCTTTTGGGTATGTTTATTGGCCAAGTCTGCGGCAGCATTTAAATGATTATAACCGGACGTTTTGTGATTGAATCAAACTGAAGAGCGCCCATGGCGGTTCCCGCGCCACCTCCAGAGGCTTGGAGGAAGGTACTGCCGCAGTGCCACGTTTCACTGTAAAACGAAGGGACGAATAAGGTTTTACCATTTCCCGTTGTCTGATTAATCAAAATTCGGTTCTGATTATTAAAGGAAAGACGGTAGATGTAGTATATCAGATTCCGTCCGCTATGCAGATTTATCTTTAAAAATAAAATTAAAAAATCTTGTTTAATTAGGGAGGGGGTGCACCGCGCAGCCCCCCCCACCGGCGAGCCACGTATTGGAGGGTCGCAAACATCCCGCTACCCCCGCATAATGAGGCGGGCCTGGCTGCCCAGGCGGCCACTATATTGCAGGACGGCGTCTCATTACTCATAAACCCAAGCAGTTGTGTTGCGCTTTATTACGTAGCTACGCGGTTTGTCCGTGTGAAAACGCTTCTCTGGAAGACAAACCTGTAGGCATGTGTGTTTAATCACGCAAGTCAATGTATTTATCTGCGTCGGACAAAGCGCCCCAGAAGGGAAACCAGGGAAGATTATTTTCAAGGTGTTTTGGGGAAGGCACTTGTGTGTGGGTTTCTATCTTATGTCCTTCCTTTTCGATACATGCATTTCAAATTCATTTGAGGGGCAAGAAAGATTAATATAACTATATATAGCAGCCTATATGTGTGTTTTTGAAAATCATTTTAACTCCCCTCTCATGTTCTACAAACATGGTATATTTTTCCGTATTTCATTCAGGTTTTCGATCTCTGGGCCGCGATAGAAATCGTTGTGTGTCGCTCAGTCTCGTTATGTTAATGTTTTATACATGTCTTACTCTTCCCCCCCTTTGCTTTTCCAGACCTCCGGATAGCTAGCGATCCGAGTGTAGACCTGATGAGCGATGATCGCAGGCGTGCTTACTGACGCCAGCCCCCCTCCCCGTCTCTCTTCCTTTTGCAGGGATCCCTCACCGCGTTAATGGGCCACATTTGCGGTTCTCACTTTTTCGCCGCTTGCTGTTGGACTCCTTTGGCAGATACTGCTAATAATCACACATCCCACTGAGCATTACCTCTCGCTACACCGCAATTAGTCTTTGTCATCTCTATTAGACCAAGTCAAATATAATCTAATAAATATTCATGATTTTTAACAAGTTCAAATGTGACATGATGGCCTAACCAGAGCAATATTTACACATTAAGAAAAAAACATTCTCATCCTGCAAAGGCCCAGAAATCATTTAATCCTTCATTACAGTGGTGTTTCTTCTTGTTGGTTTCCGTAACCTGCTCTTTGTCACGTGATTGATGGATTTCACCTGCTGGTATATGTTTTATCAGCTCTTACTATCTTTTGCTGCACACACAATGGTGTATTAACCTGGTCTGCTCTTCTGGGGCCGCATGTCTCATGCACAAAGCAAGGTGACGGAGCTGCCTTCTGTATGAACATACTTTCTTTCAGTCCTGAGACCTTGGTGCAGTTTCGCACAACAATAATGACACGCCTAAACACGTTAAGTATTTAGAGTAAGTTCTCGGGAACTGTATGAAAATAAAATGACTTAACTTGCATGGTCCACCAGTTTCACACAACATGCAAACATTTAACATTGAAAAGGACTCAAAAGGCATTTTAAGATTCTGTAATGCTTTTCGATTTAACAAAAATAGGTAAGGAAGTAGACTTTTCTTAGTCAGTGGCTCGTACACTAACGGGCTTATCTGAGATTGACGTTGATATGCACTTTCAGAAAAAACGGTAACAATGTGTTACCCTTGCTTGTCACTGGGACTGTACCCTTGTAATTGTACCTTTTAAGGTACAGAAATGGACTCTTAGGAACATCTAAAAGGTACAAGCAGCATTAATGTACCATCAATGGTACAGAAATGTTCCTTTCTGTAGATTAAAAGGCAGAATTACCTACAGCTAAGGGTACAATTGACAGACACTTGAGGGTGCAGCCCCAGAGACGAGCAAAGGTTCGATTTGTACCTTTTTTTCTGAGAGCATGTGATAGGTAAGTTTGGTGATCAACAACTGCACGAAACAGTTTACCAACAAGAGGATGGATATTTTGTACATAAACATGCACATCTGTAGTTAATATATAATGTTTATTTGTATACATGCATGTGAGAATTTGGTTCTAAGTAGTAGGCCTATTTATCTAGCTGAATCCATGACATTTCCAATTTTATTTTTTTATTTAAGTACATTTGAGTTACTGACTGTAGCCTGCACTGATTTGTGCTGTTGCTTATATTTTACTTGTATTTTATTCTCATCTTTTAATTTAGGTGTAATGTTTCCTGTTAATGTAAGCACCAATACAACCAAGACAAATTCCTAGTACATGTAGGTGTATCTGGCCAGTGAAATCGGATTATGACCTTATAGTAGAGAGCAAGAATATTTTCATGGTTTTCATCATCTGAGCTAAAAACACAAGGTCAAAGAAAAAAAAAACAAGAAATCCTTTTTTTTTGTATAGCAAACTGTTAGTAGATGTACTTTCTACTGCAATGTACGTGCAGAACTGGGACACGTCGCTTTGACCGCTGGACACTCTTTGAATATGTCTCACCGTGACACAATGTTATATGCAGTTACGGGAGTTCTTCAGCCATTGCTGTACTACCTGAGATATGAATAGTCCAGTTACAGCTCCCCGCATTATATCTCTGACATTTCATGACCACGGCTTGCCACTGTGGTTCCCGACATAATCTCCCGCGATCTGCTCTGCCACCGTGACGCGACCGCGATGTTTTGAAGGCGTCGGTGCAGAGCGGACCGCCAAGCCCCGATTCTGATGTCTAAACCTAAGCCATCAGAATTGGAAACTTGTTCTCCTCGTAGAACTAACACTGACCAACCCTTCTGGAGAGGTTTAAAAAAACATTCAAAATACCAAACATGTGGAGTCATATGCCTTTGGTCACATTGTTCTCTGCGGTCCTCCCAAGCGATATCCATTTGACCTTCTCTGCTCCTCCTAACCCGACGTTTATTTCTTCACGTCAGGATTGCCAACTGTACATGACCGTTTATTCTCTCTGTTTTTCTCTCTCTCCAGAACAGGTCTGCCTTAAAATGTTTCTGTCTCGCGTTTTCTGTTGTGCTGTGCTGATGCTTATAGAGATGAATGTTAATTCATGTTAATCTCTTTTCTCCCTGCATCCGTCTCATTGTCTCTCCCAATGCACAAAATAGAAGTGGAGCAAAAAGGTAAATAACAGACCAAGAACCCCCAAACTGTAGCTCCTTGTTTTTGTGACACGCGGTTATGAAGCCTCCCGTCTCCCCCTCCTTGTAGGCAGTAGAGGGGGAAAAAATCGTCTAAGTCACTTAAGTGCACCAGCGCAAGTCAAATTATTATTATTAAAAATCAGACCGGGCAGCTTAAAGCAGTAAGTGGACTGTAGTCACTGACCTTCGGGGCGATTCGTCTTCCATTCCCCCGGGCATATATTCTCTTTTAAAGTCTCTCTTTGCCTGGCATTCTCTGTCCATATCATGTCTTGGTAAAAAGGGCATCTCTCCTGTACTGTATTTCTCTACCCGCCGCTGTCCGCGTACGACCCTTGTTCCACAGCTTAATAATTTCCGCTATTTCCAATCCGTTTTTTTTTCTCTCTTTTTGTGTTATGGAAATAAACCGACACATCCTATTCAGGTTTTTGCTTCGTAGCTGATTAAAAAATAAATAAATTATAATTTATGTATTTCTTGTTTCTTTTGCCTTACCTCTTTTTAAAAACGTCATTTCCCCCATTCTGCGACGAGCCTCGCAGGCAGCGGGCGAAAGTTGGCTGTATAGGTGAAAACGCGCGCTTTAAAAACACACTGAATCCTGCTTCTTCTCTGCAGAATTTCTTTCTTATGCCACATTCATTTGCAGGTCACTTTGCCTAAAATATTACAATATTTGACGGCCATAGAACTATTGTCATTGTTTTGTTTTATGTGTAAACAGATGTCGTTGTTTATACACATTAGGCATCTGTAGGACACTGACTTATGAGACGTTTATTATTTTTCATATTTTTCCCCCCTAAATTACGCTTTTCTTAGAGAACATCTCAGAATGTCTTGTTTGAAGGTTGGCGTGGTCTGTCCATTCTGCTTAATGAGCCTTGTGTTTCGTTCTTCTCCCACCGCTAGTCTTTCTCTGCCCAGGAACCCTGAAAGCAGTGGGAGATGCTTCTTTTCTGTTTGAGACGGAACAGCAGGCCGGGGCTTGGTGCAGAGACCCTCTGCAGGCGGGCGACAAAGTCTACTTTATGCCGTGGACCCCTTACCGCACGGACATGCTGCTGGAGTACGCCTCGCTGGAGGACTTCCAGAATGCACGCCAGAGCACCACATACAAGCTCCCTCACCGGCTGGATGGCACGGGGTTCGTGGTGTATGACGGCGCCGTTTTTTTCAACAAGGAGCGGACCCGCAACATCGTCAAGTTCGACCTGAGAACTAGGATCAAAAGCGGAGAGGCCATCATCAACAACGCCAACTACCATGACACATCGCCCTACAAATGGGGCGGGAAGACGGACATCGACCTGGCTGTGGATGAAAACGGCCTGTGGGTTATTTACGCCACGGAGCAGAACAACGGAATGATCGTGATCAGCCAACTGAACCCTTACACCCTCCGCTTTGACGGCACCTGGGAGACGACCTACGACAAGCGTTCGGCCTCCAACGCCTTCATGGTCTGCGGCATCCTTTTCGTCGTGAGGTCCACGTACGAAGACGGCGAGAGCGACTCCAGCAAGGGTCTGATCGACTACATGTACAACACCAAGCAAAACCAGGGCGAGTTTGTGGATATCCCCTTTCCCAATCGGTATCAGTACATAGCAGCGGTGGATTATAACCCCAGAGACAACCAGCTGTACGTGTGGAATAACTTCTTCATGCTGAGGTACAACCTGGAGTTTGGACCACCAGATCCAGCTCAAGGTAAGCCGAACCGTGGAATCCACCCCTGTCATTGCGTGAAGCCAGGGAGAAGATATAGCTCTTTGTTTGGGTTACCGCCGAGCGTAGGATTTTACATGGAGGCATCGAAGGAAGTTCGCCTAGAGTGGGAAGCGATCCGGTACAACTTGAAAGTAGCCCATCAGAGACTCGGTCCACGGGGGGTGTAGGCCAGTCCTGAGCATTCGCGGGTTTCTAAGTAGCGCTAACTCCCACGCCCTCCCCTCGATCTGCCTCGTTCAAGCGGCCGACGCTTTCGTCCACCCTCCACCCGTTTGCGGTAGGGTGTCCTAGGGAAGAATCCGCCGACTACAAAGGCCCGAGAGATCAATAGTGGGCAGATTTGCTCTTAGCTCCAAACGTTGCTTCGCGAGGTGAAGTGGAGCCTGGTCCTGAGGACATGCTTTGTGTTCGTATTGTAGGGACCCTTGTTATCAAAGGCCTTTCTGAATCCTACCCCAAGTCCAGTCCCGCTCAAAGTGCTGTGTCCTGCCAAGAGAAGGCGGGCTCGCTGTGACCGGGCCTGACTATGCTCTGGTCTATTATTATTATCAGTAGGAGTAACTATCTATCTTCAAATCGCTTATTCTGGTCAAGGTAATGGGTATCATTATTATTAGTAGTAGTAGTATTATTATGAATAATAACAGTGTTGGGCATTTCAGGTCCATTAGCTACAAATCCAGACCAAGGTTTTGTTTCTACCAACCAGCTGAGTACT
>JAODKF010000049.1:15746408-15760667 GCA_026779585.1 Mormyrus proboscirostris | reverse complement strand
TTTTCACGATGGCGACCCCTCTGCCGTCTTACTCCCCCGGGACACATGCCGGCCACCTTCGGGTCGGGAGAGCACGTCCTTAACCGCAGGCCCACCCCGACGCCTTGGGTGGCTCTAATGAGGCGTGAGAGACTCAGGGAGGGCGCCAGGCATGCGGCATGCCCCTGGGGCTCTGGGATAAGCAGGGAGCACGTCTGGGCCTTCCGCGGAGCTCTAATCTGTTATCCGGAATCAGGCCGCGATCTCGCCAATCCACGAAACCCAACTTCTCCGTTCCCGTCGGCTGCTCCCAGGTCGGCTGCTCCATCATCGCCGGGATCCTGCACTTCTTCTTCCTGGCCTCCTTCGCTTGGATGTGTCTGGAGGGCGTCCAGCTCTACCTGATGCTGGTCGACGTCTTCGAGAGCGAGTACTCGCGCAAGAAGTACTACTACATCTCGGGGTACCTGGTGCCCGCCATCGTGGTCGGCATCTCGGCGGCCGTGGACTACAGAAGCTATGGGACCAAAAACGCGTAGGTGTTGGCGTTTGTGGGCCTTAAATGATTGAAATGATACTCGTTAGGTGCAGCGTATCCCTACTCTATCTTACAACTGTTGTCCAGTATGAGCTTGTGGGAGCTGTTCATGTGCTACATGGATGTATTCAAGGAATAAACAACTAGAAATTACTAATAAATACAACTCTTATCGATAATGGCAAAGCTTATCAATCACACAATTATCCCCTAACACAATGTTTCCTGACCTGGGTTTTGGGGTCTCACAGACTGTCCATGTTTTTACTGTGAGCTGGGAGGGAGCAAAAATATGGATTGTCTTGGGTCCCCAAAGACAAGGTTGGGAAACAATGTGTTACGGGATGGAATTGATACGCTTGGTCATTATCAGTAAGAGGTGACAGACAGCTGTGTCATTAAATGTCCAGCCAAAGATATCACTCAGTTACATTTATTGTTGGTTAATTCTTCAATATGCATAGCACATGAATAGATGTCAGATGTCTGTAATGGACAGCAGTTGAGAGATGGATGGACATTAACAGATCATCGAAAGATCTGCGTCGGTCGGCTAACCACGTTTGACATTTGCTCTCCCCTATAGTTGCTGGTTGAGAGCTGACAATCACTTCATCTGGAGCTTCATTGGACCCGTAACCTTCATCATCACGGTAAGCGGAGTCTTGGGTTTCTGTGAATGGACCTTTGGCAGGGGGTGGAGCCTGACCCTTTAGTACACGCTAATCCCCATTACAGCATTCCAGCGGTGCCATTGAGAAACGTAATCAGATCAGAGCCGCGTGATCTCAGTGCCGGCTGGGACTTAGCGGTCAGCTGGTGGGCAGTAGGTCAGGTTCACACCTTCTGGACCTCAGGAAATGCACCCTGTGCGATTGGGTCAGCCACCTCTGCTTAACCGTAAGAGGATTTCTGCAGGGTACCCTGCATGTGTGGGCTTATGCTTATAATACACAGCTCTGTGTCAGACAGATGAGAAAAATGTTCCACAGCACGTTGTGAAAACATCTCAAAATTTGTGTAAATCTGCACATTGACACCTTTTGAGCCTGACGTTCAATTTATTCACAAAGACGACACAAGGATGACATGTTAAATGAACTGTGTCTTATTGGAAAGAAAGGTATATTTGCTATAGGGTTTTTAATATAAAGGGACTTTTTTATTGTATATTCAAATATACGAGTCTTATGTATTGATTCGTTTTATTATTGTTGTTGCGTATTTTTCAAAATTCGATACTACTGCAAATTCAAGTTAAAGGTAGAATCAGACTGGACATATTGAAAAGATCTACTGGGGATCAAAGTCAGTGTTTCAGACTTGCGTTGATTATACAGCATACCGAATGTAAACTGTATCAGCGGTCCATTTCTCTGGATTTAGCGTTCATACTTTTATTATGAAATGCTTAGGTTTTGAATCCATGGAATTTAAATCATTCCATGGATAGGTCAGGTATCAAAGTGGGATTTACTGAGATGAAGGTGTAAGGTCCTGTATCCTGGAACTCCTGAACTTCCATTTTGATAAAGTGTCTTTAATTTTCGGTGAGGGCCGGTTTGTTTATCGGATGTTTATTAAATGTCAGCAAAAACGGCGCCGCATGAAGACTAGGGCGGGTTTTCTGCTCTGCGCTCGGTCTGTAGGAATAATTCACACGGAAAAGGCCCCAGTGCCATCGGCTCCGTCTGTGAGTCTCCAGCCCGGCCTTTAATATCGCGCCCAGTTCACACCGAGTTCACCGCGCGCGCTCCCCTGGAAGCTTTTACTGCCGGCCCGCCGGCCGCATCTCCCCCTGCGCTGTCGCCATGCTGCAAGGAGCTGTTTTGCAGGCGAGGAGGAGCCCTAGGGAAGACTGCCGGGGTAGCAAGTGCATGGGGGGGGGTGTTTGTGGCTCCCATTTCAGTTCCACTGTCTCATCAGATCTGTGTCTATGCTGCGGGCTCTGTGAGATGCATTCTGAGCCACCGGGCTCATGCAGGCACGATCAGGTGACGGTTGAGCAAATGTAACACCAGTGTAATACGTGATCTAAAAGCCCCCCACCCGTCCATATTGCCGGCCGATTGATTTCAGGGCAGCACCGAAGCTGGGTTTTTGACGACAGCATGGCAAAAGGCAGAGAGACCCAAACAAATCACGGGGAGACACAGCGGAGCTCTCCGCACATCTACTTCATCCGTCCGTTTTGCTCCGATCGGTTTGTTTGTCTTCAGCTTTCAGACGGCAGATAAGGAATGCCAGATCAGTCGATATTTCCCCGGCGTCTGTCTCCGCGGCCGTCTGTGTGCGGGCGAGCATTTGGTTTAGGAGACGCCTCATTTTCATGTGACCGCCAGAACTTTATGTCCCGGGTGTCGCTTTGCGTTTAATTACGGGACCGCCGCCTCTTCGATTGAGGGGCCCCTTTATGCAGCGTGTCCGTCGAAGTGAAGCAAAACTCCAGTGCCCGTTTTCCTATTTCTGCTCACGTGGCTTTTCACGAGGACCGGCTGGCCTGAAAGTTCCCGAGACACTGACGGGGAAGTATACCACCCGATTTCCGGGGGCCATGAACACTGGCCGCACCATCTGCCTCCGTACCAAGCGATGCTGAGCTGCCACCGGGGCAAAACGATGTCACTCCCCGAGGAGTCCTGGAGTTGAAGGCTGATCTCTGCTCCCTCCAAAGTCCGAGCCAGAATTCCCTGCTATACGCAGATCTACTTTACTTTCTCTCATCCATTCGGATCGCAGACTGTTTGTCTGTGACATTATGATCTGGGATTTTGCCTCCTTTTTTGAGAGCTATGCTTTTAATTTATTAGTCCCGGATTAGCATTTTCATGTTCCCGTTGATATTTGATGACGTTAAATCTGGCGCCAGGCTTCTCATGGGGGGGCGGATGTCGTGTCTTACATTAGCCCTTTAGACTAATCAGCTCTGAAGGCAGGGCCCTTTTCGAATCAATAACGACTAGACAATTAACAACTCCCCGATTTAATTCGTGCATTAACAATGACATATTAACATTGGCGTCATTCTGTTTTGACAGCTAAACCTCATCTTCCTGATTATAACCATGTACAAAATGGTGAAGCATGCGTCTTCGCTGAAACCCGACTCCAGCCGATTGGAGAACATCAAGTAAGTGAAGTTACTGGCTTTCCATGACATGAAGTCATCTTTAACGAGATTATAACGTCTATCTGCCGCTAACCGCCTGGCCGTCTCGACGTCATTGCACTCCCAGCCAGACGTCCAGAATTAAGTTTTACTTAAGTTTTAATAACAAAGGTAAATGGAATAGCAGCAGGGGCGTATTTCATTGCTCAATCCTGGGAGCCGATGGTTCTGCACACAGACCCCCTGTAAAATCAGCACAATTTGAAAAGTCCTTTTATTGATTATTTCATATTACACATCCTGGGTGTATTACAAAATTCTTTTCTGGATGTGTAGTGTGAGAATTTGGAGAAATGTTTTTTCTTCAATACAATGTCTAGTATTTTTTCTACTACTGTATGTTCAATGATTACTTTTTTCTGAAAACGGTATCGATTAGTTATATAAACATATTTGGGGGTTTCAGTATAGTGTGTGTTTTAATCTACTGCATTTAAACAGTATTGCAGACCAGTTGTGCACAGATACACACCCCCACTGCCATGACTACTGCTGTTCTTTGTGTCTTTGGACAACCGCATTTTATTGCTATAATCTCTGTTTACGCTGTTATCTGATCACCTCCATTTCTATATCATGGTATCATGTCTGTATAGTGCTTGCACTTAAAAAATATATGCACACTTAATAATAATTCAGTTAGCGGTGAACAGATTTATATTAGCGAAACACAAGTCATCCGAGGAGACATTTTAAATGCAGAAAGCACAGTTTCTTCAATTGACATGTGGATCAAATGGAATAAAGGCCATTCCGTGAACGAACTTGCTGTTGTACTTTTGAACAATGTACCTTAACTTATATCCACATATTAGTTAATGGGCAAGTGGCGTCTGGTGTCAAATAACCATTTACGGTTGTGCCTCAATTGCCAAAGCTAATTATACAGCTGCATTAGCTAAATGCAAAATGGCGTAATAACCATTGTGAAGCGTATCAGTCACACTAATAACATTGATGCTTATTGATTATCGATAAACGTGAACTGTTTCCTTTGAATGTATTTGTTACTGATTATGTGCTTCATTAGTCACGCAGCCATAGCTACCCAATAGTGCCATCAGGCTTTTAGCTGCCTCTCAGCTTTATTTATATTGAAAATAAAGTTCTTAAAGTAGTTTGAGCCCATCTGCCGAAATGTAGCAAACAACCGGGAGCGACGGGGGTGTTTATTGGTGGGGCTGGCACTAAGTGACACCCAATCCCTTTTAGGGACGGCGAAGACATCTTCCTTACTCGTTACGGACAACGAAAACAAACAAGCAAGAGAATGAGCAATTTGGAATAAATAAGCTATTCATTTAAACATGCAATTTCCCGCAGTGTCTCGAAAGAGTCAGAGGGGGCGTGTTTCCCCCCCTCCGGTTACCCTGAATGGGTGTGCCGCCCCCCTCCCACTAGGGATGAGAACCATCTGCTGTACTCGGAGTAACTGTCCTGCTTGGTGGTGATTTAAAAGCGGAAGCTATCGGTGGGATTTACTCAGGCGTCGGGGTCTTAAACTCCCTGGTTGTGGTGGAGGGGGTTTGGGGGGGTGTAACAAGTCGCATGCTGTGGACACAGGCGGGGGCTAATCTCCAGCATCTTTCTCCCTCCTCCCCTCCCTTCCTCCCTCCCTTCTGCCTTTTTTTTACCCACACCAGTAATTACCGTGTTTGTGACGGCTACTATAATGCAGATTTGCCCGGGTAAGCGCTGCCTTGTATCAATGTGACATCTTTTTGTTTGGGAATCCCAGAGTAATTTAATTTTCTGTTCTACAAGCGTGACTGAATTTTACTCAGCCCTCACACTAAAGTTTTCCAAAAGAACCTAACCATTAAACAGATCTGTAATTAAATTAATGAGCAAAAATTATTCGTGTCATTAAATCGATGGGAAATTATAAGTTCCATTTGATTTGCTTTGGAATCTTAATTACGTTCATTACTCATTTTCCGGCATTGTTTTTCATTTTATCCCAACGTCTAACGTACCATTTGTTCTTCTTTATCTAATTTGTGTTTCCTCTCCTGCTTCTCCTGCTTTCTAGCTATGCAGATAATGTCATTTATCAAGTTAGAACATTACAGAGGGCCTGCGTTTTTAATCCTCATCTTTCAACATCATTCCCTCATTTCATTTCGATCCCAGCATACAGTGACATCCACTGGGCACCTCGATTGTCTTCGGACTTCATTTGATTGGTGGGAATAATTAATAAGAGGCAATTCGTTTAGCATCCGTGTCCACCTGTTCTTTCTATATGTGCGTTTGTGTTTTGGCGTTGCATGCAGTTACGTGCTCCATCTTGTCCTCGTCACTTAGAGAAACAGATAATATGTCCTTTAAAGCCGGCGATGGTCCTGTAACTTCTCAGGGTCCCCAGGCTGACCTGCCGTCGGCCCCCAGTTCGAGTCGGAGCCATCGTCGTGTTGCGTGTCTAAGGGATTAGCCAATTAGCACTTTTACTGGTTTCCTAGACATGTCAGTCATCTCTGCCCTGGAACATGTGGCTGTTTTGTGACAGATTTGTTTATCTCTTGTCTTCAGATCCTGGGTCCTGGGAGCCTTCGCTTTGCTTTGCCTGCTGGGATTGACCTGGTCCTTTGGTCTCTTCTTTATGAATGAGTCCTCCATCGTCATGGCGTATCTCTTCACGATATTCAACACTTTACAAGGAATGTTCATCTTCATCTTCCACTGTCTTCTCCAGAAGAAGGTGAGCAGGAGATGGACCTTACTGGTGCTTCCAAGGGTTGTTTTGTTTTTACGGAGGGTCGCCTTTAATGGTGAAAAGCAACAGAATTAAATTTCTGGTAGCTATTTATGACTGGCTTTCTACACCTTTTTGTCCATGTTGTCACATGTTAGCTATTGTTTCCTGAGCGCGCCGATGTTTTCCGTCATCTTCGGTGCGTAGCTTGAACCACGGCTAACGTCATGCCACGGCAACCGCGATTGTCTGCCTGTGCAGGTGCGTAAGGAGTACAGCAAGTGTCTGCGTCAGTCGTACTGCTGTGGGGGTCTACCGGCCGAGAGCTCGCACAGCTCGGCAAAGACGTCCACCACGAGGGCCAGCACGCGTTACTCCTCTGCGACGCAGGTACCTGGAATAAATGATGAGTCCTGCACGGAGATGGCTAGCCACGTCACGTGTCTGCAGTACACGTTCTGTCTGCTCTGCGCCTTTCCCTGTCGTCTATGGTATCGCCATTTGCTCAGTGATGCCGCCATTAAGTCAGGTAAAGGAGGGGTGAGCTGATAGGCTGATCCTGGACTATTAGGGTTATTTAGCAGCATTTTTCTATGATGCAGGAGATAGAATCCATGTTGACCATGGTGTGTTTTACCAAGATGTAGCAGAATACTGTAGTCTGCAAGCATTTAGCTCACTTACGCTGGACCGCACCAGTCAGACTTACAGTTAATTACAAACCCTGTCTGTGTTACGGTGACATTTCTGCTAAGGGTTCCCGCTCTCCATCCTGTGGGGTCTCAAAGGCCCCAAGCTGCGGCACGAGTAAGGGGACCATGTAATCCATGTCATGAGGGACACATGTTTTACAAACTACTTTAAATTTGAGATGCTCCTGTGCTTGGCTAAATTGGTTGGTTCATTTCGTGCTTTGATTGGTTTGCTCCTTTGATTGAAAGTTGTTTCACAGTAGCATCAGTGACACATGCATGATTATAGGAGACTGACCAATCAGCACACAGCAAGAATGCAATGCCTAAGTGAAATCTGGGTCCTTTTAATTGATATGGTTGAAATGGTTGTTTACAAACCCCGTTGTTGCACATAGTGTCCTTCCTGAGTTGGATTAGGTGGCCACCCTAAGCATGAGTAGATGTGGCATCCAGGGCTGCCTATGTAAGTAATGGGCACGGAAATGTCAAAAAGGGGAAGACCCAATGCCTTGTCCCTGCTCTTGTTGGCCAGAGCCGTATCAGGAGGATGTGGAATGACACCGTCAGGAAGCAATCAGAATCCTCGTTCATGTCAGGTGACATCAACAGCAGCTCAACTCTTAACCAAGGTAAGCTCTTTATTTTGTTTCTGACTGAAATATTACTTGATTGCAGCTGAATAATAATAATAATAATAATAATAATAAACATTATAATGTTGTGATGATGTAGATGATGTTAAAAAGCATCTCACATTTTGTGATCTAGTAAGATGAAGGAGTTGTGTCTAAATAATGGGGAAAAAATACATTTATTTCATTTAATTGGTCGGCCCTTTAGGAAACACTAGGTAACCCAAGGTAAAGTCCATTTTAGTAACATTATATGAAATGAAATACACTTTGATCGGTGGGTGGATGACAGAATGCTGACAGGACAAATTTGCAGGGGTGTTAAACAAAAACTGTTCACTTTATATCAGAATGCACTCAAACTGTAAGCGTGTCGACAGGGCTTAGGGAGCGTTCCCTTTCCCCTCTGGCTTTGATATCCTAAAATGGATATATTTAGATTTTATTCCAAACGATGAGATCCAATATGACTGGATCCAGCGGAGAACTGATCCTTGTGATCGGGCAGTAATGAGGTTCTTCTCTGTGGAAGCAATTATGAATCCTATACGTTCGGCCACAAGGCACAACGGGGAGAGGGAGCCACAGACCTCCTCCGAGCCCGAGTTACGGGGTCGATGTGGCTCCGCGTTCCCCTCCGGCTGCCTCGCGCTAGCCGGAACCCAATAGAAATCGACAGGCCCCTGTCAGAGATGTCCGCTGTATTTAAGGCGCTAGAGGTCTGTGATGTGAGCCCACTGCAGATGTTGTGAAAATTCTCTGTCTGTACCACTGTTCCAGGGATGACCAGCAATTACCTACTAACTAACCCCCTTCTGCGACCCCACGGCACTAACAACCCGTATAACACCCTGCTCGCTGAAACGGCTGTGTGTAGCACCCCCCCGGCTGCCGGCTTTGCCTCCTCAGGTGTGCATATCTACCCCTTTACAGCCTTGCTCTCCCTAATCCTCTTCACCATCTCCCCCAGTCCATCATCGCATCAGCAGCAGATAGATCACATCCCATCGCCATGTTTCCCTTTCCTTGGGTCACATGACTATCCCTCAGGGTCTATGGACGCATTGGCATGAGATATCGGCACTCGTTACATCGTACAAACATTTATTATTATTATTATTATTATTATTATTATTATTATTATTAGCAGAGAACATAATGTCTGGGGAAGTAGTTTCCTAAAGCTTAGGAGCATGTGCTAACTTTTTCCTCTTGATGACTCTGAAGAGTTTTCGAGTTTTTATATTATTTACGAGTTAATGGATATTGAGATTCCTGAACGTGTTTTTTTTTTTTTTTTTATGCTAAACATTATAAATGCCAGACATTATTTGCTCCGTGGGGCATTTCCACAGCAACATCCCGGCACAAACAAAACTTAATGCATTTTTAATAGAGTCGGTTTGTTTTAAAATGAGCCGTGCTAGGAAGATAAGTTGTACGGCTAAGTTTTAGCGTTATGCACAACGTAAAAGTTAAACACACACAAAATCAGTGTCAGCCATCCGAGAGGTTCCTGAGTATTTATTTTTAGTCTTTCTGTTAATCCACCTGACGTCTGTGTATTTTGGAAGACTTTTAGGAAAAATACTTATGGAGAGAGGTGAAGTCTGTGTGGAAGCAAAACTCTACGTAGCCATCAGAATCACTGGCTTCCATTTATATAAAAATAGGTTAAATCCTTCATGATAATAATGGAATGTTTCTATTAAATGTAACTGGTTTTAAGTTAAACTTGTTTGGTCAAAATTGTCTATTTAAATGAAAGTAGATTAAACCCTGTATTGTGAAATCGAGAATAATTATTTTCTTACATGACAGAATGTTACTATTTCATGTTTTCACAAATTTTAAATTGAACACCGTTTGCAGAACAGAACATGCAACAATATTTGGAAACAAAGGCATTATTTGAAGACTTTTTTATTGAGACCCTGGTGATCAGAGGGACTGCCACATGACTTTGGAATATCGTGTCTTAAATTTTACATAATGCGTTTACGACAGGGCCGGTAGGCGCTGATTAGAATAATCCGCAAACAAACATAAATCCTTTAGTGTATGCTTGCAATTTCGAAGAACACTGTCGGTCAGACAAAAAAAAAAAAATACTAACCTGTAAAACAGCAAGATATGGGACTGTTTAGACATCTTTTTCTAAATTATTTTAGTGCTTTAATGTATATTTAATATGCCTTGTATTGAACTCCACAGAATTGGAGGCAAGGAGTGAATCTCATACCAGCAGCTTCAGTCTCGGCGTGTGCGCTCCCTCCCCCCTTTGTAGATAAAGATGATTTTACAGGAAACTGTAAACAAAATGCCGTCATCCCACACAGCACCGATTGTTGGGTCTTTTTTTATCATTTATTCTTTTGAAATCTGCTCCCATTCATTTTGTCTCATATTGTCATGTCTGTCTTTCTTTTGTGAAGCATGTTTGTCTTCTGACAATAGAGATTAAAATCTTAAAATCTGAAACGACGGCATGTCGACATAAACTGCCCCTATATTCAAGCACAGAATGCCCCCATCCGTGTTACTTTATCACTGCCCCATATCTCTTGCAGGAATTTCACTAATCGCTCTCTCTTCGTCAGACTGAGTCAGCCCTCTGATACTCCTTCGCTCATCTGCCCTCTTCCTCACCCCCCCACCCCCCCCCGAATCATGTTAAAATTTTCACTGCTTCCAGTTCTGATGACGCATGCTCGCAGAAAACTGCCCGTTCGTCCCAGGTCGCGGCCGTCACGGGGGGTGGGCCATGGCCGTTTGCGCTGCTCCCCCGTGGCCTCCGCGGCGCCCCAAATGCTCACTGTCACCACGGAGATGTTGAGATTTGCTTGTCCTTTTGGCAATGGTCCATCGCGTTATAATAAATCGCTGCACTTTTTTTTGTACATCAGCTACCCGTAGGTAGCCAGGGCAGGCAGACATGATGTGACTGGTACAAAGTGAGTCATCCCACCTGCTCTGTCTTGCTGTCAGCCGCCTTGTGGACCCCTGTCGTGAGAGAGATGCCTGTCCGTGTTAAACATCGCTCTCTTTTCCATCCCCATTGATATCTTCCCATTTTTTGGTTCTTCCCTTCTTCACCACCACCGCCTCTCCGGAAGGTTTTTTCATTTCAGTCTCGTAACCATGCTAGCTTGCGAGTTTGTGCCTCATGTGTATCTTTTTCCTTTTTTTGTATTTGTGTTGTGGAGTATTTGATAAACAGATCTTTGTGCATTTTAATACTGTTTAGGACAAATACCCACATTTCTTTTAGAAGAACGTGAGCAAAGGATGAATTCGGGGGTAGAGAGATGCTACCCAGGAGTGTGTGAATCGTACAGGGTGTCACCAAAACAAAAGCATGTCGAAGCTCCAGAGAGTGCAGCTGAAAGTCCCGGTAGCTTTGAGATCATTTTGGTAGGTTGTGTTTTCATAGCTGTGATCATTTGTTGAGCATGTTAGCTCGTTTTAACGCTATAATGATTTGTTTTGGTTCTTTGAGCCTTTGACCACTTCATTCAGACATATTCTGACATTGTGGATTAGGAAATCAAAGGCCCTCATATGTCCTGAACAGTATTAAACCTATTTTGTTACTTGTTTGATAGGTGCAATCTAACAGGGGCTTCCCTTGTGTGCTCCCCTCGCAGGACATTCGATGAACAACACCAGGGACACGAGCACGATGGACACGCTGCCCCTGAATGGCAATTTCAACAACAGCTACTCGCTTCGCAACGGTGACTACGGTAACGGCGTGCAGGCTGTGGAGTGCGGCCTGGGCCTGGACGACGCCGCCTTCGAGAAGATGATCATCTCCAAATTGGTGCACAACAACCTCAGGTCTTGTGGCAAGAGTCAGAATGTAGAGAGTGCCCCACCCAAACTGGCCCTAGGGGGTGCCGGCGGGGACGACGGCACCGGTGGCATCCTCGACGACTGCTCGTCCCTCGTCCATGGGGACAAGATCGGCCTGGAGCTGTTACACAAGGAGCTGGAGGCTCCGCTCCTCCCCCAGCGGACTCACTCACTCCTATGCCACCCGCAGAAAACGGTGAAGACGGAGGGAGCCGACACCTATGCCTCACAACTCCCGGCCAAGGCCGAGGACGTCCCCCAGTCCCCGAACAGAGACTCCCTGTACGCCAGCCTCCCGAATCTCAGAGACTCACCCTACCCTGAGGGCAGCCCTGACACACAGGACGAGGTCTCCCCCGGCAAGGGGAGCGAGAACGATGATGCTTATTACAAGAGCATGCCCAACCTAGGAGACGAACTACAACCTCAGGTGTATTACCATATCAGCAGTGGTAATAGCAATGGGTACATCATCCCCATCAACGACGAAAGCTGCGTCTCAGAAGGAGAGGTCAAAGAAGGACAAATGCAATTGGTCACGAGTCTTTAAATACCGACAGATGAGTGAATCTCCACCAATGACCTCGCATCTGACATCCGCTCTGGCCCACCAGTCCTGGAAGGCACGACGTGTATATAGAGCGAGACTTCCCATTTTGTTAAGTTGACCCCATCTCCCATGCCGACCATAGATGTTTTGTGATTCGTTTCCCTTCTTCTTCCAAGACCATCTGACCGCGTGTTTGAACATAGCGAGGACACAACAGAGAGACGCACTGGCGTATCCATGGCTGCCGGCCTCCACGTAGAATGTATGGAAGCGCCAGTGGTGACAAGTCTCGTGTTAAATACGAGTCGAGCTCCGGGACCAGGGTGCGGCTGAGGGAGTTTTCCGACATCCCTATTCCTGTGAACGTTATGCGATCGGGAACGCCGGATTCGGAAGGCTGGCGCCAGAGTCCTGTCGCGGTGAAGAATGATGACCACTAGCAATCGAGCCACAAGCCTTATATTTTCTCAATGTTGTCAAAAGTAACGGCTGATGGAAAAAAATATATTTTGTTGTATCGCTAGTGTACAATCGAAATTTGTGACAACCGTAAATGTAATTTTCATTGAAATTTTAAAATTTGAAGAAACTATTGTGTAAAGGTTGCACATATGTTATAGAATGTGTTTTATTCTTCTTACAATTCAGTAACTGTAGTACGTTTGACGAAATATATATTAAAGATGCCGCACAGAGGTATAGGCCATTTATTACCCATCTCCCCGCTTGTGAAACAGTGTTTTGCGCTCACATAAATTATGAATTTTGTCCAGAAAAGAAACAAAAACAAAAAAAAAGAAAAATATTTGTATTTCACATTGCCAAAAAATGTACATACTGTATGATGGTTTAATGGAAAGGAAGCAGCTCTTTTCACCTGACAGACCATGCCTTCCACACTTGGATAATTATGTAATTTATTTTACCACAAGTACTTGATAGAAGAAATGTAAACCGAGGCACTTAATGCCAGTTACTGACATCCGTTTGATTTTTATCCAGCTGCATGGGTTCGGCAATTATTTATAGACTTTGAAGGTTGAGAAAGGAGGCGGGGCTTATTTCAGCACTGTATGTTTACTTTATTCTTTTGTATAATTAAAGAGCCCATTACTAGAAAAATGATGTAAATTCAACATTGTTTAATATTAAATAAATGTGAGGTTCTTTTTTTCATGTTGTTATTATCTGTCTTCCTCAAATTCTATACGGCGGGGGGTGAGGGTGCAGTTATAATAAGGAAGATCTGTAATTATGAGAATCTCAGCACGGTGGTGCAGTAGGCGAGGGTTCTTTCAGGCACGGTCCTGAAAGTTTAGCTGATTTTACCAATTTCACAAGTTACTCCCACTAGGTTAAGTCGCTAAAAATTACACAGGAGCCATTTTTTGCACTGTGGTCTATTCTGTCCGAGCCACAGAGCAATTCCTTTGTTTACTGACGCTGCACCAAATGGTACTGTCACCTGCTTACTTTGCAGTTAGCTTTCCCAATCCTTTGTTTACGGCGCATCAAGTCCCAAAGGCTGCTCCCCTGCGTATTTTTAGCGTGTCATAATAATAATCCTTAAGGGCAGGTCCTGTAATAGCCCTTGGTCATAAGGCAGTTTGCGCAGGGACATGGAGAGATCGCTGTCATGGCAAGGCCACTCTGGATGGGGCATATTCAGATCGCGGGGCTGCGTCTAGCGCCACCTGATAGCATGACGGGAGACAGCCCTCCCGCTGAGGAACCCGCCATGGAAACCGCAGCATCATCAGCCTTTGCCATCTCCCGCCAGGACACGGCTGTCATGAGAAACCGGCAGCCTCGCCTCTGACGGGCACCACGCGGGAGACCCTCTGTTTGTCAGAGTCGTAATTAAAGAATATTTGCATCTCTGTTCTGCTTCTTTTTGTCGACCCTGGGAGAGCGTGGGTTTCAGGGGCAAGCCACATGGAATGAGCTGGAATTCCCCTGGAAGCCGGTCTTAAATCACGAGGGCAAAGACGTGAAAACAGCCTGATGCTGAGAGTCGGGCAGCTTAATCTTAAGAAAAAAAAAAACGGCTCGATCTGTGATGGAAAAACGTTCTTTCATTTTGTGGCTTGTTTGAAAGGAGCGACGTCTTTTGATGTTTCAGCCAAACGAATTGTCCCCTCCGGTG
>JAODKF010000049.1:15728635-15741385 GCA_026779585.1 Mormyrus proboscirostris | reverse complement strand
TCCACATTTTTGCTCCCTCCCAGCTCCCTATCAGACAGTCCACATTTTTGCTCCCTCCCAGCTCCCTATCAGACAGTTCACATTTTTGTTCCCTCTCACCTCCCTAGTGAGAAGTTCGGGAATTTTCCCAGTGGGCTGCTCTTGTCCTTCTTTTTCATTGGGTGTGTAGAGATTTCCACAGAAGCTCTTCTTCCAATTTTGGATAAAGATGCAAGTCGCAGAGCGTCGATGCTGGACTGTATGCTGGATGCGGCAGGGTGGGAAAACGCAGTCTCTCAGCCGCCTCCACAATGGCATGTGAGCTGCATGACATAGCCGCGCTGTATCGCCGCGTAACATTTCCGTTACCCCCGCGAATCCTCCTCAGTATTTGGTTTCAAGCTTTGAGCATAATGATGCGCTGAAAGAAGATTACTATACTTCTAGCGACAAAGCTGAGAACAGGGTAACGTGACAGCTTCACAAAGATATTAAGTTATCTGATGACTATGTAGAAAAGTGACTGAGTAATTAAAGAGCATATTCTAAAAATTATTCATGTTCAGCACCATTTTCTAAAACGCTACAAATAATGGAGACATTATTTAATAATAATGGAGACGTGTTATTATTATTATTATAGTTATTATTATCAATGACCACAATAATAACAGTAACAACAACAATAATAATAGTAATATCTGACTGCCGTCAGGGCTGGTGTTGGAGAGTATGCTATCGTTTTATATGTCCCTTCGCCCTAAAGGTAGCAACGGACTCACCACATCTGTTCCTGACAGATATTTAACGATGCTGATTATGATGATGAAGCCAGCAGCTCTTTCGGTGTTTATGTATGAGGGATATGTCAAGGTTAGCCAACGCCTTACGGCCTCCTCGTGTAACAGAGGGCGGCGGGCACTCGCTACGTCAAATATTACGAGTCCCTAACCCAATATCATACCCAGCAAAAGCAAACAAAGCCTCCCGTCTGTGAACAGACAAGAAGATTTGGATGAAGAGCCTCACGGTGTCACCAAGGCTTGTTAAAGCCCACGACGGATCTGCATTATAATAATTAAATTAGACAGAAACAATTAGATCGTAAAGTCAGCTGGCAGGTCGGAGGAGCCGTGGGAATTTGGAAGTGTTCAAGGAATATTTGACTTCGCTTGGCAAGCGGGCGAGATTCACCCCGCTGCTGGGAACGTCCCCCTTCCAATATCATTTATAGCCCAGGACGGAGATGAAGCACTACCATATGTTCTGAGCTCCCGCGAAGCCGCAGCTCAGGGGTGAGGGGGTGTTTGACGGGGGGGGGGGCCAAGCCCTGCTTCTCCACTGGTCAAGCTCATCCGTGTGTAGCTCATACCCTGTGCCACAGAAACCGGAAGACATGACAGAGGTGTGGGAATTTAGGGAATGGTGTATATTGGCTGGGGATACGTGATCTGTTTAATGGGCTAGCTCCATCGCTTTGGGGGGGGGGGGCAGATGTATATCAAGATGTGCAGTTCTCTGGGTGTGGCTACACTGCAGAAAAGGCAACGAAGGAGAAATGTGAGAAAACATCTCAGAAGGTCAGCTGACTGACAGCCAATTTGATAAACTTACACATCAATCAGCCAGGCAGCCTTCTGGTGTGCAGAATGCGCAATCGTGTTTTGGTGGCTATTAATAATTTCCATGTGTTAATGTATATTTTTTATATAAATATCAGGGTTAAACAATTACCAGTTCAAATATTTTACTGAAAATTTTCAGGGGGAAAAAAAAATTCATGCCACTTCCATTAAGACAGTACTTCATCCATGCGAGGTTTCCAGTTAACGGCCGAAGTGCGATTTCCTTTGTGGCGATGTACGTCTCATTATTTTAGTGAAGTGTTCGGCAAACTTTAACGAGGAGTGACAGGACACCCGTGCCGTATGAGCCTGCAAACGAACCAGAACACCAATGCACGCTTATTTATAAGTTTCTTTCGCATAAGTGTCATTTGATTTGATCAGTGCTGGCATCAAGCATATGGGATTTTTTTCATGAGGAATCAGTCTATAATCAAGCAGTGTTGTGACGCTGTTGTTGTCGCGACCATGCGTACCCTGAGTGCAACGCTTTGTAGGCAACGTGGCCCTAGAAGAAGTTTGATAGTGAGAAGAAGTACAGGAGTGCAAAAAAAATGTATTACCGGTAGTGGGCTTGTATCGAGAGAGATATTCTTTACATTACAGTCTTCCCGGGTGGGAAGGAGTCTTAAATGCCAGCCACCTGTTGTCATGGGAAATCTGAAGAATCCCACAGGAACTCTGGACTGTGAGCGTTTCGATCTTATCTGCATGCTGGTTTCGCATCAAACACCACAGGGAGGTAAGTTGGAGTCGCACCCACTTTACACTGCGCTTGTCACTGCTGTAGATGTGTCAGGTGGTCGGTGATCATTTTTTGTGTACTTACTCTAAGCTATGGAAGCGACCATCCAGAAGCCGTCTAAAGGGGCCACAGGGAAGGTGCCCCAGCGTGGGGATGGGGGACACTGGTCTTTGTGTGTAAACATGCAGTGAAATGCCAAGATGTCACCATGGCTGAGGGGGGGGGTGCACCGGCTCCCCTACAATCCAAATATTTGGTACATCAGGATCGTCCATCTTCTTTTTCAGGCCATGATTATACCCTAAACCCCATGGATTTCTGTTCAGACATGTGATTAATAAGCCTCTACATCCCTTTGCACCAGTACATGCCCCCCCCCCCCCCAATTTCCTCTGTCTCTCTGGTCCTGCCCCCAAGCCCTACCCAATGACCCCAACACCTGGCCCCACCCTATGACCCACTACCTGGCTCCGCCCTCCTGCCTTGCCCTTTGACCCCAATACCTGGCCTAACCCTCCAGCATTGCCATATGACCCCCACCACCTGATCTCACCCTCAAACACCCTCCTGCTGCCCTGTAAGTGGCAACGCCATTGGAAAGCATCAAGCGTCCCACTGACTTCTTTACTTCACCCCACTCTTTTGATCTTTTCCCTTTCCGACGTTCTTGCTTTTGTCGGTCATCATAAATCGAGCATTCAGCAAGGGTCTCCAACAGACTTTCTTAATAATAATTTTATGACATAGAATCAGATTTCCTAATTTCACATTATATTACAGTGTATTATTACAAATAGAGATTTATTTAGGGAGTAATAGCATGTAATGAATTTAAATCGCTGCAGCTCTTTGAGTGGAATTAGACTGAAATAAGCAGTTTATTAAATTTAATCTCTGGCCCCTTCAAACCGTGGCAGAGTTTAAGCGACTTCTCGTCTTTGTGCCATGGGGCCGGCCTGGGAGTTTATATCTGCTTGGAGGGAGCAAACGGAGAGGAGAGTTCCCGTACGGAACACACCGGATGACGTGGAGCCCCGAGGATGGACGGCGAGGCGGCTGCCAGCATAGGAACGCTGATTGTGGATGAAGACACAGAGAGAACCATAGTCTGGTGACGCGTAGGGGGCGTGAGGTTCAGGGCGCAGTCTGTCGATGCTAGCCTTCTTTTTCACTCTGGCGGCACTGTTGCCGATTCACATGTTCAGGGGTTCACGGGTTTGAAAAACAGCATATGTTTCCCGTCAGGCTGTCAGTCTTGCTTTCCTCATTGTTCTTTGTCGGACGTGACAGCGACATGAGGTCATGCATAATGGGGGAGGAAAATGCTCAGAGAAAGTAAAACAGCCACAGATATTTCCTGCAAGCAAACGTAGCATAAAACACAAGGCCTAATGGGCGCTGAAGAACGTATACTCTTGTTCGAAGACTCAGAAGATCCTTCATTCATTTCTTTTGGGTCTGGGCCACGATCACGTGTTTGCTGGGCTTCCTTCAGTATCTTAATGCGAAATGCCAGACAGCGCTGTAGAGCACAGGAGATATCATGCTCTGTCTTCAGCCTCAGCTTTGCAGTGCATGATCTTCTGTATGCCTCTCCCATCTTCATCCAAGGCTGCTTGCCTGGGCCTAGTTAGAACATACATACATACATACATTCATCATCCATCCATCCATCCATCCATTTTCTATACCTCCTGTCCAATGCAGGATCATGGGGGATCCAGAGCATATCCTGGAAGCAATGTGGATAGCCGGCAGCCATACCAGCTGCAGCTCAAACTCGGTACCCTGACCAGTACTTGGATGGGAAACCAACTAGGAAAGCTGGGTTGCTGCTATGGCCGACAAGGCAACTCAGTGATGGTGACACTGTGATGTAACAATGGTGGCATCTTTCAGATGAGACATGAAACCTGAGGTTCTGACTCTCTGAGGTCATAAAAGATCCCTAGGCGTCTTTTGAAAGAGTAGGGGGGGGGGGTACCCCAATGTCCTGGCTAAAATTGCCCACTGTGGCCCTATCAGATCTGACCTTCTAATCATCCCCTATATGGAATTGTGAATTCTCTCCTGCCCCTTCACCACCTCACTACCACGCTCCTGTGTGGTGAGCGTACTGATGCAGAATGGCTGCCATTGCATCGTCCAGGTGAAGGGAGGAAGCCAAGATGGGTTAC
This sequence comes from Mormyrus proboscirostris, assembly GCA_026779585.1. Taxonomy (NCBI): domain Eukaryota; kingdom Metazoa; phylum Chordata; class Actinopteri; order Osteoglossiformes; family Mormyridae; genus Mormyrus; species Mormyrus proboscirostris. The sequence goes on along the minus strand of JAODKF010000049.1, from coordinate 15,736,859 downwards.
CAACACTTCTGGCTAAATTGCATGAGACTGAGGACAGACCTCTGGTGCACTATTAGGAGCTGTGATGTCTGTCTGGATCTGGCCGCACTGAACGTGAGCAGGACTGCTGTCTTGTCATGACTAATGTCTTTTATGAAAGGGGATTGGGGGGCATTTAATAGGCTGTGGTGTAGAGAGAGGAGGAGCCCCTCATGAAAATATCCCCCCCCCCAACTTGGTATTCATTTTGGTGTTTATTAACTCCTCATAATTTTGCTTTTTTGTCATTTCACATGGGCTGGTCATTTCCATATACACCAATCAGCTGTAACATTAAAACCCCTGACAGGTGAAGCAAATAACATTGATTATCTTGTTACAATGGCACCTGTCAAGGGTGCCATTATATATTAGGCAAGAGAACAGTCAGTTCTTGAAGTTGATGCAGGAAAAAAGGGCAAGCGCGAGGATCTGAGTGACTTTGACAAGGGCTAAATTGTGATGGCTAGACGACTAGGTTAGGGCATCTCTGAAGCAGCAGGTCTTGTGCCAAATTGCTGAAGACGTTAATGCTGGCTATGATAAAAAGGTGTCAGAACACACAGTGCATCGCAGCTTGCTGCGTATGGGGCTGCATAGCTGCAGACTGATCAGAGTGCCCATGCTGACCCCTGTAGACCACGGAAGGTGCCTACACTGGGCCGGTGAGCATCAGAACTGGACCACAGAGCAATGGAAGAAGGTTTCTGTTTTCTGTTACATAAATCATATGGACGGCTAGGTGCGTGTGCATCATTTACCTGGGTAAGAGATGGCGCCAGGATGTACTATGGGAAGAAGGCAAGCCGACAGAGGCAGTGTGATGCTCTGGATGATGTTCTGCTGGGGAACCTTGGGTTCTGGCATTCATGCGGATGTTACTTTGAGACGTACCACCTACGCAAACATTGTTGCAGACCTAGTATACCCCTTTATGGCAATGGCAATCCCTGATGGCAATGGCTTTTTCAGCAGAATACTGCGCTCTGCCAAACTGCAAAAATTGTTCAAGGTGTTGAACTGACCTCAACATTCCCCAGGTTTTGATCCAAGCAAGCATCTGTGGGATGTGCTGGACAAACAAGTCCGATCCATGGAGACCCCACCTTGCAGCTTACAGGACTTAAAGGATCTGCTGCTAACGTCTTGGTGCCAGGTACCACAGGGCACCTTCAGAGGCCTTATGGAGTCCATGCCTCAACAGGTCAGAGCTGGCGGGTAGTTTTAATGTTATGGCTGATCATTGTATATTACCCACAGCTCCATGGTGCTCTGTGAAAACATCTCACTTATAGAAAAGGAAACCAATTTCAGAGCTGGGGATGACAGCGGTAGAATTCTGAAAGGTTTGGGTGGAAAAAATAAACCGTGTGGGAATAAGGGAGATGGAACTGCTGCCTTTTCCCCCCAGAGGTCCATGCCTGATTGGTGTGAGGCTAATTCTGCACTGCTTTATTCCATATTTAATATTTGTCCAGATCTCTAGTCGAGATATAAGTGTGCTCATTGAGATGAATGTAAGAGGTAAGCAACATGTTATCAAGTAGACAGATGTGCCTAGAGACTATAGCTGATGTGGCCTCCATCTTTTAATATGAAATCTCAAATAACTCCGAACATGTACAGGGTACGGAAAGAAGCTCCAGGTTAAATAAATGCAGAAGGTAGACCCGCAAACGACCTGAGTTTAAAAATTAGGTTACAAGGAATTTATACATATATTACCCTGTGCACGTCAGACAATGTAGCCTGCATTAAAGCGCACTGCCGGTAATGAAGTTGACCTCAGAATAGCTAGCTCGTCGACAGATTCATAATTGGTTTCTATTAAGCGTTTAATTAGCGCGTTGCTAATGTCATGCCCGTTAGATGTCGGCATGCCTGTTATGGTCGACAGTGTCTAGGGAACCGGTGGAACCGGGTCCCCGTACAGGAGTGGATTCCCGGTGACTGGCGTGCCTTCATATCATCGCCCCGAGTTTCCAATAAATGCTGGCATGCGTGCGGCGCTGCCGAATATTCTGCGGGGTCAGCCGATTTCCAGTTCCCGTCGTATCGAGGCAGATTAATAAAAACTTGATTAGTATTGAATCTTTTTCATTAACTCGGAAAGCTGTCAGCTCAGTCCCGGCCTCCCGCTCCGGAGGCGCCCCGGCGTTGGGTAAATTACGGATAACACGCGATCGCACGTCGTTACCCCCTCCCTGGGAAGTTTCGATGTAAACGTGTGTTTTTTCTTCTGACGTCGGTGACTGGGCATGTCAGGGGGCTCACTAATTAAGGAAAACTCCCCGTCTCCAAGTCCGTCTTGATAATCATGGTATTTGCGATGTTCTGAGTGGTAGGTGAGGGGCGTAATTAAACCCATTTTCATTGATTGTGAAGAGACTGGGGAGGGAAAGCACAGACGTTCCTGCTTCCACTCTTTCGACGATAGGAGGAGGAAAGAAATTTGCCTGGAAAAAGCTCCGGGTTTTTGGACCGCTTCCATCCGATTTGCTGACTCGCGGCTCTTCCAGGGGTGGATAAAACCCTTCTCATCCACGACTCATTATTTCATTAATTTCCTCTTAATTACTGAGAAAATGAATAATGTCCCAGCAGCCAAAGTATTATAAAAACATCTGATTGAATTTGTGAATGGCTTCGGAGAAGAGAGGCTCCGCCCCGTGATGGCCGGAGCCGAGTCCGCTGTACGCCTGGTGACCTACTTCAGAGTCAGATCGTTTTTAATTTACGGGTCCCCTGCCAGTACAAAGCAGAACACGAATTTTGTGGTAAGATCAGGGGAATGAAAGTATGGGTGTTCACGCTGCGTTTCGGCACGATGTGTGGTCCCCTGTACCCCCGGTGACATGGCTGAATTTCCCTGGTAATAACTCTGCGGTTTGTGGTCTCTTCGTTGTATATATATATATATATATATATATATATATATTCGATGCAATCAACAGTTACAAGCGGACGCTTTACTTCTAGCCGAACTATAAAACCAGAGTAAAAAAGCCAAATTATCATACTCGGTGCTGGCTTTCGTAGGGAGATCTTGCATGGCATTCATTAATGTAATTAATACCAGAGAAACTTTCATGTGTGCTGTTCGGCGAAGATTAAAAAAAGAACGCTTCCACGAGAGGAAGAACAACATCTGGTTTTCATTGACCTAATTATTCAGGTAATGAAATGCTTATTTCTGCACCCGTGCCGCGTGCGTGAGCAGGTAAAGCCTACACGAGACAAATTTGTGGCAAAATTAATGAGCGAAACATCTTGTAGGAGGTAAATATGAAGTCATTTGGAAAAGATTAGCCAGATTCTTGTGTGGAATTGGCTTCAGGGACGGGTGTTTTTTTTTCTTTCACGTTGACTGATTCTTTGGGGAAATTTTGGTAATTGGATTTATTTCTGATTCTGTTTTGTAAATTATATAAGGTGTTTACTTCTCTACCATTCTGGTCACACAGACACCAATACCAAAATATGATCTATTAGACGCAATTGGACAATAAGTTTCCTTACCAGAATCATATTTCGTCATATTTCAGCTACTACTCGCATGACAATTTGGGACGATCCCTCTGTCCCCAGCACAAAGGATTTTATTTCTTCAGGGGGTGTATTTTGCCTCACGGATGCTGACAACTTGTGTGAGAGTCTTGACCTGTGGGCAAGTCAGAGATACTGTACTGTAGCTACCGTAACAGATGCCTGATCTCAACCAAGATCTCCGTAAGGGACTGTCAATTGGGCTGTCAAAGTACTGGCTTGCGTTATATCTGGCCTGTTTTTATTTTCAGTTTTTAACAATTATTAATTCCGGCCTGTTGATGGAATGTTTTGTAGGGAGGATTAAAAATGATGTACCTTTATTCTGCTAATCAGAGGCAGTGACATTTCTTAGCCAGAAATTTGTCTTGCTTAGCCAGATAACTTGTTGGATCGATGTATCCAGCTAAGCAAAAAATCCTGCTTTGAAGAACACCCCCTGTTCAACAAATTTTACCATCGGTTCTTTAGCACATTACAGTAAAACCTCGGATTGTGAGCATAATTCATTCCGGAAACGTGCTCGCAATCCAAAGCACTCGTATATCAGATTTTCCCATTAGAAATAATGGAAACTCAGATGATTCGTTCCACAACCCAAAAATATTCATATAAAAATGATTAATACAAAATATAAAGTAAAAATACATAAAACAGATCAACCTGCACTTTACCTTTGAAAAGAATAGTGGCTGGTGTGAGGGAGACGAGAGAGAGGAGAAGAGGAGGGTTATTTTGTAAGATGACTTTCACTATAACTAACGGAATCACTGCTATCTGTTGCCTCCCTTGAACATTTTTCTTTTTGTGAGACTTTAACAAGCAACCTATAAATGACAGCCGATTTTGTCTCCTTTTCGAATTCGCGGAAATGTGGACATTGCATTGTTGACAAACAGATTCATCGCTTGCACTGCTACGCCCTTCTTTGGGTGGTGCTTTTCTATTAAATTTTGACTATACGAGTGAGGCACGCCGACTGAGACCAAGCATGGGAGACACACAATCCCACAGCGAAAGATAGATAGATAGAGAGAGAGAGGGGGGGAGAGAGAGAGAGAGAGAGAGAGAGAAGATCCATCGGCTCAGTTGTAATTACGTAATGCTAGGCAGACAAAGCATATACATAATACTCGTATTGCAAGACCACGTTCGTTTATAAAGTTAACATTTATTTAAAAATTTTGCTCGTCTTGCAAAACACCTGCAAACCAAATTACTCGCAATCCGAGGTTTGACTATATTTGTACAACTTTTTTTCCTCTTTTTCTGGAGTGGCCCCCATTTGGTGCAGGGTGATACTGCTGGTTCACACACGACAGAAGTGAAAATCCTGTCCAGTTGCTCTCCTGTTTTGACAAACATCTAAAAAGCTTGCACTACATAATATATGGCGGATGTTTTTTTAGTGATTACTTTCCCTCATTTTCTAAACTCCACACCTACAAGGCTACGGCTGACAAATATAGCATGACAAACAGCCTTGGCTACTCAACATGTTTCTGTTTTCTCCAGAATATCACATTAATGTAGATATTTTTGGCGATTAATAAGTCCAGATACATGGTTTTAACAGGAACCAAATGCTCCTATCTGAAGAGACTGTGCCCAGAGACAAGGTGTTGAGCAAGACAGCCAAAGCTGAGTACTGTAACGGAAAACAGTCTTAGTGTTTTTATCATGCATTTTATCATAATAGAAGATGATCTTAAGGTCTCATTACATTTCTGGTCAGTTTGGTAAAGATGGATTTCAAAATTAATAGTAGCTGCTATTTTGTCAATTAATAGATTTTTTTTCCCATTCAATCTGTAGGCTGTTACATTATTGCCCTCATTCCTTTAGTAAGTATGAATTGTTTTATGGATTAACTAGTTTAGCGTCGTTAGTTGATCTGCTTCCTTCCCTTAAGGCTAACAAATGTGGACTGCCGTAGCATTTCTAGCTGTCTGTTTCACAAACACAGCCTTTGGGGGAACAAATGGTTTGCGCGAAGGAGATTTGTGGCAGAGACCGTGCTCAAAAGCGCCGTTCCCAAAAGGCGCGGCCTGCTCCCCGTCCCTCTGAAATGGACCGAGACACATCGGCAGCTTAGTATTAAATCCAGGACATTTATGATTTTCACTAAGGGTTTAATAAGCCTAAAAGTAATAATTATGCATGGAGATAAACGTAAGGCTGATTCTGCCCCAGCACCCTGAATAAGTAATCAGTTAGTTATGAAAGAATTGTGCTAATTTATGACATCTTAACAGGGGGAACAGAGACAGCCAGAAAGCGTGTAATACATTCATAAAGAGAATATTTTAATAAGTATTTTTATAATACAAATATAAACATATTTTCTGAATAAATCAGTTAAATGTATTATAACATCGATGCATTAAGTAATTATCCATCCCATCTGTATAGCAGATCGAGAGAATAATTTGAACCCTATTTGTGAAATTTGTACTTTGGGTGGTGCAATATGGAGATTTACGGAGAAGCGGGTTTATTCTGTCGGGCTGAGGATGTCCACAAACGTCCCAGGAAGTGACTTATTTAGTCAGCATTTATGCTCTCTGTTTACACGTGGCCGACGCCTCCATAAATCACGTATTGCCGTCCTGCCCCTGTTTCGTAGGCCTCCATTTCCGATCGCTCAGGGCACTAATCCATCACATCTCTCACTTGGGGAGAAAGGCAGTCTGCTTATTTCAGGGTTATCCTCTGTGTGCTGTAATATCGACGTTTCCCCCATAAAAGGTCTTTCCCTTTCACGGGCATCTCTGCCAGAGACAAAGACCGTTCTTGGTGGAAATATCAACACCTGATTTCTGTTATTCGGCCTGATTCGATGAGGTTTTCATTTAAGCCAGACTTTTCTGCAGGTTCCGCATTCAGCTCCGTTGAGGGGATTTCTGCCGGCTGCAAGGTCACTCTGCATCGTGAACGTGAGAATTATCGGAAAGGGTGTTTCTTGGCGTAAAAAAACGAGAAAAAAGCTCCCTGATTACAGCAAGTGGTGGCTGGCTTGTCTCTTAGCATTCGTTTCATTTGCATAGATTGATTTAGCTGTTCAAGCATGGGGGAGGGGGGGGTGCATGTCATTAAGCATTCCGGTTCTTACGTTGGAGTGGGTGCGGACGAGAAGAGGCCCGGTTCGTGGAAAGAGTTTGAGTCCGACTGGAATCCCAGCACGTCTGAGGCAGTGCACTGCCCCAACCACAGCTGGGATTCTGGGAAAGGGGGTTTGAACTTCTGACTTGACGTCTGCTGATCCAACTCTCAGCAAGACAGCTTGGGTAGTAAAAAAAAAAACTAAACTAGTTTCCTAGCAAGTCAGTCCAGATGACACTGTGTAGCCTGGCTAACAGAGGGGGGGGCGGGGGCAGGCATTTCCCAGTAACCTCAGGAGGAGGGCGCCAGCTCACCTAACAGCTGATGGTTTTACTCTGTCATCTCTCCCTCGCTGTGGCACTAACTTCCTGCTGTCCCAAGCAACAGCGCCCCCGCCTGGTGCCCACTTCTTTCCCATAACGGATTCGGCATATTCCCACACATTCCTGGCACATGTGTGGCAAAGGAACCCCCTGCCCGGATCGTACAGGCAACACGGGAAACTGAAAAAAATGGCAGGAATGTCGTTTGAATCACTTGGATTGGCAACGCCATTCGGATTGGGAACACCGTTCTGCAGCCCATCCTGAATTTTCATAATGAACATGGAAACATTCTGATTCTTAAGTTGTATTTTCATAAAATATTCTGCTAAATGATAAAATATTTATCATTCACATTATATAAATACAACTGACATTATATAAATATCTATGCACAACTGCTTTATATTCAGTATTCCCGGGTAATAATGACATGTGCTGTCTGGTCATTTCCATGCGAAGGTCTGCTTGATGTCACATCCATAACACTGATGGAACGCTACATATTTCTAGCATGTAAATTTATATATGAATTTTGGGGATTTGTCTATATTCAGCCTAAGAGATTACATGACAAGATATGCAGTGACTCATTGACACCAAGCTTGTCTACACGCTCTGAGGCATTTTCTTTGCCAATATGAGTCTAAATGTCACATCCATAATAGTGGAATTTAAATAATATTTTGAAAACGGTTCTGTTCCAGATATCAGACAGGCGCCTGTTTCAGAGCTTAATCGCTTCCTCTAAAGCATCATCAGTGTGACCCCCCCTGGCTGATCGTATTGAAAAAGGCCGCAGGCAGGAGACTCCTGCCCTGAGTCTGGCCGCTGAGGAGTCCCTGTTCCGGTCACGCTTCTGCAGCATCGTTCCTGGGGATCAATCACGCCCCTTGTTTTGCAGACAGACCCCGGCACACATATAGCCATTGCATCCCTACAGATCATGCAGCTGAGATCACATTCTACCCCCCTTAAAGGTACCTGCGGTGCTGTATGGTATCCATATAAACGCCGCTCCCAACCCCCGGGGCCTGAGATACCCCTCCGTTCGAAAAGCTTTCAGCAGAAAGTGTCCGATAGTTAAGAGTTACAGTCGTCAAGCTGCTTCATTCACAGCTGTTCAACATTCCCGTCTCGGTGAGCGATTTTTTTTTTTTACCTGCTCTCTGCCAAAGCTGTCAGGCAGGAAACCTTTCAGGCGCTTTCAAGTGAGCGCAAGGCCATATCTGTCA
>JAODKF010000049.1:15703295-15728605 GCA_026779585.1 Mormyrus proboscirostris | reverse complement strand
GTTTATACACAAAATGACGTTTAATTACAGACCAGACCACAGCCAGATGACTTATAAAGAAAACGGGGAGCCCTTCATTTTGCCTGCGTGGGGTTCTGTGACTCGTGTGACGTGCCCCGTGGACTGTCCGGGCTCTGAAGTACACTGATTTCTGGACAGGCCTCCTTGCCCTTTAAATACTGGGGATGTTATTTTCTGAAAGGTTTTTTTTTTTTCCCAAAATTTTTCTCTCATTAAAAAACTGGACTTAACTGGGCATTATATTTTGTTAATATCGCACCAAGTCTCTAGGGGCATGACCAACACCAAGAGTGGTGCATTACTCAATGGGTAGGGACACTGTGCCTGTGATCGGAAGGTCACTACTTTGAATCCCAAGATAGGAGGAGTGATGTCACCATTGGGCCCTTGAGCAAGCACCAGGGACTATCAGAATTTATTTATAACTGTACGTCACTTTGGATAAAAGCATCTGCTAAGTAGATAAATTGTAATTACATGTCATGTCAAATGCAAGTGGTGAGCCCTAGTGTTTGGTCCAGATCTTCATATTCCATCCTATGGAAAATCCAGTTGTGCAAATACTAAAAAAATTAAAAGCACTTTGAGTCTGTGGCTAAATGTGTCGTTTCTGATTTGAAGTAGACTCAGGGAAGTATAAATTATTGGTACAAAACACAAGCAGACCTTATCTCAGGTGCTGCGAATTACACCTGGCATATTCTTACACGGCCTCTTCACTTTCCTGGAGTTTGAGGCGCAGGAGCCTTTTGCCGTAGCAAAAAAATAAGGATGTACAGATTCATAACAAGTTTCCAATATCACAAAGACAATTACCAAGCTGATGGCAAATAGAAGGGATTCTTGTATACTTAAGTGGCACATTCTGTTGAAAATGGATTCGTTATCGCAGAAGCATGTCAGAAATAATACCTGGTATAACTCAGGAATAAATGAAGGAAGAATACCGTCATCAGGATGAAAATAGTCAATTATAGAATATAAATGACAGCTTTCATAGAGGAACATAATAATCTCTTGAGATGTGGGATCTGACGGGATTGGAAAAAAAAAATCATTAAAACTGGAATATTATCTAATGAAGAAACCTGCAATTTAAATAAGTCAGAGATTGGCTCAATATACATTTAAAATCACCCATAAAAAATCAAATGATAAATGTGCAGTCTACGCTAAGGATTAAGGGTAATCTTTTTATACAAAAGGGAATTGGCTTCCTGTAGAGGCAATGAAAGAAAATAGACCTTACAAATAATTTTTCCCGAGCCAGCATCCCAAGACACAAACTGTTCAATCGTTATTCCAATTTGTTCAGAATTTATATCAATATTTTCATGTTTGCCTCAGCCAATGGCTGTAGAGTCATTTATGCTGCTAATTAATCACGCTCAAATGTTTTAGTGTACCATTCTTTGCATTTAATTCAGACAATGCAAGCCGCAGGAGTATGTAATGATGGAGCGACATGTGGGTCTGCTCTGTTGTCGGGGGCGGTATCAGCAGTGTGAGAGCCATGAGTTGACCGTACGGATGTCAGCGGTGCTAGCTGTTCGCAGCTTACGCGACGGCGTGCCGCAAAGCTTCGATAAACAAGCCGCCCGCATGTGCAGCCCGGGACAGCGGCTTGTTCTCCAGTCCGCGCCGATTAGCGTCGAAGCTTCTGGCTTTCAGCTCTTCGTCCCGTCGCGATGCTGCATGTTAAGTGAAGCCCGGGCCTGGAAATTACCAGAACAAACACTGATTACTCTGCGTCAGGATCGTTTATGGAGTATGGATGTAACGGACTGGGACAGAAAAGAGGCTTTGCATTCCGCCCATGAGGGTAGAACCTTCTTCATTTGTTTTGTTTTTAATGCTTTTGGTAACGCTTTACTTGACAGGGCACAAATACTTAGTAGCAACTCAGTTTCTACTGAAGGGCAAATCATGAACAAATATAGTAACTACTTGAGATAAAAGATGCGCCACGATTCTTTAATGATGAACGAACATGAGGTCAGATTGTGTTATTCATTATTTGTTTCTTGAGCTGTTCCTTCGGTAGTTCACAGAGGTTTTTAGAATTACTAGATATAGTAAGAAATATAGCAACTGCTTGGGATAAAAGATGCATCACGATTCATTATTGATGAACAAATATGATGAACAAACATAAGATCAGTATGTAAGTAAGACTTTGTGGTTAATTAATACATAAGTAGTTCTATAGTAATACTATATCATTTGTGCCCCCTCAAGTGAAGAGTAACCATGCCTTTTAATGTGTATAAATGAGCAGAATGCATGAGGGATTTTTAGATATTGCATATTCCATCTGCGAGGGACCTGTTCTCTTCATCAGTGGCACGGCGGGTCGGTCTGACCCGTGGGAAGGGCTGGAGTAGCGAGGGAGCGCAGATGGCCTTCAAAATGTTGGCACGGCGTCGAGGTCAGATTATGGGGTGTTAAGAATGCGTCTCCGATGGCATGCTCATGACGGGAAGGTGCATCGGGCCCGGAAGGCCTTGGTGTAATCCTTGCTGTGTCACGTTAGCTGTCTCAGGCGAGCAGGACCTGATAAGGTGAATCGACCTGTGTCCTGCAAGTGGGGGGAGGGGGGAGGGGGAGACAGCAGGGGTCCCAGCCTGACCGTCGGGCAGATGCCTACAGGGCTAGGAAGGGAATTGAGTAGGCGCATGACCACACACACACCTGATCGCGCCCTAGTGTACTTGCGCTCACCCCTACTAATTTTGCCATGAGTGTCCCTAAATAAGGGGAGATTGAGGAAATTTTTGTTAATTAATGTTTCTAGTACATTTTAATTTTAAACATGGAGCCCTTTTCAGAAAATGGAGATTTTACACGAGTCGTCTCGCCAAAATGAGTAAATATTTAATCCCTTAACCAGGGGCAGCTTTTTCCTAATAAATTGAATTGTGCTCGGGCAGACTGCATCGGCATCCATTAAGTAATTCCCGGTGACGTTCTCTCCCCCTGCATGCGCTCTATGGGAGCAGCCAGCCCCCGCCAGCGGCTGAATGTCACCCTAACCCCAGGACATGGCTGTCAGCATTCTCGCCTGTAAGGCTTCGCATCGGCGGTCTTTTGAAACCATTGTGCTCGACCCCTGGGGGGGAAGGGGGGGGGGGATTTCTGGGGGCAGCTTCTCCTTTCACCGTCTCTCTGCCCACAAGCTGAGAATGCGAAGGCCCTTCTAAAGCGCCGAAGACGACAAATGTCAGCGGAATCGCTTCCTGACTGGCGAGCAAAATAAAAACCAGTATTTTTTCTTGTAATATCGTCACTCTGTAACAATACAATAGGTATGTGTGTGTGTGTGGGGGGGGGGGATGTGTGTGTGTGTGTGAATCACTCTCCTTTTTGTTTGACAAATTTAAGAAAATATTAGTATTCACCTTAATTCCCACATAAACAAAGCATGTCTGCAAAGACGACAGGCTTACGAATGACCTGGGTGATAAGGTCTGACCCTGTGTCTGTTTGCCTTAGTTTGAGCCGGGCGTTCGAGATCTTCGGTCACTGACGGACATAACGCAGCAAGTCGGTTGCGAAACCGTAATTGTGAGATCGATGCGGAAATTTCATTCGCGGGACGCAGGCATCCTGTGAATCGGCCGCCTCATTTTCCGTTAATGCGGGGGGGCCGCTTGACCTTCTCCCTACGGCCACCCACTGTCCAATCCCTTCATTCTCATTAGCCTCCCCCCCCCCCCACACACACACACACCACACCTCACCTCCTCCAAACATTTTTTCTAGTCATATAACAGCTGGTGAGATTACTTTTTTTTTTTCATTTTCTGAGATCACTTTTTCTTCGTTTTAAAGTTTGATTTACGGCTTTAAATTTAAAAGTTTGAAATGGCGCTGGAACCGAAGCGAAGGTCTGAGCTGGTGCGTATCTCGTGCTGCGCCCGCCCGTCTCTGTGCTGCATTGACCCCTGTGTCCTGAGATTGTTTTCTAACTAATCAGCTGGTTATTTATGAGTCTGCTGTCTGTAATATTACTCTCTTGGTCTCTGAACTTACTTACCAAGTCTAAGTTACCTCCCGGTGCGAAAAGTTCTTTTTTTCCATTCGGTCCGCGGCGTACAGAATGACCGAGTACAGTTTAAATTTGCGCGATACTTTCTTTCTGGAGTATAAAAGAGAGTTTTCTGAAATGTAATAGGGCCTTTCATTGTCGCCCTCGACGGTCTCTGTCTCTCCCCTCCGCTTGCCGCGGGCTCCATGAGCGCCAAATATCACACGTCTTCGGTCCGCCGGTACCCCGCGGTTCTGATCCCTGATTTATAGGTCAGGCAGGAAACACCAGCGGAAAATCAATACGCTAGAAAACATGTAGAAGCTCTGAGCGCATCGTGGCCGGCTTTGAGGGAAGTACTCCGTGGAAATGCTCTCAGGCACCAGCCTGAAAATATAAATTTGGCTGCCCGGTAGCAAAAACAATGACGAAACCCATTTGTTTTACAGCGGATACAGACTGAGGACTCACCCCTTTTACTTCATTAGCAACATCGCTAATGCTAATTGTTATCTCTTAGCCTGAATTACCCAGTGCCTGAGTGTAATGTTCCCAGGAATTTGCCTCTTGGGGATTCGCACCCCTCCTTTTTCAGGAAATTCCTTCTTTCTTTTCTCCGACGCGACAGAGGTCATTACTTTTAGCTGCGACACGCTGGAAAGGCTTGAGCGGAGAGATGAGGAGGGGCGGATGCTAAATGTCATGCCGTAATCAGAGACATGACTAACGGCTAATTAATGAGCATTTATGTGCTTTCTCTAGACCTGAATGCCTCTCCGTCTGCATCTTGAACATATTCACGAAAAGTCAGTTCTGTGGCTTTATTTTTATGTCGTATGGTCAAACAAAATCCCCCTTTTCCTGCTCTCGGACACAGCCCCGTGGTCATGTTTCCCTGCATAATCTGCTGAGTTTGTGCCCTACCAGACTCTGAAGTGATTGGCTTGCTGAATCTCTGACCTCTTTGGTTTCGAACAGTGTTTCCCAATTCAGTCCTTGGGGGTGCATAGCAGGCCATGTTTTTGCTCCCTCCCAGCTCCCTGGGGAGCAAAAATGTTGACTGTCTGGTAGGGAGTTTGGTGGGGCAAAAACATGCACTGTCTGTCGGTCCCCAAGGACCAGATTGGGAAACACTGGTTTAGATATATTACCACAAACACGGTACGATGTTCAGTTTATTGATGTCGAGACCCCCGCTGAGCTTCACCTCGCCGACCGTGACGGTACAGCCGGCTGCAAGTTGTTCTCTGTTTCCCATCTGAATCCCAGATAGGGGGGCGATATTCTTCTGTTATAGGACAGGTGAACGAGGAATTTCACAAAAAGAAAAAACATGAAAAAATACTGCTGTTTTGTAAATGATCTCACAGACAAAAAATGTCCACCTGTGCAGAAAACATCGGAGATCAGATATGACATTTTTTTGGTGGTATTTCCCTTTGCTTGTGAGGCCCATATCCTCAGGGGCACCTGCAGAATTTTAACTCTGGGCACTGACCCCCCCCCACACACACACACGCACACACAAGAAGGTATACACAGGACTGTGTTACACCTCGAGATGGGGGCGGGCAGAAAAATAGGTGTTACAGTAAAGTTCAGCTTATGTTTATTTTAGCATTTCTTACAACTGGAAATGTGAAAAATCACTAGTGTGCCCCTTCTGTTCTGGAAAGTGGATGTGACAATACAGATAACCAATATATTCTGGTCTAATATCGCCGAATGTGGTGCAAATTGCCAAGTTTGCCGGTACATACTGTATTAACAGAATGACGTTATATAGCTTTTTAATTCTACAGAAAATGAACGATTGATCTATGGGCTAGGTTTAATCATTTTTTTCAGACAAAACGCCTCCTCCCGGATTATGGAAAATGGCTGATCGTCCAATGTTATCACCTCCGTCAGTAGCTACGTCTTGAGTTCTGGTACTGCTGACTTAGAATATTGATATACTTTAAATATTGGCGGGCAAAATCTGTATGTCATGCATTTCTACATATTGTTTGTTCCACCTTCATAAAGATAATATATAAGGCAAAATAATAATTGAGAGTGAAATGTATTGCTCAAGAATCATGATAGAAAATCGCGATCTTGATTCTGAGTGGGAAAAAAAAATCGTGATTCATGTTTTCCCATTATGCAGCCTTTGTCCTCTTTTTATGTTTTTGTTGCAAAAATAATGAAGAAAAAAAAACTGTAATAAGTCTAAATGCCAAGGACACAAACAGTGAGTAGAGGCGTACAGCTGCAGGCGCCCATGCGTGTCCTCTTACCATTCTGACGGTCAGACGAGATCTCAGTAGTTGCAGTACCAAAGGAACTTTTCACCTTTCTGTATACATCAGAATAACCCCCGCGGAGGTGTCGCGGGCTCCCCGGGGACTGGCGGACTCCGGGATCGGACTGAGCCGCGCAGTGCAGCGACACCGACGCGCACAGCCGCTGACACCAATTTAATGCAACCGAGTCCATGGCGCTCAGACAGAAACCGACAGAAGCAATATTGCTTTCATTACACTTTAAGAGAATGCCCACGAGACCAGCTGTTTCCCTAAAACTGTCCTCACCCCTAAGCCAAATATTGCTTTAATCCCATTTTCCAGGTGAGAAATCAGAACAATCCCTATTGTTCATTGTTTAATTTTGTTGTGCGTGTTACTACTGCATGATAATTATGCCATTGTGATCATTAGGTAAAAAATACAAAAATAACAGCGTTAGCTAAAGCCGCTAGGGAAATGTCGGAAAAACATTCATTTTGATGGCAACGTAATGTCACAGTAACAAGGTTAGTAGTAATATAACTCCGTAATAACGTTGTGAGAATGTTACGTTTCCTTTATATTATAATTAAAATCCTCCGCCGTTCTGGTAGCTGTACCTCTATAGTCAGAAGTTTAGCTCCTAATGGAATCTTTACTGTGAGTCATTAAGAGCCAGGAGTCTATCTTAACAAATGAATACAACCTTGACCATGGAAATGCCGGGCGATCTCAAAAATATAATGAAGTTTTAGCTGATGTAAAACACAAAGGTAACGACATTGAAAAGGGCATTTTCGAGGGATGCTTTATGATGTGCCATTCCTTTGAACATTTCCTTAACGGCGAGTTACTCGAGGGCACCATCCATCCATTCTCCATTTTATGTTACAGCTTCCAACCATAATGACATTTAAGATAAAAGTTAAGTGATATTTAAATTAGCATTAGTATTATTTATTTAAAGTCGTTAAAAGTAATATGTTAAACCATGTTTTGTCACAAATTAAAACGAAGATTTATAACATTTTCTGTAGCTAATTACATAAACTGTTGCATCCATCATAGTTTATTCTGTGTACTGAAGGGTCGCCAGTATGAACATACAGCTCTGGAAAGAAGAGCTTTCAGAAGAAAAACTAAGAGACCACTCTATTTCCACATATTTTTTTAAGAGTCTGCATTTTTAAATCCTGGTTTAATCTTGGTTCTGCTGGCAGAAGGCTACACAGCGAGGCAGGGCTGCTTCCAGGTTCAAAGTTTCTAAGACAGCAGTACACAAGAACAAGATGAAGCATGAATCACTGGGAACGACCAGAAATCAGCCAGACAGAGACCGGAAGTCACTTTCTAATACCAGAGATGACCGGTAACTTATCTGACGGTGCCTCATAAATCGGAGGATGACCTCAAGTGACCTTCAAAAATAGTGGGAAACATTAAGTGGTGTGAAGTGCACTGCTAGGACAGTTCGTATCAGGCTCCTGTACGCGGGACTGAAGAAGCAGGGAAGAGCCAGGTTGGAGTTTACAAAAAATGTTTATTTTACACAGACACACACCCATAAACTGAAAACTGGATGAAACAGAAATTTTTGCTGTGGTCTCTTAATTTTTCTTAGAGTTGTATGCGGCCCTGTAGGTCCTTCTCCTTTAGCAGTGTTTGTGCCCTGCGGTGCGTTGGCGTCCCATCCAGGCTGAAGCAGAACCGGTCGTTACTCGCACTGTCCCATCGTCACACTGCATCCGGTGTTGACGGCCTGCGCCACCTGCGTTTACGCTCAGCGGCAGGGGCCGCCCTCTTCGAGTGAACCGGACGGCAGACGGAACCGGACGGCAGACGGAACCGCCCAGCGTTGCAAGCACCTACCCTTTGGATGGGTCAGCGGCGCTAACAGGTTATTCATTCGCTGTTGACCAAGCTTGGCGTGTCTGACGGGAGGAAAGCACAGGCGTGCGCCGTCGCGGCCTGGTAAACACACGTAATTAGTCACCTGTGAAAGCACCGTTTTCCATAAAAGTACATAGGAGCGTGACGTGGTTTAATTACAGCGCTTTATCTGCTCAGAAAAAAAAAAAGGTAATTACTTCGCAGACCTGAGGAAAACCATAAACATGGCAGTACGTGTAAGTAAAGGAGAGAGTGGGTTACAGGAGGGGCAGTCTCAGCCCTGTGGGGGGGGCACCGCATGTTTTAAAATTATAGACACTGATTTACAGGCAATATGCCATTACCATGACTTTGGTAACAACAATGAGGGCAGGGATTATGGTTTTTTGTCATTTCCAGGCTATTTGCACCTGTTTTGGGGGATACCTTTAATAAAAAGAAATAAATCATGAAAGGCATAAGCACACACAGAGGACACAGAGCCTAAATGAAGCCGAATAAAGTCTCCCAGCCAATAACGAGCGGGGTATTTGAAAATTCCAACCAATCAAGGCAAGCAGAACTTTAGTACCAATAAAAGTGCAGATGACTGGCTGAGCCAGCTGGGCTTTCACATTTTCCAGCTTTACGTCGGCCGTCGTTGGGGAAGGCTGCTATTCCAGCCTTTTTTTAGGGTTTAGCTGACTGAAAAACTATAATTTTAAAATCGCTGCGGTGATATTAAGCAAACTTTTACAGGCCTGTAGTTCCTGGGAGGCCAAAACCTCTGTCTTGAGAAAAAAAGAAACAGCACACTTAGTATAAAATGTTAAATTTTCATTAAAATCTATGTGCAGTACACTTCACCGTTCCCGGATACATGTAGACTGGTTGTGTGTTTAATGGGGGACGGGGGGTATCTTCTGCAGTAAGGAAAAGTTTAGGGGGGAGCAGGAATATCAAAAAAAAAAAAAAAAAAAACATGAAAAATGAAGCATATTCTGCAACCTTCACATAATAACTATTTTTTGATGGCAATGAAAATCCCCCCACATTTATAAAATAGCAGTGATGTTACAATGAAAACCACATTGTTCCCATTCCAGATAAAAACACTGTATTTGGCACTGTGTCCGTTCATTTTTTAAATACTATTTGCACTTCATTATTTAAAATTGTTAAATTTAACATGTTCTGGAGTATGAGTATATAGCTAGCTGCAGGATGAGCGGCGGTTGGTAGCAGACCAGCGAAAAGCTGGCGCCCGATCATAATGTAAAATGTAATTGGGAGACACCCCCCCCGACAAAAATGTCGGGCCAGGGGCACTAAGAAAATGTAAAATATTTATAAAGAAAAATGTGCTGGTGAGTTCCCAAACCAGGGAGAAGTTTTGGCTACTATCAGAATAAAAAATGCAGAGGGGTCTATGAAATTTCTATTATTTATAATAAATGTTTGATATAGAAATATATAGAGTAGCAGTCCATCAACTTTTAAATAATAGTAGTTGCAGGAGGCGTCATGACTAATAAGTGATGGAGTCTAGTTTGTTTGTACCTATGTTTTGAATTTGTGTCTTTATTAAATGCCTCAGATATTTTATAGTTTGTTCTTCCAGATTACACTGGGGGTGGTCAGTTATGAAGTCATGAGTAACAGATCCTAAGCGCTTTGTCGAAGTGACACAAATAATCAGCACCGCAAGCTGTGTTTGGCCGTCTGAGCACAAAGGAAGTTTACCCAAAAACATCTGTGCCCCTTGTGCATTTCGAGGAGCCCAGGAAGCACTTGGGAGATTGACTGAGGTTGAATTTATAATCAGCGGCCAACTACCCAGAGGTACAGAAACGTGAGAAGTGCAGCTCTGAGGGCTGAAGCGGGAGGCCGGAGAGAATCCGTCGGTTATTAGGTACAGTGTCTGCTGCTGGGAGAGAGAGAGAGAGAGAGGGAGCTCAGGAGGAGGACAGCCGGTGACAGCGAGAGCCTTGGGACGGAGCAGCGAGGAACCTGCTTGGCGCTGATGAGATCTTCAAGGTTCTGTTAACAGGGCAGGCCATGTGTCACCCAGCCCCATTGGCATTCCAGTCAGGTCAGTGGACTCTTTTTCCAGACACAGGAGAACTCCAAGAGTGGCTTGGCCTGCTGTGAGCTGACCAAAGTACACTGATATGTGCCAAACGAATAATTATTTGTTTCTTTTATCGATTTTGGAGTCAACATCAAAGTTTATCTTAGCAGGCTAAAACCTTGATTGATTTGTGTTTAATTTTGATTCATTTGTGCCTCTTGGAAAACAAAGTAATGTTGATTTTACTTACATTGCAGAAAAGTGCAATAATTATCAGCAATATAAGTAGGTTTTTGACATTTATATACTTATTAAACAGCCAGATTGTCTTTCAGGGTGACTTAACAGTAACTGAGCACTGTGACCTGTACATGGGACGGGATTCGACTGGTTACCGAACGCAAACCTCTGCCTTTTGACTTGTGACCTTCCCTGTAGCTATGACATCCAATGGGCTTTGTTTATTATTTAAAACCTGACATTTTGTGTTTGTTTTCCTTTATTATCGTCTTTTTCTCAGAAGGGTTCCGGTGAAGACTGTCGGGTATTTGTGTCGACGGAACGTGAGCAGTTACGGGACGGATCTGTTTGCATCCTCATCGGTGTGTAGGAGGAGCACCCTGGGAGCCTGTGGGGTGGGATGACGGCATGGTGACGTTTCAGCGGGTGACCTTTACATTGCAGACGGGTTAACGGGCAACTCTGCAGAGGTCAGCTGCTTTAGAAGAAAACGCAGAGAAGGATGCCATGCTCTGATCAATAAAAGAGAGAGGTGTAGGAGTACTCGCGGCTTAATTGCCGTATTTAAGTAATTATTTTAGATAGCAAGCCTCCAATCCCGGGGCGTTAGCAATTACATGCTAATCAGGATGTGTTATTTAAAGTCTTCTGTGCCACCGTTCTCGAGGAGAGCAGGTATACAGCAAAGTAATACCAAACTTATTCACTCAGTATTTTCTGATGGGTAATGGCATCATGTCGGTCCTCTGTTGGTTAAATTCTCCCAGAAGAGATGTTCATCTTTTCTTTTGCACAACTGAAAATGTCACAACACTGTTGATTGATATGCATGTTTTTGTTCCTCGAGTCGAACCTACCGGGGTGTCACAGACACAGAACTGCCACACGTACGGACACGATTCATCTCGCGACTATCAACAACAGGACTCATGACACAATAAGGGGGCAGTTAATTAGACATTGGCTGACAGCGTAATTACTAGATGATACCGATTATTTACATGTCAGCCGGAGTCGGGGACATTTGGGATAATTCCACACGGGTTCGTGTTCATGAATAAGTAAAGAGCACATCCCTTCGCACGATCCATCCACTCGTAATGTAATTAGTTGATTTTTCACTGTTTTGAGACAACTGGGCTGAAGGATCCGCAAATTAAAAGGGGAGGAGGAACGAGTCTGAGATGACAGATGCTAAGCAGGTTGGTTAACAGCAGGAAAGCTGGAAGGGAAATTAGTATAAAAGCTGAACATGGGGATGATGCTTGTTTGCCACCGGAGACTGACAACTGAGGGATGCGGAGATGACTGTCGCCTCAATGCCGACTCCAGAAGCTGCACCAGGAGCCCAGCGACGCGGCGCTGGAGAGAGATGGCGAGAGAGTTAACGAGGTTCAGTTCTCCTCTTTCCGTTCCAATCAACAGATATTTCCCCGCCGATGATGGTATTTATCCAGCAAAATGTTAGTGAGTGCTCAAGCTTGTCGGCACCCGCATGGAAAGGTTCCTGTACATGTGTACATATGTTTTTTTTTTTACTTTTTACACCCTGCCCCAGATGTGTTGACAAACAAAGTCAGTGTTGTCAAGGAAAGCTGCAGTCTGGGGAATTTAACTATGGAGTATACGACCGCGTTTTGCTGCATGGCGTGGGCGTCGTGTAGTAGACAGGATCGTGGAGTGTGGTGGAGAGGGACTGAGAAGCAGATAAAGCAGACATGAAGCTCTTTGGTGGAACCGCAGCCTGTGCTGTAACTACCAACCGCCGCTCATCCTGCAGACTTATACTATCCCACACTGGCCAGCAGGGTGCATAGTTGCTAAGGATGCAGACTTGTAGCCCAAAGGTTGCAGACTCAGCCAAGGTTAGAAGAAATCGTTGATTGAATAAGTTGTATAACTAAAATGAGATGTCAAGTTTCATTAAGGAAAAATGTTCTATTCCATTTTATATAACTGTAAACATTACTGGAATGTTAAAATGTTAGTTTAAAATACTCTTTAAGCTAGTTCAGTTGTGTTTCTGTGATATATGCCCCATCGTTGTCTATAATTGGCAGGCAGTTAATTTAATTTCACATAACTAAAATAAAGGAATTTCAGTAGTCAAACTGTGCAAAAAACAGACCAGGGTCAGATGACCTGAATCGGCTACGTTTTTGTACACCTCTGCAGGGGGTGTTGGACCTGAACAGCAGGTTGCTATGCCTGCGAAGGGGCCAAGGCACCCAGTCCAGCCAGACTAACATGCACCGGTGTATTTAACAAGTAATTAAACGTGTAAAGTACAAAAGGAATGATTACACCCCCCCAAATTAAACTGAAAAAAGTCGTAATGCACTTCTTGGTACTCATTACAAAACAGATCTGACTATGGCTAACCCTATAATATTGGGACACCTGACCATTGCACCCACGGGACCTTTTATGACATCACATTCTAAATCCATGGGCACTAATATGGAGTTAGTCCCTCCTGTGCAGCTATAACAGCTGCCACTCTTCTGGGAAGGATTTTGGAGTGTGTCTGTGGGAATTTTTGCCCATTCATCCAGAAGAGCATTTGTGAGGTCAGGCAAAAATGTTGGATGTGAAATACTTGCTCGCAGTCTCATTTCCGAAGGTGTTTGATGAGGTTGAGGTCATGCAGGCCAGTCAAGTTCTTCCACACCAAACTCACCCAACCATGTCTTTATGGACCTTGCTGTGTGCACTGGGGCACAGTCATGCTGGAACAGAAAAGGACCTTCCCCAAACGATTCCCACAAAGTTGGAAGCATAGAATTGCCCAAAAAATCTTGTATAATATACTAGGACAGCACGGTATTGGAAAATTTTCAAGTATTGCAGGGTGTTTTTTTGTAATAAATATTGGGGTATTTATAAAATAAAAAAGGATCTCGACATAAATTTCTCACAAACCCTATGTGTCTATGAGGGATTTAAACAGCAAGAATGAAAATAATTATGTCTCTGTGAACGCGTGCAGCACTCATGCAGAAGCAGCGGAGGTAAACTTTAAAAAACAACCGCACACCATTATCCCTCCTCACCCAAACTTTACCGTTGGCACAATGCAGTCAGATATGTAATGTTCTCCTGGCATCTGCCAAAACCAGACTCGTCCATCAGACTGCCAGACAGAGAAGCGTGATTCATTACTCCACAGGACACGTTTCCACTGCTCCAGAGTCCAGTGGCGGCGTGCTTTACACCACTCCATCCGACGCTTGGCGTTGCGCTTGGTGATATGAGGTTTGAATGCAGCTGCTCAGCCATGGAAGCCCATTCCATGAGGCTCCCGGCGCAGTTTTTGTGCTGGGGTTAACGCCAGAGGAAGTTTGAAACTCTGCAGTAATTGAGTCAACAAAACGTTGGTGACTTACCGAGTACGAGCTTCAGCTCTCAGCGACCCGCTCTGTTACTTTACATGGTCTGCCGCTTTATGGCTGAGTTTCTGTTGGTCCTAAATGCCACTTTCCAATAAAACCACTTACCTCGTGGAGTTGACTGTGGAATATCTAGCGGAGAAGAAATTTCACGAATTCACTTATCGCAAAGGTGGAATCCTATGACAGTGCCACTCTTGAGGTCACTGAGCTCTTCAGAATGATTCATTCTTTCACAAATGCTTGTAAACCTCACTGCATGGCTAAGTGCTTCATTTTGTACACCTGTGACAATCGGTCTGAATGAAAGGCCTGAATTCAGCGATTAAGAGATGTGTCCCAGTACTTTTATCCATATAGTGTATTTTAAACTGTCAAACTCCACACTCATGTGAAGACTGACTCCTATTTTGAGGAGTGCAATTAATATAGATATATATTTGTGTTTAATGAACAGTTTATATCCGAGACTTTTTTATTATTGTCATTATTTCTTGCGTTTCTTTTTATGAAGCTCCATTTTTAAAGGCCTGAGGTAAAGTCATTTAAAATATTTATATTATAATATGAGAGCATTAGATACAATGGGGGGGGGGCGCACTGTAGCTGCCTTTAGGGCTGGATTCACTCATTCTGCTGTGCCTCCCTCTCTGGGTGACCCGCAGACTGGGGACACGGTCTGAGGGACAGAGACGGATCGCTACTGGAAGGTCCTCCTACCATCTCAGCGGAGTGAGGGCGCTGCCCGCCGCGGCCTGCGATCCGTCAGTCCTGCCACTCATACTTATCAGACAAAGTCAATTTTTGCAAAAGCACGGTCTAGTCTGCCCTAATGGATTATGCTTTGGTTTCGGCCCCAGGGTACGCTATGCCCGTTCCGTAAGCGGAGGTCAGATGCCTCGTACTCCCAGCAGATCGGCGCATTGGAAAGCCTGAGCGTAATACAGCTAGTGAATAAGCCCGTGTATCGCTCACCTACCTATAAGGCCTCTTTGAGTGATATTTTATTTCTGAGGACAGATCGCCCTATAATCGATTTTTCTCCGCGATATCTCTGCGCAGAAAGGGCTTTGATTTGAGGCCAGTGTGTGTCTCTGCTCGTAAGACTGATTGTAAGGTCGTCGCTTCACCGTTGAGCCTCTGCGCAAGGCCCTTAACCCCAATTGCTCCAGGGACTGGCTGAACCTACTCACTCAACTGTTCGCTGCTTTCAACAAAAACTTCCATTAGATTAATGCAAAAGTAAAAAAAAAAAAGAAACAAAAGAGCAGGTGTTTTCTAGAAGTCAAGTCAGTGGCTCAGATGTTTTGTGAATTCATGTGAAGTCGCATGTGATGGATTCCTAAAAATGCGAGCGCATGATTTATTAAGATGTGAATGGGCCTGAATATTTTGCCAGTGCATAGCTTTGATTTATAACCCCTAAATATGCCTGAAAACGTGCCCGCATGAGCCAGCTGTACAACGCTACCCAGGAACTGTGATCCATTAGCCATAAAGCTGACATATTATGCCAATAAAATTACTCGAAATAGCAGCAAGACCTCAAATCAGGCCTGCCTCCAGCATGCCGGAAAGGCTTGAGGAGATGTTTACGAGGACATTCTCCACTGATATCCAGTCACTCAGAAGAATTCAAGTGAAGAAAAGCAAGTCTGCATGGGACGAGGTTTCACACCCGCAGATCGAATCGTCAAAGCAGAATGCGATTCGGCACATACTCTCCCAAAACAAAACTCTCAACTGCTTTCAAACTGCATTGAAAACTAGCTGAACTGGTGTCAGCCCAGAATTGATTTTTAATGTTTTTTCTCCATCTAATTTTCTTTTAATATCAGTAAATTTAATAAACTATTCTGGTTTTTGGAAGCCTTGGAAGTATTTGGAATATGGATGGATAGATAATTTTACTTTGTAAACATAAAAAGGATTTGCTTGTCCTAAAAATGTTTATACATTTTAGAGGCATCATGTCTGATGCCCCATGTACTTCTCAATAACAAGTACAAGAAGATATTGGTTATTTAGCTGAATGGGAATCACAGTTTTATACCGTTGGCTTTAATAAAACGTTCAGCTGAAACGCAGCAGGTAACCTCAACATTCCTTGGCCTGCTGGGTGACTGGCTGAAGAAGAGAAGAAACATCCTTTCTGAACACTTGCATGGGTCGGCCAAATTCACATCTGATGAATCATGATGGGTCTCGCTTCAGAACTTCTGGACCCAGGTTACTGAAAGTGTCCAAGGGGAGGCGGAATCCTGACAACCTGCCACCCCGTGACAGCCGTGCCGGACCTCTCAGGTGGAGATGGGGATCGGCAGTCATGGTCTTTCCATCATTCGTTGCCTGAGGATCCCTTCCCTCAGCATCAGTCAATCTCCAGCATAACAGCAGCTGTCACACCCGGAGGGACGAAGCCGGCCATGGCTGGGCTTGTGGAAGCATTTGATGAAACAGCAACTCAAGTTCATTACAGCTTATTTATTAACTTCATCTCTCCCGTCATTCTCTGGAGACATTAGTCCACCAGGGTTTGTTAGGGTTGCAATTTAGTAAGATCTGGGGAAAAAAATCTGTCTTCACTCATAAGACCAAGTCTCAAACACAGAGGTATCTTAGATATCTCACCTGAACCTTTGAACACATATAGTCATCTTCATTGTTATGTCGATTTATAGATGATCATTTCGTCATTCTGGACCACACTAGTCTTCTGATTACTGATTTCTTTTCTTTTTTTTTTGAGACAAATAAAAACAAAATCCTATGCAGAAATTAAGCGCGAAAGTAGCAGGTTATTCCCATCAATCAATACTGATTAGTCCATCCATCTGCCATCAATACCCGCTTATCCGCTAATGGGTTTTTTTTTTTATTACTCTACTAGGTAATACAATCAGCTAAGCTTTTCGGACAGATTTACTTATACATGAATCACTGTTATTAAATGACTAAGACTATTGACAATAAAAATATTTGAACAGTTGCAGAAAAACACATCCCGGCCAAAATCACACATAATTTAAGTTTAATTGCTCAGCTGGAACAAAGCCCACGTTGTCCTCCAGAACTTGATTGTGGATTCCCATTGAAAACCAATCTGCACTCAGACATATTTCATAAACGCTGCACGTAATGGAACATAACCCATAATAATGGATGCTAAGAGCCTCGGTGTGCTGCTGCCTCAAACCGGCCGTCCTGTTTTGTAGCCTTGAACATCTCCCTTCACATCTATTCAAGCCGAGACATGGTGGTCAAGGGCTTTGGATGGACAATGATTCAAATACAGGTCCAAATGGGAGTATTCCTGCTGTACACTAACCTCAAAGTCTTCAGCACTTAGAGTTTGGCTAAAACACAATAGGACTGAATCTAGAACATTTCAGGGAGTCACAGTTCTCGAGTTCCCGAGCAGAAAACAGCCTTTTCTCCTTGCCTGTCCAACTTCCTCGTGAACATTTGTTTACTAAAACTTCTGTTAAGACTTCATATGCTAGGTAGGGGTGTCCTCGCCGTCAACCTGTAATAACCTTCATTCCCAGGACGGCATCCTCTGTACCGGCATGACCGCAGCACGTGAAACCCAGCCAGCTTTCTGAGGTAGTGTTTAACCTCAGTCTCTTAAGTGCTGCGTGGTTCCTATCCAGCATACAGTCCATTTGCTGCCTTCAGAATCAGCGAAGGAAAGTCATTAGTCTCGAATCAACTCCTCGCAAAAGCACTTCAGAAATAAATTTTGACTTGAAAGTGCCAGCGTGCGATACACAAGGGATTCCTGCTCTTTATACAGTCGGTACCATCTCGGAGATCTTTAGCAGTACTCAGGACTGTCAGTCTGCCTTCCTCCTCAGCCAATCCACAGTGAACAGTACATAACAAAAAGCAGTGCTTCAGCTGGTCTCAGAACGTCGGTCGCCTCCACGGCTCTGTCTGCCACAGGCCCCCGCCGCCACTGACGTCTCGCAGCTGAGATCTCATTCAGCCTCGTCTGGGCCTGGAGATTTTCCCGACTGTGTTGCAGTGGGGATAAATCCTCTGCTTGGGAAACAGGCTACCGGGCTCTGGCTGTCTCCGTGATAATTTTATTCATTCCTGTTCTCCATCAGCTTCTGTTCCAGCGCTTGTGGTGAATTATCTGGGTCAAAGGTACTCGCAGTCGTGGTCTGAAGAACACGAGTCAAAATATTTAACTCGGAATGAAGCACCGGAGAGGGAATGTGCACAGAATAGGTTTTATTTTCCACCATTGTATAGTGTGTGTGTTTAGTAAACTTTTAAAAACAATTAACAGGCAGAATAGAGACCACATACTGCATATCTGAAATTCTTTTATGCAGTCAAAACCAAAGAATAAATATAAACCCATCTGCCAGGTTAAATAACAGGTTATACCAACCATACAGCTAGTTTTGTAGAAGCAGCAGGTCAAGGGCTGTCAGTCTGTTGCAATATTATAGGTTTCGCCATCACAGAAAAATACACTTTCCGCACAGGAGCGCACATGGGCAGGCCCTTGCACGAACGTGCTTCTTGTGTTCAAGCCGAGTCACCAGAGACCCCGTCGCACCAGGCGACGACAAGATGAAGCTCGGCGAAGCCGATTAGGCCAGTCTGTAGCCTTGTGAGGTTTAACCACGTACCCCGGCTAGCAACGGTTAGCCGTGACAAACATCCCATTCTAGGAGTAAAACTAGCAACTGAAGAGCTACATGCCAGCAAGTTTAGTGAGGCTTGCACAGAAAACGTGCCCCCGGGACAATCCCCGGCATATGTCACCCTTGGAGATGGTCACTGTTTCCAGAGCATGAAGGCACACGGCTAATTAGGGGCACGTTTGCTGGATCGTGCACTGAATGGCTCCACATTCTGCCCCGTGACACCAACGGTCTGATGTACCCTTTAATTAATAACACACATAGGCTGCTCCGGAGAAGGTCAGTATGACGGACGTTTAGAGTCACCGATTATGATTCCGAAGCCCCTCTGTTGACTGCTG
This sequence comes from Mormyrus proboscirostris, assembly GCA_026779585.1. Classification (NCBI taxonomy): domain Eukaryota; kingdom Metazoa; phylum Chordata; class Actinopteri; order Osteoglossiformes; family Mormyridae; genus Mormyrus; species Mormyrus proboscirostris. Next base: position 15,709,716 of record JAODKF010000049.1, on the reverse strand, counting down.
TAATCTGGCATCCCTTTTAAGGGCAGAAAAATCTATATCGGGAAGAGCAAGCGCTCCAAACAAAAGGATGGCATTTAATAAACGGATCAAAGGGGACACAGATTCAAGATCAACAGGTGCAATGTTAGCATTCAATACTCTCGAGGTAATTATGTCACAGAAGCAACAAGAGATGATTTAATTGAGGGTCCATTCATTTAAGAATGCTGTCATTTGCATACTTGAATGTCTCAATACCACCTTTCATGATTCATTTTGTTTCCAGTCCAGTGTCTGATGACTTCAGGTGATGCAATATGGAATAGCTACTTTAGCAATTTACCTATGGCTTTGGACATCATATTAAATGAAGATCTCAGATCTCAGCTATCGGTAAGGTTCCATCAGCAGAAAAGAATCCACTTACGGACTCTTTAAAGGGTTCATCGGCAGATTTTTGGTCACGTTAAAACTTCCGGCTTTTTAAAAATTTGCACAAAGCTTATACTAAATTGGGACAAAGGTTCAGTTTCACCCCTAGTTGATTGATCGTTTAAGTGTGCCTATGCAAATGTTTGTGAAGGCTTTTTTTTGTATAAATATATATGTCGCTGGAGCCTGCAGGAGGTGCCGGGGGTTCGGGTGACCTCTTGCATCTTCACGGCCAGCTCCAAGCCAATGAGAACCTCCAGTAATAAATCCCTGCTGACCCTGATTGGATTGAGCACCTCGTTAGGGTTTAAATACAGTCAGCTGGGCGGAGGTTGGCCCACTCAGGGAGTAGTAGGTATGATCCCCAGGGAGAGGATTCTCGCATTAATGGTCTCTTTGTGCTTAGAAGTTTCCCAGGTAGTTTGTACTATTTTGAGTTTGCATTTCTTTAAAGGGCACTGGTCCCAGATTTCTCGTTAGGTTTCAGTTTCGGTGATGAAGTTGTTTATTTGAGCCCCACCGGTCCCTACCTTGTGGTAGACCTCTGCCCCGCAACCTGCCAAGTTACACATATATAATGGCTCTTACTTGTGAGACACATTTGGGTTGAGACTTTACATTTAGGTTATTTATAGCGCGTACCGCAAGTCACCGCATCTAGTTTAAACGTCCCGATTTACATATTCATTAATCACCCACAGCAGCGCAATCTCTGCGCTCTGCCGTTTCACTCCCGTGACGTGCAAGCGCCCGCGAATCAGCCAGTACAAGCGCAATTAACGTAAACGGCTGGTTATTTACTAATCCAAATAATCACAACGTTTACACTGTAATTGCGTTTCTATGCATTTAATGAAACATAAGTCAAACTGCCTGCATGTGCGACACCGAAACGGTCGTTTAGGGGGTGTCTTCTTCCTTTGCTTTGCATCTGTTGTGTTTCACCCCTCTAACGATTCGGCAGTCGCCGGTTTCTTCTCCGCTGTCCACATGGCTGCCGCATGAAGCAGGAAGTGTACAAGGCGCATCTCCGACCTGGCCGTCAGTCATCAGTCTGCCGCGCTGTGAGCCACAATGTCGACACAGGAGAGCGCCGTCACCCGCTGAAGATTCCTCGGAGTGGGCTACCAGCGACTCACAGGCATCTGACACATCCCCGGGAAACTCTTATGCAACAGCAGTGCAAAAATATATAAATAAATAAATAAAATAAAATGTTTTCGGCTTAAATCTACCTCCCCCCAGAGCCGGCCGATGCCAGCTCCGTTCAGACGCCACGAGAACTTAACAAGTCACAGTTGGTCACAGTTTTGTTTTGCTGCTTTACAGCTTGAAATCATGACACTTCGAAGTACAAATTAATGTTTGTTATATACACAGCCTACAACACGTTCACAGGAAGAAACCAAACAAGAGAGACACTCATATAAAAAAAGTGAAAAGATTAATGACTGCGTGAGTGTGCATGACCGAAATTACACTATATGCACAAAAATGACCCCATTAAAAATCTTATATCCTGGTCTGTGTGTGATGATGGTTTAATTCGTGTTTTTGTAGAGTTCCTCAGACAGGTGGTGAATTTCAAGAAGACTAAACAAAGAAAAGTAAGGAGCTTACAAAGCAAGTCAAGGCAAACCGCAAGAAACACGGATCAAAAGATGGAAAAAATGTTTAACCTTTTAAATATCCCACTGAACATGTTCTCCTCAGGACCCCCCCAGATGGAACCTTTGTCAGATCACCCCCCACTTGGCTAATGACCACGTTCGTTGGCTGAGACAAGAGGGCATGCTCAGTCGGAAAGTTCCAAAATGCTTGACCAAGAGAGCCAGTGCCAAAGTGGCCCGCAGAACATTGCCTGGGAAACCGGAAGAAATGTGGTATTTCAGGCGGTCAAGATTTCTGGGGTCTAGGTGCCAAGTTACGTTTGGCTCAGCACATCACCCCGACAACCGTGTACTGGAGGTCCGGCGTACTGCTGGCCAAGTCCCGCGATGGCTATGCCTGTTCTCAGCGGGAATCGGAGTGGCCTTTCCAGAACCGGAAAACAAACGGGCCGAGTGGACTCTTCAAGAAAAGCCCATTCGGCGTTGATGGATACTCGTGAGAGGATTCACCTTTAAGTAGGATGGAGACTGGAGATGCAAAGTGTAAGCGGCTCCGGGGTGGCTTAAGAATAACGAAGGGAATGTCCTTGAGCGGTTCACTCAAAGTTCTGACTGGAAAATCCTACAGAGAATCCAGGGAAAGACTTGAAGAGTGCGGTACGTGAGCGATTCCCTGTGCAGCTTGAGAGAGTTCAGGCATTTCTGCTAAGAATAACAGGCAGGAAATCTCAGCAAGCCGGTGTGTGCAAGGCTGCTAGGCTTACCCGAGAAGACAGGCCTGTAATTGCTGTCAAACGTGCATCCATCAAACGTTGAGCCCAAATTAACATACTTCAGTTCCCCCCCCCCCCACCACCTTTATATTTTTGATACTTATTGTCTCATCTTGGCCTCGGAAGCCTTCAGTCTGAGCGTTTGTGCTGAATAAATATTAAATCCTTAAAAAATGCACACACAGCAGCTTTTTGATTTCTGAGAACAGACTGGTCCCTGTTCCTGGGGTCTGAAGACGTTTATACGACAGTGAGTGTTTCTGTGCGTCTGCATTATTGCAGGATATCGCAAATAATTTATAACGTTTGGAATCAAGCTTTATTTTTGAATGAGCAGGTCCATTGTTTAAAGATAATAAGACTAGTGTGTCCCCAGCTTTGTTCCGTAGGTTTCTTGTGTTGGGCTGCAGGCTCACCGCGATTCTGCGGCTGACTGGCACGAGCGCAGGCCGACGTTTGCAGTGACGCGCCCCGTCCGCCGGCGTGCCGCCGACGAAGTCACACGACGCCGCACTCCTCACACCCCTAGCCGAGACAGTCGGCCGCAAATTTACACTCGTCTTCTCACTGTCGCTAACCCCTGGAGATTTGACAGAGAGCCTGGAGACGGAGGTCCCTCTTGAAACAGCTGTTTCGTTCAAAGGTAGAAGCCCTCTTCTCGGTGGGCGTCCATTGAGCGTCGTTTCAAGAAAAGGCCGCGTCGCTAGTGCTGTACGCCGGGGAAGGCCGTCATTCCCTGAATCACCCAGACGGCCGCCCACACCCCCAGTCACGTCCTCCGGTGCGGGAGGCTGCCCTGGCTAGCAAATTACAGACAGGGGAAAAGCAGGATCCTGGGACAGGAGCAGCTAGGCTTCCCAGCATCAATCATCCAAGCTTCTGGAACCACAACGCCTCGGTGGGTCCACTTGCAGCCTAGTGCCTGCAGGGCTGCTGCTTGAGCTCTGCGTGTGTGAAATTGCATGGTCTCACCGTGTTTGTATAGATTACTTAGTCAAGCGATTCAGGTGTATCTAAAGGTGACCGTACTCTTCAAACGACAGTGAAGACGTCGACCAGGACAGTCTGTCGCATATATAAAGCACCGCTGCCACCTCGTTCCCGTGTCGTGTCACCGCCCTAGAGAGCGCAGAATGTATCCGACGCAGCAGACATCAGACATCATTTTAATAAAAGACACGACAGCTCTTTTAAAAGGCCACGGCGTCACATTTGTGTCAGCCAATCATGGGCAGTGGGTGGGATCAGAAGAAACGAAAAAGTTTCCCTTGGGGATCCTGCACAGCCGGTGCGCCGAAAGGGCGATCACCATGGCGACTATATGTCATACAATTTCATATTGCCAAAATACGTATACGGCCAGATTAATTTGTCCTTAACGCAAGACTGGGAGTGTACACTATAACGTTCTGGCATCCCGTCCAGGTCCCCATGTGCTTCCTGGGATGAGCTCCAGGCTCATCACATCCCCGTCCTGGATAAGCCATTAAGGAAACCCACCCCCAGACTGCCTGACAAACACATCTGAGCTCCTAGACCACTGGAAGTGAGAGACTTGGGGGGTTGGTGTCATCTCTGAAAATGTACTTCAGTGCTGTGAGGTCAGTCCCATCATCTTTCGCCAGTGCCGACTGTCAGAGGTCCTTATCGTCATCAGGGAAGGGCGGCTGCTTTCAAAGGGGAGTCGACGTGACCCCTTGACCAGGACCGAGGCGAAACAGCAGGCCGTCCCTAGCCGCTTCTCAGAAGCCGATCTCAGGTCCTTCCGAATGCAGGGTTGTTGTCGCGATTCCGGGCAAAAGAAGCCTGTGATCTTCAGATCCCGCTCAAAGCCGGCACACTTGAAAAGAAACGACTCTGTGTCTCGTTTTCATAACGATGTTTGCGTTCCAAGGAAGGACCGCGCTTTATTTAAATGGAGTTTTATTTCCAGGCGGTGAATTTAACCTTTATTGTGCTGAGAAGCGTCCAGGATTTGTCATTCTTTAATCTAAACTGCACCGTAAACCTGCCGCCCACTTTCTGAAAAGAATTAATTTCATTGCAACGTGAGCCTGCGGGAGGTACAGAAATGCCACGGGTCTCATTTTAGGTGACCTCTTGTGCCCCCCCTGGCGATCAGCCTCCTGCCCCACACCCTCAGAGTCTCCAGTAATTGAAACACATCCAGCTACGGTTGGCTTAATTGTCTTTTTAGGGTTTCTGATGGGTCTACTGGGTGGATGTGAGAAAAGCACTGGGGGAGAGATGGGAGATGGATGAAGGCAAGCCGGCTTGCACCTGAGGGGCCACGCTTTCTCTTTTTTTGCAAAGTTTGGAGCCTTTATTTTCACGCAGTTTTGGCCAGAACATTGTTTTTATGTTCGGGAGTTTTTTTTCCAATAAAGTTTGATTAAAGTTTGATTGAAAGGTTTGATTAAACTCTGGCACCCGCCGCCTCTGTCCCACCCCGATGGCAAGCCCCCGTCTCCCAGCCCGGCGGTGTATTTTAATATTCCCTGAAATATCGGCGAGTGTTTGCGTTAAAGATCGCTTCCCTCCACAACGAGGACACGCTCCCGCTTTTCCGATAACGTTAAGCGTCTGATTATCCCCGCAACTCAAATCCGGCTTCCCGGCCCCAACGCGGGATCCACGAGTGTTTATTGAATTACAGGGGTACGTTAATAAGGCTTATCAACCCTTTCAAGGTTGAGTAAATCTCAGGCAGATAAGGCCGACCTGAGGAAGACGCTGTAAGATAAGGTCTGTTTTTACTTCGGCGGGGGCTGTAGACGAGAAAATGAAGGATCGCTTGTATAGCTCCACTTCCTGTGTTATCGGCAGGGCTGTTTTCGTAAATTAGCATTTATAGATCTGTTCTTTATGCGCGTGTGGCGCGGCGAAGCGACTCTTCGAGGTGAGATCACGATATGAATTAGTATACGCCCATATATCGTAAAGAAGTATTTGACTTGGACAGGGATTTGGAGAGGCGGGGAGGGCGTCTCTCTCGGACCGCAGATTTAGTCATCACATGGCTGGCGGCAAGCCCGCGAGAAGTGAAATATGTTTCCTTTAAGCAGGGCTGGAAGAGGTTGGGTGAGCGTCCAGGTGGCGAGGGAGGCCGGTACGCAGGCCTGCAGTCCCCAACCTCCCTGCGCCGTGACCTCACAAGTGCTCTCCGTTACACTGCTTGTCAACAACATGACTAATTGTAGCGGGGCCGACGCCTGGGGGCTGCGATCCCCCTCCCTCGCTGGAAGGCCTCACCTCGGCCGTCGCCGACGTCTGGCTGATTGTTTCCAGTTGAAACTCTTAAATCGTCCGCAGATTTCTGTCCCGGCGCTGGCGGGAGACGTATCGGTACGTGAGGGGGAATGTTCCGGGCTGCTCCTGAGGGCAGGCCGTTTGATGGATTACGCCGGACCGTGTTTCTATAAATAATCCCCACCTCCCCCCCCCCGTTCGAAGTTGGTTTCTGGTCCCATGGCGACAGAAGGGAACGGTGTCTCTGTGATAAGGGCGCGGTAGCAGGGTCACCACGCATCGTGTCGTGTCGCACATACTCCCCGGTGACCTCACGCACCCCGCAGCCTTATGAATTTTGTTTGTCTCCCCATTTGGCGGGGGTGGGGGGGGGGGGGG
>JAODKF010000049.1:15684205-15700203 GCA_026779585.1 Mormyrus proboscirostris | reverse complement strand
AACAACCCAGCAGTAAATTGGCTCATATCCCCCCCCCCCCCCCCATGCTGCAGAATATCCCTCTAACATAACCAGACATAGAGGAGGGGCTATGGGGCAGCATCTGAGATATTACACTAATTTACGCTTGAAGTCTTAAATTCCTTCGAAAACGATAAATAATGACCCATGTGGTGCAAGTTTTCCAAGCTCTCCTGCTTGGACTGACACTTCTAAGAGACCATGGACTACATGTACGCTAATCGAAACTCTCAAGGCCACTAAGGTGAATGACATGCTTTTCCATGCTCATATTGAGCGCATTGTATGTAATCTACTGTTCACGTGCTGTTAAAAGTGCTCCACTCAAACGAACCTCTGCATTTACCCTTCTAATGCTGGGGCTGGTCGCTAACATTCAGCAGAGTTTAATATCTGCCATCGCTTCACCAAAAGGAAGCATCATTTAGTCCTGTCAGGGTGACAGCAAATGCTGGCCCCTCCGATTCGTCAGGTGGTTGTAATTGGGCTGAGTGCCCATCCAATCACGGATCAGCATTTCCGTAAAGTGGCCCAAAAAAAAAAAAAAACGCAGCGACAAGGACGAGACTCAGAGGAGGTCTGTCACGGAGGACAGGAACGTGATAGAAAACTGAAAATGACTGAAATCATCTTTCGCTGCAGCGCTTGTGTTCGGCCTGCGCGAGACTGATGCGACGCTCCGCCGATGCGGTTATTAAGCAGTCAGTCTTCCGCAGGAATGTCGTTTTCTCTGCCCTGGAAGTCCTCTCCGTCCGCCGGAGCCACACTTCAGACGCGACGCAGTACCGCAGCCGGCACCATAGCCCCCGGCGTGCCGGAGACTCCAGAACTGCCGTGCGACTTTGTGAGGTGTAAATGAATTCGGCTGTCAGGCGACGCCTGTGAAAAGACAAAACATTCCCATCGAGTCCTGCCTGGTCTCCTCCTGCTTAACTCCTCTGAGTGGCCCTCGCATGCCAATGAGCTCTACTTCACGCAGCCTTTTTGGGCTTAACGTTGTTCCCTCGCACTCTTGTGAGGAAAGGGAGAAAAAAAGAAAAAAACAAATAAAGCACGTAAAGCACAAAGGACAAATCTGTCCAAATGTGGCCCAAAGCTGGGCGGCTGGGGCTGGTGGGGAAATCACGGCCCGCATTTGTGTGACAGCAGACGGCCTCATATAACCAGCGACGGGCGTGACGTAAACACAGGACTGATAAGACACACTAGCCATGAACTGCAAAAATTCCGGAATGCCGGGTTATTTATACTACGCTGGAGCTAAAAATACAGCGCCGAAGCCATGACCTCCAAACTACTGCTCTGCTGCCTGAGTAAAATACCAACCAGGTTACCGCGTCTCTGACCAGAGCTCCCTTCCTGCCTCCGCTTACAAACTACGTGACGATTCTCCATCCATTTCGCAGCATGCATGTCCTGCTCGGGGTTATGGAAATTTAAGGATTCTCTCAGGCAAAATGGTAACGAGTAAGATTTCTATCACATATTTTAGCGTACTTCTGTTGTGCGGATGTTAATGCTCATATGTTTCTTGTATCATCTGAGACAAAATTAACCTTGAAGGGTATTTGTAGCTATTCTGAGGCTTTGAGAAGGACCAGAGGCAGAGTTATCTCCTGCCGTCAAACCGCCGGCGTCCTGTCTGCTCCTCTCTTCCATCACGAATCATCAGGAGCCCTTTTCCCTCAGTCTCGCCGACTTCCTTTGTCTCCAAGATGCTATCCGTATAATTATACAGTATGATGAAAATAGATTATTTTGCTGATATCTGTCTTGTTTTGTTGCTCTGTTTTGCTGGATTCTGTACTTGCATGAGAGGCACCTTTCGATGTCCACGGTCAGGGGAAATATCAATATTAAATGTTCTGCCGGATAATAACAACCAGCGGCTGTTTCGCCATAACGTAGGCATTGCGTGTGAAAGTGCCCTCGAGCCCCAAAATACAAAACCTCCCCGTGACCGGATGGCGTGTCCCTTCTCCCACGTCTCTCCTTAGGTGTCCATGCTGTAATCTCCGCACGGCATCAAGCCAATGAGTGGCCTTGGCTATGGATTAACATGACGGGGTCCACGCCCACCCAGCCCACAGTGCAAACACCCCGACACAAACGTCGCACTCAACTCCCAGAATGCTGACAGCATCCCTCTGGTTAAAAACTTTGAGAAACTTCACAAAAAGGTTGTTGTTTCTTGTGGGTGGCTGCAAGTTCTTTATTCAGAGCAAGTCCTTAAATCACAAAATGTGATGTGTGTTTTTTTTCCATCATTTATTGTTTACAGGATTTCTGGCTTTGAGCTTTTGTCGAAGTCTTTGCTTTTATTTGCGAGTGCGTTTACCACGACGCTCTGTCTCCCTTACACAAATTTGTATGAAATTCCAGATTCTAAATGTTACCCGTTGGAAAGGAAATTGTTTTTATTGGCCAGGCACATGGTCTCCTCCTCTAGTTAGCAGCTGGAGAGCGCTACGAGTTCATTGCAGCTCTGTGTCTCAAGATCGGCTTGATTAATCTGTCACTGAGGGCTATTTGGGTTTGTGAAGCGCGAGAGATGCCAAGACAACCTCGGTAATCAGACATGTCGGCCGCGATATCGCCGTGGCAACAGGGACTCTTTCACGTCCTGTGTTCTCTCACGACGGCCTTCCTTATATGGTTAAAGCGGCGTACGGGAAAATGAACTAGTCTGAATCTGGATCTTTGGATTTTAGAAATTTGTCAGCCTGGCCTTCGTGCCCATAAGCATTGTCGAGTCAGGGCGGGGCTGGCGTACTCGTATCGGACCACGTGGTCCACCCACCACGTGCCGAAATCCGCAGCCACCCGTACGTTTGGGTTCACGGGCACATTCCCGTGGTTCCGGTGACGCTGTGGGTGGTTGGGTAACCGGGAGGAGAAGCAGACTGTTCTGTTCACTTTGGAAATAAAAAGGGAGACAGGAAACAGACCTTTTAAAAAGGCTCTCAGTGTAATAATTTTTACTTTTTTAGAGAAAAAAAATGTATGAAGGTAGTTAATCCAGGCTTTGTTTGACATTGCAAAACAAAAAGCCTGTGAAGTCCATCCTCCCAGCTGTTTTCAAAGTTCTTCATCCTCGAAACTTGACTTCTTAATAGGGACCCCATGACAGAAAATGCACATTGTTAAACTACACACCATAAATATTGTCCATTTGGCATTTACCTCATGTTATGAGACTGCGAGGTTTACCAGAGAGTTCTGCGTAATGCTTATGGTAAAGCACTCAGGTTAAAAAAAAAATTCTGTACTGTGTTTGTTTTGTACATTAATATCTGGTTGTGGTTGTGTATGGGCTGGTCGGGTGGCTGCTGTCTTTACTGTGACTGGCAGAACTCTAGGGGTAGAAAATAAGCGAGGTGTCCGAATGTTATACAGGGAACCGAACAGCGGAGTTTCCCTGCAGAGTCACTTGGTGGTTTTATGGAGACGGTTTGTAAAGGTTTGTAATTTAAGGCAGGATTTCCGCAGTGTGGGTGGGAATTCGCTGGACCTGCTTTGTGTACAGGGGGAGCTCGCCGGGTGGCAGCGAGCCGGTGTGCCCGCTTTGTGTCCAGGGGAGTTCGCTGGCCTGTGTGCCCGCTTTGTGTCCAGGGGAGTTCGCTGGCCTGTGTGCCCGCTTTGTGTCCAGGGGAGTTTACTGGCCGGTGTGCCCGCTTTGTGTCCAGGGGGAGTTCACTGGCCTGTGTGCCCGCTCTGTGTACTGTAGCTCACTGAATTGGTGGGGAGATTGGGGGGGGGGGTAGTTGAAGTAATTTTATACTGGGCCTGGGAAATATGTTCAGTAAGCCTGGTCATCTGACAGGGGGGGACTCGTAGAGGCTGGACCCCTAAACCACCAGCCAATAAAGGTTTTTCTGCTCTCCCCGCCTTACATTATCAGCTCAGAATTTGACACAGTGCAATTTTTCGTTTGCAGATATAATATATTAAATATTTGATGAAAAATGTTATTCCCTTGCAGAAGTGAGATTTCCCCCCACAAAGTATTTTGGGAAAATATGTTTGTAGGATTCAGAGGGCCTTTTTTCCTGGTTCCAGTTCAGGGAATCTGGAGCAGGGTAATGGGCACAAATGGTGGACTGAGGAAGCCTGAGCCCCCCCCCCCCTTTCCCCCGGAAACACCCAGAAAAAAAAGGCAGCGAGAAAGATGGTTGCTGGTTCGCAGCCCAGACTCGAGAGTCCCTGATCTCAGATCTCAGACCTCTGTGGATCGTCGATTTATTTACAGCCGCAGATGTTATGAAGGCAGATATGGAAGGACAGAGGAGATTAATGTCTGAAAATCCGCAGCGCGGCAGAGCACGTCACATGTCCATCCCACGACTATCCGGCTTCTTTATCCAAGAAACTCTGGCGTGTGCAGAGGTCAAGGTGATCGGCAAACAGTGACAACATTTAAATTGTCTGAAGAAAAGAGTCACACTGGAAACAGAGCAGCTCTTTGTGAGAGAATAACACACCCTCGTCAGGCGGGAACAGGGTCCTTTACCGCTTTAAGAGCAAAAAAAAAACACACACACACTTCGAATTTAAACAAATAAAGCTGGCAGAAATGAAGCATTGTGGTTTAACACCATGGATGTCAGTCGGGGATCGTTTGTGTAGCAGAATTCTGTCCAAGCAAAAATGAAGCAAATTGCACCAGCAGAAAAAACACATCAGCCTCCTTATGCTCCAAATTTTACTTTGCTTATAAGGAGAGAATTTAAATTCTTCATTTTTCACCACTCGCGAAAACAAGCTTTTACAGAGCTAAGTTTGATTTTATTTGATTTAAATATTGTATACATAATATGAAAGGTTAATGGCTACCTTTAAATATCACCCTAAGAAAAAATTGAAATATATTCTATCATACACGTATTTTATTCCAGGTTTCAAAGGGATGACTCCTAAAAGAATTAAACCTGAATCGTCCGATTGTCTCCCTCTTCTCTTTGGAAAAACAGCATCCCTGAATGGTCCGAGTTGCTGAGACCCGTGTTTCACTCAGAGGAGTCTGGCTGAATGGTTTCCAAAGACACAAAGTGGCTCTTTCCCCAGGTGGGGTGTGGGGGGGTGCTGTCATTGCCCAGCCCCTAAAACAACACTCCAGTGAGCTAAAATAAACCCCCCTGTTCTCTCTCCCGAGTTTCATAGAGTGAAAAACACACAAGGTGACAAGGATCTGAGTGATAAACGACTGTCCAAAGGGGCCGTACACCGGCGCTCTCCGAATCACCTCTCTCTTTCTTTCCCACTCGTGTTACATTTTATTTAAACACACCATTTTTCGCTGGTGTTTCTATCGACTCAATAAAAGTGTCATTTATTACGGGGCCTTCAGAAAGGCTGTAAACCTGAGTAAAGAAAATGCACTGAGTGCTTTTACGAAAAAATAAAAAATAAAAAGCAAACAAATCCATGCACACAATGTTCTAGGGACACAACACTCCGCGGACGGACACGGCGCTCCGCAGACAAATGTGGTTTCTGCCCCATGTCTGCAATTCCCTAAGAGAATCCCACATTTTTCCATATTTATTCTAGCCGCTCCCCAGCCGTGTCACGGAGATTGGCGGCTTTTCGACTGCTGCGCGGCCTGACCGGCCTTTACGCTTACCGGTAATTCCCAGTGGGGCACTGTGATTTTAACGGCAAAGCGAAATGCCAGGCCTCCGTTGAATCGGTGCGAGGGGAACAGTAATACAAAAAAAGGGTGGGGAAATCTCAGGCCATGCATTTGAGCGACCTCAGCCCACAGTGTCACAGTGGGGTTTTGGGGGCATCTGGCACGGAGAGCTGGGTGGGGGGGGGGTCAACAGGCGAGGCTGGCTTCTTAGAGAAAACAGCAAGGGGTAAGTGAGAGCGAAGCCGGTCTGTTTGTGGCTGCGAGAAGAACAGCTTTCAAACCATTCATCCATTCACTGTAAACACTTATCCAGTACAGGGGGCTTGGACCCTATCCCAAGATGCACAGGGCACAAGGCAGGGACACCCTGGACAGGATGCCAGCCTATCACAGGGCACAGTGCAGGGACACCCTGGACAGGATGCCAGCCTATCACAGGGCACGGTGCAGGGACACCCTGGACAGGATGCCAGCCTATCACAGGGCACGGTGCAGGGACACCCTGGATGAGATGTCAGTACAAAGCTGTTTATACATAAATATAAATATTGTTTACCTTATTTACCTTTATTAACCCCATGACTGCAGGACTTTTACTTCAAAGTATTATTTACTGCAGTAATAAAAAGGGATTAATACAGAAATGAATCTGTAGTGATGCGTTCCTGACTAAAGGGACAAATCACCCGTCCAGGCTCTGAAAGCGAGGAAGGCAGCCCTGCCCATCGGCTTCGGAGCGCATTCCACAGCCGACTCGGCCTTCCTGAGGTCACGGAGCGATCGGAATACCGGGCCAATGAAAACACCACGCGGATCATTTTAAAATTCCGGGCTGCGGTGAAAATGTTTCACGAGCTCTTATCGGGGGAGAGGGAATGGAGGGAAAATCTCGGAGCATTTTATGTTGGGATGGGAGCAATGAACCTGCAAACCATCCTACGGATTGAAAAGACACACTGGGGAAAATCCTGAAATGTATGATGCATCAATATTACAGCCGCCTTACAAGCTGAGCGCATTCCTCATGCTCAGGTTTCTAAAAAAAAAAGTGACAGGATATTCCACGCTTATTATGCCTGGATGTAAATAACCTACTCAGTTCATTAATTTCATGCAAGAATATCATGTTTGTTTCCATGGACAACTTCCTGACAAGCCTGTTCGTCATTCTGTCGACGGTTTGTAATACTCGGTGCGGAGTCTCTTAATAGATTCAGACAGCGGTGATTTTACCACAAGCGTGAAATTAGGGGAAGGAAAATACCTCCCGTTTGTGTCTAAAATATCGTTAAGTTTATTTTAGAAAGTCAGACTGTTTGGTAGCTAAGTTGATGGGCTGGGGATTATACAATTGATACAAATATGAAAAACATGCATCGCAGCGATGTCGAAAAGATACAGGGCAGAAGTATTTCTGTTTCTAATTTACTTATTATAAAAAGTAACGCAGAAACAGTGAACTCGAGTTATACATTCAATCACTTGTTTAATTATTAAAATGAACACTCATATTTATTCAAAGCGCTATACAGTCGAGCCGCCCCAAAAGCGGTAATCAATCAATCACATCTGAGTCAACTAGGCACATTTTTTTAGCGGCAATTTGAAAAACAGATCCCGGTTTTCCGGGGGGAGTTCATAAGGGGCAGAGAGGCTGACCCCACGCAGGCAGGTGACCCCGGGCTACTTTACCCCAAACAATGGCGTAGTTGTACTTCCAAAGCTGTTCCTCTTCACAGCGAGGGCGAACTTCAATTCGGGGTACCCAGGCGGCAGGTCCGGCGGGCACCTGACAGGATGCATAAATGTGTTTTAAAGGACGCGCCACGTCCCTGAACGAGGGTAACGACCGCCCCCACTGGGATTCCCCTGATGTCTACGGGCAACGCGAAGGCAACATCCGTCACCGGAGGGCGGAAGTCAGAGAGGCCCCCGCTGGCCCCCGCGAACTCTGACCCTGGAACAGTAGCTTTCCCTCCCTCGATGCACCAGAGGAAGCGGCGGTGTGGAATATTAATTCGCTTGAAGATTAAAACAGTCTTCTGGAGGTGGAGTGCACTTGGTCACGGCCTCGGCGGTCACATGGGGTAACAGCACGGGGGGGCGGGGGCTGACAGGCACGGAGCTGCTTGCACATTAGGGCACTGCCAGACCAACCCGTCATATTGAGGGTCATGTGTCTAGGGCAAGAACTTTGGTGATTTACAATTCCGGACTGGCATTAGCTGCGCAGTTTTCCGACAGTCCCCCGCCTTCCTCAGAGATGGGAGGCGGCCCAACTCACAGCTGCACCCCCACTCGTCCCGACAAGGTCTCCCTTATGCAGTTCATTGTCTGTTTTGGAGCCAGTCAGCTCCTCCGAAAGTGCTTCAGATTCCAGCACGATGATTTTATCTTTATCTGCCAAGGCACAACCAACCAGAGTGGCTCCTGATCTTAACATCGGTGAGATTTCGGTGAGGGACATGAGTACATATTCAAGTAGATGAGCAGGTAGATCAGGTGCATCATTCGAATGGATCAGCAGATGTTCTCAGTGTTCAGAAACTGAGATTCATGGTTGAAATGTAAGTGTTAGAGTGAAATGAAGTCAGCCAGGTATTCCAATCTGTCCAAGGGAATCAAAAGTTGTGTTTTTTTATCTGCATCTGTCCAAAGCCACCAGTTATCAATGTCAGTCAGATCATTGAGCTACAACATATTGACAATCTGCTGCTTTTTTCCCACCAGGATGGGAAAAAATGTAAAGATGTATAACCAGTTTGACTCAGGCAAGGGATTTTGTTATCTGTCTACTGATAGGGGATCTAGCAGGCAAGCTGTTTGCATGGTTGAAAATCATTTAAATACAACGGCTTCATTCTGTTACACGGAAACACCGGAGAAACACGCGACTTGAGAATGCGCTCAGGCGGCAGTGTGTCAGCGAGTTGTCGGAAGGAGACTTTCCATAGACTCAGTGTCTGATTATTTAATTAAAACACAGAGCTGAAAAGACCGTAAGTGTAGATTTATGTTCTGTGACCTTTTCAGTAGCACACTGAGAGACCATTAATCTGCAATTAATCCAAATTTCTATGTTGTTCATGGGATTCAGATTATAGTTTTGTCTATGAAATGAACAGAAAACTACTGCAACCAAATATCCACAAAAGTATAAACTATAATAGATAGCAGATTTGTTGAATAATTCTGGAGGCATGTTTCTGCATTTGAGACGGTTTTAATTGTAGACAGAACTCCGTCAATGGCTTATTAATATTAAACGTTGTAAGTCTGAGTGTGATGTGCGAGGGGCTTGACAGCACAATGCACAAAATGGCTGACAGTGTTCAGCTAGCAAACCCCCCCCCCTCCCCCCCCCGAATTTTTCACTTTCCATGCCAGATCTTACAGAAACAAGACTTTTCGAGCCAGTATTTGGCTGATCGAGGTGCTGACAAACATCTTGGCTTGAGAATGCTGAGAAAACGAGGTATGTCCAAATCAGTGGTGACCGCAGTAAAATTAGCTACAAGTCGGGCCCGTCAATGCGATTAAAGTGCATGAAAAAATAAAGATTTTCAAACTGTACCGGCAACCTTGCCTTGAAGAAGTTTCTGGTCTTAAAGCAGAAAGTTTAAGCTGTAAACACTATGAAAATACAGCTATTTGCCTAGGAAACCATAAATTGTTCTAAATTAATATAATTACCCAAGAAAGACAGGAATAAAATGAAATACTGGTAGGTGTTTAATTATAAAGCCTTGTTTACTGATTTATTCATATTCTGCACCAGGCATTTTCCGTGCATGAGGAGTCACATGACTGGCAGCTGCCAACAGCATCATTGTTCAAACATTAAACTATCTAGCCAATTAAGCATATGGAACAGCCAATGGGATTCAATATGCAAATGAGCTCTCTCTGCTCTGAAAACAGACAGGTCCGAAAGCAAGAAGCGCTTCAGAAACACAGGCCTAATTAAATTTAAAGGACAAAACTATACCTTTCCAGCTATTGCTGTAGGCACGAGGTCGGACTCATTCGGTAACGCTTCTGTTCTGTTCACTTGGGGTTTGCCTAATCGAGTTCTTTTGGTGGAGAGTCATAATTTCTTTCTTAAATTATATAGCGCCTCAGAAATGTATAGTCCATCATTTTATTCGCATGGCAATCAGAATGTGTACAGAGACCAACTTTTCACACTGAAGGCAATTTACTTTTTATTATGTTAAGAGGGGTGGCACAGTGGCGTACACCTTCAGGGCTGGGGGTTCGAATCCTGCGGGATTTGCATGTTCTCGATGTACCGCGTGGGTTTCCTGTGGGTACTCCGCTGTCCTCCCGCAGTCCAAAGACATGCAGATAAGCTAATTGCTGTCACTAAATTGCCTGTAGTGTGAGACGGTATGTGTGTGCCCTGCCACGGACTGGCATCCCGTCCAGTGTGGACGCCCGCTTTGTACCCATGTTTCCTGGGATGGACTCCTGGGTCCCACACAAACCTGTCCTAGATAAGTGGATGGAAGGATGGATAGATTACATTTTAAAATGAAAGAAAAATGTCAGTATTTTTCAGCAAAGGTTGAAAACTTTGGGGGGGTCTCTCTCCTCAGAGCTCTTGCCCTCGGAATGACGTCCACCACAGACACCCAACCCCATCCTCATCCCATGGGAAGTATCCCCACCTGTTTGCGAGCATTCCTCCAGTGACTTTCCACATTCTGCTTAGCACTTACCTTCCTAGTGAGACTAAATGCTCAGGGGATTAAGTACACTGAATTACTCTGACAAAAATATGCAGAAGAGAATAAATAATGCTTAAAATAAATGTAAACTCTCTGTTTTTTTTTTGTTAAGTAATGCACTCTGGTAGTAGATGCACATTAATTCTGGGGAATAAAAGTCACCGGGATCGCCCTCGTCTTTGACACGGTAAGTCCAGCACGGGAGGATTCCCCCAGGCCCTATAAGCCGGAAAGCTAGACCTCAGACCTCGATATTCACACCGTCGTAATCCTAGAGGGGTAATCTTCTGAGGACGTTGGGCAGCTTTAAACAACGTGTAGTTAAAGTAGAGCTGGGTGATCGGATACTGAAGGAGACCTCAGTGCTTTGAAAGGCCGTGGTCTTTGCCTGGCTACAGTCTTTATAGGTGAGTTGGGTCTTTTCCAGACATTGACTTCTAGACGTGCCAGAGACTCCCTGAAGAGTCACACCCCAGTAACATACTGCATAGATAAACTTTCATTGTTCTGGGAAAGGTCTGTTCTTCATTACAAAAAAAAAAACACTCGAGTTTCTGGTTACCGTCGGGACGTGTAGCAATAAGTATGGCTGTGTAAAATTAAGGCCGTCCCAGCATGAACTCAGCCCCCCCACGATTCATTATTAATCATCTTCCATCTCCACGCAGCTTCAGTACAAAAAAAAAGTATTTTAAAAGGCACAAAGTTTGAGAAGGTCTCTGCTTGTCGTTCTCAGTGACATTCAAATAATGGAGCCCCGGGGAAATAAACCACAAGACTACATTTCTAAACGTTTTATCTACAGTATTTTTTTCACAGAGGCAAGCCCTCTCAAAGATATAAAGTGATTTGTTTAGGAAAAAGAAAAAAAAAAAAAACTGTTTAAGTCCTTCACTTTGAATGCTCCTGGTCTACATACCGTAGTTTGGATACATGAAGATTTTGTATAAACTTTGCAACTTTTCAGTTGATCTGATCTAGATTTATTTAACTTGTGTTGCCAATGGTCAAGTTAATTAACATTTTTTAAAAATTGTGTTGCCATTGCCACTGTTGCCATTTTAAAACAAAGATACAAAACTGGCTTTGAACAAGTGGGAAAAAAATCTTCCCAGGTGATGTTTTTGAATAATAACAATGAAAAGGCATTAAATAAAGAATCTCTATCCTCTGTAGTGTGAAACTTTTAAAAACAACCTGTAATCCAGCGAATTTTGATTTTATCCACCAAGACCTGGTTCTGAGTTATGACTTCTGAGATGGTCCTGAGTGTTCGACTGTTTACATTCTAGCAAGTCTTCATAACCACATTAAAATGTACCACGGACTCTGGACTGAGTTGTTGAGTTGCTTCAAATACGATTTGCTTAGATATTGCCTATCTATAAAACCTTTAAGATTATTTCCCAACTGGATCTAGTTTTATTCCACTGATCTGTATTATAATAGTTTCATATTACATTTATAAAAGGTATGATTTAAAGAAACTTTTAGAGGAAATTCTTAATAGTTGTTTCACTGTGGTATAAGTAGATATTGTGTAGCCTTCTGAATAAATTGGTCTTGTGATTGGAGGTGATTTACCATATTAGGATAAATTGTTCTACGTAACGTTTTATGATGTAGTTTCTTCAAAATTTCTTTTCCAAATTTTAGCAAGCAAAAAAACTATTGCAATGGCAAAAAAATTTATTTTCATGCTCATTGAGACTATTAAACATCCTCTATATTTGAAATTCATATATTTAAAAAAATGCCAATATACGAACTGATCACCCAGTTACTGATGGCTAAAGGATGGCAGATTTAAGCTGCAATAATCCAGTCCTTAGTACTGCCTAAGTATTTTTTAATCATGAAATGTGAGTTCAGTCTTAATGACATTTACAGATTTAGCTTCTAATTACAACACATCAGAAACCCTCTGTTCTATATTTGTTGTGACCTACAGGTTTTATGCATAGAAAGTTTATGCAGAAACGCAAATAGTTTTTTAAACTTTTAAGTTTATTTTTGTGTATTATGGGTTTGTCCATTTTTTGTCTATTTTGCAGTAATTTTATTATTTGTAACTTTTTAAATTTTGTTTAATTAGAATCTTATTTATTATCTTTTTATACTGCATTGTTTTTATTTGTATTGAATATTCCCATACAAGCACAATCCAATACGCAATATGCAGCCTCACATAAATCCAGATCTTACTACAAAAAGTCTGGAACTATTCAGTGACACAGTGCGCATTCTCCGTGCGCCAGGTGTAACTGAAGGATCTTCGTAAACATTAACCTCCATTCCCTCCACGTTAAACAAAAAAATAAATCAAATTAATTTGATGCTGGTTTTGCAGCTTAAGGTATAAATAAGAACAGACGTGTCAAGTTACAGTCAAGCTTACACAATTAAGAGCCACATTCTCTTGCCTGATATTGTTTGATTGCTTGTTTCAAAGTGAGTGACATGATAATTGAGCATATAATTAAGCCACTGTTCTTCTGAATTAATAGGCAAGTATTGAAGGGTAGTAAAGTGGAAAATGGTTCCTGGGGTGCTTTCCCAGCCCCCCAAGGATTAGCCTGCTGCTTTTTAAACAAAAGAATATTTTTGATCTATGTACTCACTATGAACATTGTGCAATATATAACATATATTAACCCTGGTCAAGATAAGCTTGGGGGCTGTTATATATGCAATACCTGTACAGTATATATTAAGTATATATTCAGTTAGCTATAGTAATAGGTATAAATCTTGACCTTCTTCAATGGCAAACTACTGACAAGTGTTGCATCCCAAATAGCCTACGATCGCAGCTGCATATAATGTAACGCACACACATACATAGATATATAACCCCCCCCTCCCCCTTCAGACGGCATAGCCCCCCTGGATGTGGTGTATTTTAATCTTAATCGTCCTTCGAAAGGAACGCATTTGCGGTGCTGCGCAGCCCGGTGCCTTTCTTTCGGCTTCAGGTCTGACAGCCGCAGTTAGGGGGAACGGGACGCGGTTGAGTGCACCTGTGCGTAGCCTCGGCACGGAAAGTTCTCAAGGACCGCAAGGAACGCAAAGAAAGGCCAGAAGAGAATGGTTGCGATTCAGTCCCTCTTGTTTTACCAGCAGTCATCGCAATAAACAAACACACAAAGAAACAAGCAATAATTTGTTTGCCATTCATAGTGAATTGCATACGGTTGACGCTGAATGCTAAGCGTTCTTGGATTTTTGGCGGTCGAAGCTTACGCAAGCTTTATCGCCGGTGCCCCCCAGCCCTCCGACTGCTACCACGATGTGAGTAAAGAAATTAAGATTGCTAGTTGTTTAATATTATATAATAACGCAAAAAAATACGGACTTAATAATAAGTAAAATTTAATGAAAACAACAACAACAACAACAATAATAATAATAATAATAATAATAATAATAATAACAACAGGCGTTGTTTACTTATACAGCGCAAATTTTGGTACCCCGATAGGAGAATAGAAATTATGCAGAATTTGATAGAAGTAGAAATTTAAAAGAATTTAGATAGAAATTAAATAGAGTTTTTAGAGTGTATATTCAGTGTGGAAATTAAATTTCTTTACTGAATATACAGTCTAAGAAAGCTAGATTAAAAATAACCAAACCTAATTTAACTGCTAGCTTAACCAAGATGCTGTGTTATTCTTGACACCTTAAGCAAAATTATTATTATTAAATACATATCGAAACCATCTTTGATGGATATACAATATATATATTTTAAATATTATAACTTGACAAATAATAATTATTGTTCTAAATATTAATTGTCTCAAAATATTAATATCTAGTGAACCAATGAAATCGACTGGACTTTATTGTCATCCTGTTAGGGATAATAATAATAATAATAATAATAATAATAATAATAATAATAACAATAATAATACATAAAATGATGTATTATAGATATTATAATAAAATATCCAGTCTCATCTATGCTGTATGAGCACTTTGAAGGATGTTTGGTGCTTGACCTACACAATGGTTACGGAAAAGATTTTTTGCGTTCTGCCGGAGAAGATGGTTACCACGACAACAGGGGTAGAGTTACCCAAGCGCTGGGTCAAAAACATAACCCTGCAGTTAGGTCAAACCAGTAACCCAAATGCTGGGTCAGGCCTGGGTGCTGAAAATAACCCAACAAAATTACCCAACAGGCTCGGCCCAGTGCTAGGGTAGAAAAATAATCCAGCATTTTATGGACTATGAAATCTTTTTCCGTATCATGGTATTGCAGCATGACTATACACAGTGCTTGAAGTGGGGAGTGCCAGTGCTCCCTTTTTATGCAGTACCAGGTGCCAGTACTCCCCTTTTTATGCAGTGCCAGGTGCCTGTACACCCTTTGTTACAGTACCAGGTGCCAGTACTCCCCTTTTTATGCAGTACCAGGTGCCAGTACTCCTCTTGTTACAGTGCCAGGTGCCAGTACTCCCCTTTTTATGCAGTGCCAGGTGCCTGTACACCCCTTGTTACAGTGCCAGGTGCCAGTACTCCCCTTTTTATGCAGTGCCAGGTGCCAGTACTCCCCTTGTTACAGTACCAGGTGCCAGTACTCCCCTTGTTATTCAGTACCAGGTGCCAGTACTCCCCTTGTTATTCAGTACCAGGTGCCAATACTCCCCTTGTTATTCAGTACCAGGCTCTGGTATTCCCTTAACCAAACTGCTCCTCTCTCCCCGCGTCACATGGCTGCTTAGCACCAGCACAGCAGAGGACACTGGGATATCTAGGGGCCAGTTTCACTCTTTCACGCTGGAAGCCTGAGCCCCCGGCAGCTGCTGATGTCGCCTATCGGACTGACCAGCCCTGGTATCAGGTGCTCTGCAGCCCATGGCTTCACGTCTATACCTGGATCGTAATACTGATAATGATGAAATGAAAGACTCTTTAGTATCATTTTTTAAATCCCTTTGTTCCAATGGTTTGGTTTCATGAATTGATTCTTCTTCTTTTATTATGTTCTTATTAAATGAAATAAAAGGCCTTATAGCCAAGCTAGTACACACACACACACTCAATTGTATGTATATGTATATATATTTGTGTGCATATATACATCCATACATTTATCTTTTGGGAGGTGTTGCATTCGCCAGATTTAAATGTAATTACTTTAACATGCAGTAATGAGACTTTGGAAACTGACTCTGCATAGTGATAATCCACTGTTTTACCAGGTATCTTAGGGCTGGGGGACATTTGGAACTATCTGTCGTCGGACTACAGTGTGAATGGCACACGGCACAGGGTGAACTCCAGACTCACGGGACGGAGATGGGATTCGAACCCCCAATCCTACGGGTGTGAGACCACATTGCGGTCCATTGTCTGTAACCTGTGACCTTTGGTTCATTTTGCCAAGCATCACACATTTACTCACATTCAGGTATGAGATTAAGCCATTTTTATACAGGGGCCTGGTCGAGGAGACAATATCAGGTGACGTAACAGCGTCTACGAAAGGCGTCTGTGCGCGATGGTGTTCTGAGACGCCAGAGCGGGGGCCGATAGCCCTTTGAAGGACAGACGTGCCTGCGGATGCTGAGCTGCCGGAGCCTGAGGGGGGGGGGGGGGGGGGG
>JAODKF010000049.1:15658500-15676547 GCA_026779585.1 Mormyrus proboscirostris | reverse complement strand
CGATGGACACAAGTAGCAGAACTCGAAAAAAAAAATGCAAAAATAAAAAGGAGCAAAACAGCTCATTACACGGCTTTAATTTTCGGTAGAGCGGCGAGACACCAGAAGTGTAGCTGAGGAAAAAAAAATCGTCATCTGGCAAATTCCCTGGGTAGCCATCCTGTTGGGCCTAAGTGCAGAGCCTATGTATACGATTTAGAAATGCCTGCGGGAGAGCTGATAAGGGGGTTACACATATTCAGGTTATCTCATTCCTACCCTTTTTTATGCTGGAAAAAGGCATCTATTTCGTTCTTGATAAAAAGGCAGCCTTGCTCTTTATGTAACGGTAATGAATGACTGTAGGTGAATATTTACGCCGTCAGGACCCAGAACACACGGACCTGAGACTTTCCAGGCTCCCGGTACCTCAGGCTGCTGGTCCGCAAGATGGTTCCTCCGTATGTTCTCCCCAGAAAATGCCGGTGACGTAAAGCTCCCCGCATCTTTTAAGGCTGCGAATGACCCCTAACGTGACGCCGGCCCTCCACAGTCTTAGAGGGTGTGCACACGCTGTGAGAAACAGATCCACATCCCGCCCGGCTCCGATTTTCTTGGCAGGTGACAGAGTGTGAAATTTACAAAACAAAAGAACGAAACAAGGGGAAAGTCAAGCTTGGGATGTTGCCTGCGAAGACCCCCGCGGCCAAGGAGGTGGTACGGTCCGGATGTGAGGCACCTCCGGCCAAATCCTCATACTCTGACAGTGGCGTGCCGGCATTTTCTGGGCAGATAGGGTCAAATTCCTGCCTGCGACTTTCCAGTCATGTTTCTAGCAGCTCAAACTGCATATTTCCCTCTCGTCAGCTGGAGTCCTGAACCTACCCCCCCATCAGTCAAATCGGAAGCGTTCGACAGGAGTGAGTGCTCGGACAGAAATCGACATCCGCAGCTATCGACAGCGATCCGACTTGTGTGAGTAGCATTGCGTTTTACCGCCATAATATCAGCATTGGATTCTTAACCAATCCCAGTGAGGGGGCTAATAGGTATCATCGTAAATAACAATTAACAAAATCACATATGTCGCATTCTGCATCATTTTTCACCACGGTGGAATCTGGGCCTTGCCGATCCTGCCCTGTGGCAAGAAGATGCCAATGATACAGCACCCCTTACATCCGACCTGTTCCCCCAAGCAGTACAGAGACCCGCTAAACCCATTACTATAGCACCAAAGGACCCAGGTCAATTAAATCGCCGTTACTCAAAGTACGGCTAAGTAATAAAGGCTAAAGTCGGAAGCGTCGCTTAATTTAATCAGACCCGTAGGCCAAATATAGCACACCTAGTTAAAGAACGAATTATGGACAATATGTGTGTCATCTGCAGGCAGTTTCATACTGTAGGTAAAATCTCTGAAGGCCTCTGGCACCAGCTGACATCAAATTATTTCCAAATATTTTGAGCGTACACATGCTTATAATCGTTACTGGTATTTGCTGATGCGAATGTTCACCCACGACTGACCGGATAATCAGAACGAGAGACACAACCGGTATTCGAGAAAAGAAACGGTGTGACTCGGGTAAACAGGCGGAGTCGGAAACGCAGATGTTCAGCCGTAATTAACTTTCGCTTTCAAACTGGCGGAGCGTCTCAATAAGCGTGGATTAAAGTCCGTATTTGCTCTGCCACCAACCATGGAGGCGAACGGCTCGGAAGACACAGGCCTGGATCGCAGGCCTTATATCATTTTACAGGATCTCCTGTCATCTGTCTCCCGCACCTCGCGGAGAGCAACGGGCGGAGCGACCCCCACATCCGGAATTAGCTCACCTAATGCCTGTGCATGAGATCCTTTAGCAGACAGACAAACCCATCTGGGTAATTAAACTGATACCAGAACAGCCAATTGGGGCCCCTGGACCTCCATCCGGTTTTTAGGAAGCGGAGGAGGTGCAAGAAACTTTAGCAGGAGCGGGAGTCTGTCTGAGGAGCAGGTGATGACGGAGAGACTCGGTGACTCATCTCCAGCACTAAGCGGGTCGTCTGCTATGCGCTCGGGTGTCCTCTCTCACGCCAGTGAACTGCAGTGCGTGACAGCGGCACTGTGAGGCCCAGCCTCCCGATTTTTGACCGGCTGGATGTGGGATGGAACAGGACAACAAAAAAACCTTCTGATTGGCAACCGTAAAATTTCTGTCTCGGCGAGAACGAGTGAAGAGAGGTGCAAGTGTGCATCCCTGCTGTGTCCAAAGTGGGGGGGGGGGGTCTGCTCCGGGGTTACCACGGAAACACAACACACTGGTATATACATACTCCTGTGTGATCCTATCCCTTGCTGCTAGTGTAAGGATGATCTTGGTCATATGACCCTAGAGATGGCCATAGGCCCCGCCCCCACTCTTTTAAGTCCTTTTTAGAATGTATGTGTGTTTCTGTAATTATTACTAATAACCAATCAATAAATCACTTTGCCCAAATCACACTGAAACGGGGGATGAAGTCCATTCATGGTGAAATTCCTGTGTAAATTCAGACCTTCAAACAAAACATATCATGTTAATACTCTTAGGTGGGTGGCTGTTGCTGAGGATAGCGATGATGTGCACTTTCTGTGTGAGTGTATTTGTCCTGCTGTTTGTTTCTTGCTTGCCCTTGTCAGTCCTTGTACTGCAGGACACACTCTCTGTGGGAGAAGCGCGGGTACGAGGACGCTGTCTCACTCTGAGAACGCTTTCCTCGGGATGTCGGAAATGAAAGCCGGAAGCTTCCCTAACGTTGCCATTCCGCTTTAAGTGATGGACGTCAGGGGCAGAATTCGAGGAGAGATCCTGGGGCCTGTCTCCCACGCCTCCGTCCGATATCCGAGCGGAATCCTAACGAGCTGTTTCATCCTTCCGCAGGCCTGTTATAAAACTCCCGATTGCGAGAGCGAGTCCAGCAGCCAACCGTGTGCTCTTATTAAATCCACTGTTTAGTTTGGCAGCCCAGCGACCCGCACGTCCATGTGAGCTTCAGTCTCCTAAAAGGCTTTTCTAATCTTTTCTTACTTTATATTACCAGCATGTGCCTGAACCACAATTTCGACGGGAAAAAGCGGCCTACTAAATTTTTATGCTGAAACATTTTGGTCCCCTGTCATCCCTCACAATTAGACGTCTGGTCTCCCTGCAGCATCAGCAAGAGCCCGATAGCCTATCAAAGACTAACACTGCGGTCACATGACACCAGTTATTAAAAATCTATTTGCAGAAACACACTTATATGCACAACTTTACATGACCAACTAATATGATTATGGTGTGTTCCACCCTCAAACTGAAAATTTTCGGCCATTAATGCTTATTATGTGTATTGATGTTAACTTTAATATTAATATTCATCCATTAATGTTTAGTATGTGTATTAATTTTAACTTTCCATATTCATTTTTAGAGTCAATACTCTTTTCATGCTACTGATTGAACAGCAAAGTTCCAAAGTTCACTGAAACCAGTTTGTAAGTGAATTCCATTACTGTGGACTTTTCGGAAATTCAACACGAAAATTCTCCATTGGATCACATGAGGACTGAGTGGGTTTTGGTTCCCAATATTGTGCCAAATGAATACGATGATCAATATATAAAGACTGACTTTAGGTCATTGGTGGTCTCTCCTAAAAAGCACGAGGAAAATGGACTGAGTGAGTTTTGGAAATTTGCACTTCAGTTACGGTTTAGGGAGCAGTTTCTGAATGTATACCATGCGCTATTAACTAGCAGGACAATTTATAAAGTCACTTAAGCATTTTGTCTTAATCTGCACTCGTCATCTATTATAAATGCCTTATAATGAAGTACTCCTATAACTTCATTTATAATGTTTTACGTGAAGTATGGCAGCTCTTAAAATTACCGTTATTTTTATGCTTGAAATTTTAATAACTTAAAACAAATTAGGCAATTGAGTCAATCTCTTGTTGTCATACGAACAAAATTCACACTCGTGAGGTCCAGCTAGCTGAAAGCCTTAATTCAGCTCATTAACTTGTTCATTTAGCTGAGGTCATTAGTAAGAGCAGGATCCTGGTCATCTCTACTGGATAGTTTAACACAACCACTCACTCACTGCCACTGGCAGTTCACAAAAACAATGCCTAATCTTAAGAAACCGCTTCCCTTGTCTCCCAAACTGCATACCGAAACCGGACTCTTACCCTGGCCTGATAAAATCTCTCCATTTTCGACAGGTAATAAGTAACAATGCTCGAACCCAATTGGCTCACACGTGCCACACTGGCATCTGGGTCAATCAGATTAAAAGACGCTGAGTGTCTGTTGAATAAAACATCGGGATCATTCCAAGGAAATGCTGTCTGCAGAAGTCAGTCTCGGGGTGATTTCGCCGGGAGATTTACAAGTCAATGACAGTACAATGGAGCGCAAAATCAGAACAGGATGACTGGTTGTTTTCCAAGTAAATGTTTATAAGGGAGAAACAGGCGAGGATTTGGACGCCTCTATATCATCCCACACTTATGTTCTCTATGACCTTTCGCTCCCACTGGCAGCAGAGTAAATTTGTCCTGTATCTACACACAGTGAGGCTGGACATTCCTGATCCTTTTGGTGCTTTAGGGCTGTACTTGAGGCCAAGCAAAGTTAATAATGCAGCTAGCTTTGTGCCGGGTAACCCCCCCCCGGGGTTTTACGCGGGATTGTTTTTGACAGCGCTGCGCTCATGCCCCCGTCGGAAACAACAGCCGCGTCTCATATCCCGTTTGAAACGGCGTCCGGCGCCGTGGCCCCGAGACGGGCGGCGTGGGGCGACAAAACTCGATGAGGAAAAAAAAAAAAAAAAACACCTCACAACTGAAGTTAATTGAAATCTTCTGTCACTCATTAACCGGCAGACACAATGCGGAAGATGTCAGGACAACAAAATGAATCGGCCGGCGAAAACAGAAGTGGCAAAAGCGCGGGACGGCGGAGCGTGACTCTGCAGCGATGACGCATCAAACGCTCCCTTAGCATCTCCGTGAATTTCTATATTAACACCAGCATGAGAAATATACCCAGTAGACGACGGATTCGCAGGCATCCTGAAGATTCATTTTCTGCCACGTTTTCTGAGTTTTTTCCAAGCCCTCTATTGATCTTGTTTACCATGCCGTCAAGGTGTTTAAAGGAGCATGCTAGCACCTCCGGTAATCTTCCCTAAATTAAGGATGATTCTCGCCCTGAGTAACCGTTCATCGTCGTCTAACATCGTCATGACGTCCTGCATTTCCATCACGCGGCCCCCCGCGAGGATCTTGCCCCTGATGGCTCAGAGCGACGCAGTCTGTACAGATGCCCATCTCTATTGCTACCTAAGTGAAAAGCTCGCGGTTTTTTTATCTGCAATTTGTTTGTAAATCGCCATCGGCCCGTTTTTCACCCTTTTCTCAGCCCTCACTCATTCCCGGAGTATTTATAATATTTAATCGGCCAGAGATTCAGTGTTTGCCAAACGCATTCGTTTCAGCATCATTTACATCGTTTTCGTCTGTAATTCGTATGTCCAGGGCGTAAACAGTTACCCTAAGATAGCCTAACTTCAGATCAGAGGATTCGTGCATAAGACCGGCTCCGGGCTGGACAGTGAGCAAAACCGACTGGGGGGGTGTTGACAGGTGCTGGGGTGAGCTTCTTAGGTCGGTAGGAAGGACGCCAAAAACAAAAGCAGGCATTTAGGCTTCCAAAATATGGGAACAAAATGGGAGACACACATGAAAACAGATTTGCATTGGGGGTTAAGGCTCCAGGGTCGGCCTTAGGGGTGGGGGGTGGCATTTAAATGCAGAAGCCAGTTTGAAATGCTAATGAGGCTCAGGTGAAGTGCAGGAGTCATGCATGTGTAATTATCGTAAAATGAGAGTGTCGTATTGAAGAAATGCCCAAACATACAGCATACATTCAGAAACACTACTTAGTGAGAGACGGTCAATGAACACCATCAATCTTGCTCAGCGAGTGAAAATAAAGATGGTAAATTAAAACGAGCCGGGCCAGACAGGCAGCTCACAGACGGATAAATCTGTTGCCGTCTTCTTAGCTCTCTCTCTGGTCTGGTGAGGTTCCCTCTCATCCTCCATTTAGCTGCTGCCCATTAACAGTCACCTACACCTCTTTCCCTCCTCGTCCACTAACTCACATGAGCAGCAGGTGGCGTGACGGTTAAAGCCTATGGATTTGTGACTGATTTACCGCCTGGGAAAGGCCCGTAACCCGATTCGCCCCAGGGAAACATTCAGCTGCTTAAACGGCTTGGGTGACACACATCAGCAAAGGGGCTAATTGTAAGGATGCTAATTTTGTTTGTTACAGTCAGCAGGCAGCTCTGTGACCTCAGACATTCAAATTCATAACATGTCTGCCCCTGCCAAGATCACCCCCCCCACCCCCCATCAGAATAAAAAGGATCATCTCAGTCGGAAAGGATCATCCAGGGCCAATGGAAGACCGCAAGCCTTGGCATTCCTCTTCCCTGTAACCCCTGTATCTAATACACAGTTTAATTGGGGGAAAATGTATGTTTTTATTATTATTTTAAATGCTTAATGGACCCTTTCATCTCAGAAGGAGCTTAAAATGATTATTTTACCAAGCCAGTTCGAGTTAAAATGCTTCACTCATGGGTGGTGGATTCGCTCATTGCATAACTCAAGGGTTGTGGGTTTGAGTCCCACCACTGGCTCTGGGTGTGTTCACAAGTGCATGTTTCTTCTGCAGGTACTCCAGTTACCTCCCACAGTTCAAAGACACAGCTGGGTGGCTCTGTGCCTGACATGCATCCTACGACGGACTCTCCCCTATCCACAGCTTCCTGGAATAGGTTCCAGGCTCACTGTGACTCTTCACTGGATAAGTCGCACCCAGAACGATTTTTCCCACCAATTACCTCAGCCAGCTCCTCCACTTACAGCTACACCGACTGCTAGATGCTCAGCTAAACGAATCCATTTCATTGGCCGTCTGAATACCATGTGACAGTAATCGCCTCAGATGGAGCAACAGAGTGGATCACTCCCCTGACTGACGGCCGCGTTGCCGTGTTACAGGCCGCTGCTAACAGTGCGTGTCTAACGCTCCTGTACACATCTCCACGCCTGTGCTGAGGCGATTACACGGCAACACTTTGCGTCAAGTGACGTCTATAAAAACTCTGCACGGGACTAAATATACGAATACGACTGGTACATGCAAGGCTGAAATCAGCCCTGTTGCTGAAATCTGTCATGTGCTTCCGTGTTTATACGAGCTTGTGGACGCGTGTTCCCGGCCTCAGGCTGGGCCAGCGATCATAATCTCAGCCGCGAGCGGCACTGTCTTCAGGACCTGCCTGAGGAACCTCTCTGTCTCATTAGCAAGGGGTCAGGGGGAGCAAACGGCTCCAATTCCGCTGGCAAGGACTTCTTCCCAAAAAAAAAAATCATATTTCTATTTTGTCGCTTGCTTAAATGGTGGCATTTATCTGTCCTTATTTAACAATTTACCCTCTGCAAGCAACATCTTTCTGGATTGCATTTCAGAGTCTCTCACGCCTTGCAATGTCGCCTCAGCTTTCTCAATCCCAGCTGTCCTGGAGAATCGTCACGGTGTCGCAGGTGTGCGGCAGATGCAATTTCGTGTGGTCAGAGGTGTTTTCCGCACTTGACAAATCCAGCAGCAAGGTACGCATCCAAACAGGCGTGCTGGACACAGAGCAAACAATAATTAATCTCCTTGGTCACTTCTCTGCCTTACTGTGAAATATTAAACATCCCATTTCATAACACGAACTCATTTCCAGGGTGTAAAATTTCATGTAAACACGAAAAAGAGGATGTGGCCACTGAGGCCCCCGTTGCTACAAGGCAAATGTTCCTGGAAGCCTGGAC
Source organism: Mormyrus proboscirostris (assembly GCA_026779585.1). Lineage (NCBI taxonomy): Eukaryota > Metazoa > Chordata > Actinopteri > Osteoglossiformes > Mormyridae > Mormyrus > Mormyrus proboscirostris. Next base: position 15,668,660 of record JAODKF010000049.1, on the reverse strand, counting down.
AATCTCTGGAGGTGTCAATGACTTATTCAAGCACATGGTGAATTAAAAAAAAAAAAAAAAAAAAAAAAAAAAAAAAAAGCAATGAGTTTTCATTCTCGCCATTGCTTGAAACTGCCAGTGTAATGACACACCCCCAAGCCAGCCCTCCCGAGCCGACCGGAAACCTCCGGATCTGATTAAACACTCGCCGGGACGGTAAGATGGATGGAGAACCTGGTGGCTTCATAAAAGAATGATGCGGCTTGAAAAATGAACACGAGAGCAGCACGTCGTCGGCGGCGCCCAACCCCGGGTCCTCTTTACTGTATTAAATGCTGAGTGCCGGTCCCATGGTAGACGCACATTAACCTAAAACCTGATATTTTAAATGTTTGCCTTTTGAAATGTATCCAGGATCACTTGGCCCTCATTCCCGTGCCCCAAATACAGCACGAGTGAGGCCAGAGAAGGTGATCAGGACAATTATCATGGGGATTGCTTGTTACTTGCGGTACGATCTGAATGTATTTTGATCAGAGGTGGTATTTCACAGCGAAAAACCGAGCTGTCTAATCTGCAGAAGCTCTCAGATGATCCCGTCACGGTGGAAAGTCCCTGGAAAGGACAGGGGGTGGAATAGAGGGGTGTGGTAATGGGCTTTTGCTGAGCGGTGAAAACTGAACCAGCTGCTTCTCAACATCAGGAGGTAAGTGATGGACTTTTGGAGGTCCGAGGTCCTGCCGTCCTCTATCGGTTCAGAGGTTGCGGAGATGCTGGAGACCTACAGGAATCCCAGAATGCTTTTGGAGAACTGGCCAGAGTGGACTAGTGACCTAGCTGCCCCAACTGAGGACGGTGCTAAAGTCTGCCGCTGAAGATTTGTCAGTCTGAGGTAGCAGGTGCAGTCCTCTATTCCGCAGGAGGCCGGGGTGGAGGCCAGCAAGTAGCTGCTCAGGAAAGGCAGCTTAGCGTGCTAGTTACCCTGGATGATGTGTCCTTACATAACACTCTGGCCAAACAAAGGAGCATCTTGGGTAAGAGACTCGCTCGCTACCCCACCTCATCTCTGGCAGAGCACCCATCAGACGTGCCTGATCTGCAGCGAGCTGTGAATCACGATTCCTTTGCTCATGAAGTACCTGAAGCTTTCCGTCACTCATTTCTGTTCTGACTGGCCTTGTCTCTGTATTGCAGTAGGTTTGTACTTTTCCTGCTGTTGTGACTCCTTACGGTTGTTTTTTTTTTCGGCTTTGTGTGCTAAATATAGACGGAAGCAGACTGCGATTCAGAGGGAAGTTCAGTCACCACCCACCATTTTCATGATTGTTTGGTTTGTGTTTCAAATATCTCACTGTAGATAAAACAATGCCAGACTAATATAGTAATAAGTCATAGTAGACTGACATTTTAAGATGTTTTAGGCCAATTGGTGAACCTTCAATGTATAACAGCTAAGAGTTTTCATTGTAAGGTACATATCAAAGCTGGTTTGCATAAACATGACTGTAGCCTAGGAATAACAGGGATTATGGCCTTGCTGAAGAGCCCGATGGGGCAGTAGTGGGTTTATGGTTAGGGAAGCACACTTGTGATTGCGTTGAAGTTGGTTCGAATCCCTGATCTGCAAGGTACCACTGAGGTACCCTGATCAAGGTACACCCCAACCCCCTGGGGTTCTGAAATATCAGGCCTCTGCTATGTCACATGCAGAGGATGCATTTTATTGTGCTGTGGTGTGTCAACAATATGAATTAATTACTTCTGCCAAACCAGTGATGATATCACTGCCGGCCGCCAATACGACCTTTGGTAACAATAGAAAGTCGGTAAGTTAACTGTGTTCTGGCTTAAATGCTGTCTGCCAAAGAAAATACATTAAAACTGAGAATCTATATTAGAAAAGAGTTCAAACAAAAAATGCCTTGATAGGAGAGCCCAAAACATACACAATAATAAAAAAGGTGACTAAATATGCAAGGAGAGTCCATAGGCTCATATAAACTGCCTTATAGCATGTGTGTGTAAGGGCAGCATTCATAGGGAACAGAAGCAGACACAGGTAAAACCAGTGCAACACCGAAGGCCAGAAAGCAGAACATAAACAGCTGTTTGGAACCTTCTCAAAAGATAATAAATTAAGGTAACCCAACAGGTGCCCTCTGGTGGACTCACTGAGAATTGCTGGGAGGCGTGACAGTGTCTTTGTGATTTTAATACCTTTGGTGGTATTTGCGGTTCAAATAAATGCAAATGTTTCTTCTAAAGTCATGAGCAGTTAAACGATAAGTGTGATTTTTTTGTTTCTTTTCTGAGTCAGTAATTCTTCTTGAACTTTGTTCCATGTCCCCCCCCCCCTCCTCGAAGTTGCGAGGCCTCCTCCCCACAGGCACTTCTTTGACCCTTTAGCTCCTAGACGGGATGCCTGTGTTTATTTCGCCAAAGAGGGGCAGGAAGCAGATGATAAACAGGGGCCGCGGGCGAAGACGGATTGCGCTTGGCAGCACCTAGATCCTGACACCACTGCAGGAAAAACAATCTCCTCTTTTCTTTTTCTTGCAACATTTTCAGCTCTCTCATGTTTTGTTTGTCTTAATTTGTTGCTAGCTGGGCAACTTTGAAGAGGAAACGGCATTAATGTATGTTAATTAAGAATAATCAAGGACTAGCAAAATCAAATTTGCTTGTTGCTGCTAAAAATGTTACTGTTCTGGCTGGTGCTTATAAAATAGAACAAATTCGAGTCGGCTGCACGTGCGGGGGGGTCGAACTGCTGGCGAAACCTCCTACAGTTTCACCGCATGTTAAGATCCGGAGCTCTGATTTGCGCCTATAGAGTTTGAATGGAGATTTATACCTGAGTACTTTGTATAACTGCAGTGTTGGTTTGATCTGTGTGGTTAGTAAAAGGCACTGTGGAATATTTAGTTAACGGTTAGCTAACAGATTGATCTAGATCGTGAGATAGACAGTGGATGTCCAGATAAAAAAGCACAAATGAAACGTAGAACAGGGAAACGTGTTAAGTAAGCATGTTATTTATAATGACAAAGTCAGCGTGCGTCATAAGACAGATACACACATTCTAAATCCCTCAGAGGGGGCACTACTTTTTAAAACTTGCATGTTTATCGTAAAGCAAGCCACTGTATTCACTGCAACCGCATGGAGGTCACGGCATAGATCTACGATGAGGCGATAGGTGAATTTGCTGATAAATATCACAGGTCACAGGTAACTGTTGTTATTTCTGAAATTGAATGACCCCCTAAAACAGTGGTGAGCAATCTTATCTGCAAAGGGCCGCTGTGTATGCAGGATTTTAGGATAACCTTTAGGTCAGCTGTTCAAACCCAGGTGCGAGGACTCTTCAGCCAATTAGTCTAATTAGTAATATAATTAGGGATTTGCAGCCAAAACCCGCATATAACGGCAACCCTTTCTGAATAAGATTGCCCACCCCTGCCCTGAAAAATTATCTTGTTCTGATTGCAAACTTCACAGGTGTAATTAATGTGTATTCTGAGATATAAATTACTCACCTGATATAGAAGGACAGATGGAAGACTCCTAGCAAAAAAACAGAGGTTCTCCAGAATGTCTCTGCCCTAAAACATAAATAAACACGACAATTTACTAACTTTCAGCCATTTAAAAAAATGGTTGATATCAATCACAATTTTAAGGCAAATCAAATGTTTTTCTCTGATTGACAGACACCCCACTAGGAAGATGGAGAAAAGAGAAAAATTATGTCTATATATTACTGTAAATGATTGACGTGTGTTACTCTAAAAAGGATCGCTTTTTAAAAACTGTCCTCTTTTTGGAAACATCCAGGTTTAATGAGTTACATGTCTTGTCCATGTTAAAAAAAAACATTAAGGAGATTATATAACAGCAATTACTGCATTTTTATCTGTCGAATTAAAGCACTAAATGGATTAAATCTAATTTTGTACTGTGCATTTAAACATCATTGTGACATTTGCTTGATTTATACAGCCATGTCATTTAAAAGTAACACAAAAAACAGCTACTCGTTGTTCAGACTGATGTTTTTCTTATTTTTTCTTCTTTCCTGGATGTTTTGAGATGTCTTATTGCCTGTCGCAGAAGTGCCCAAATGTTCATGTTTATCATTCGCTGTGGATTATGGCGGCTGTGTACAAAAAGACACTTTTTTTAACCATTTAAGAGCAAGGCTCCACGCAGCAGAGACTGGTCGAGCTTGTTACCCCTGATGCACACGCTCCGTCACGTTTGCCAGACATATATGCCCATCCAGACTATCTCAATTTAGCACCGCGCCTTGAGCGAATGTTGAAAAAAAAAAACAGCCATTTGATGGAGAACTGTAGCTTTGGAGAGGCTTGGGGGAAGGAGGAATTAGATGTATACATTATTCACTACAGCTTCATCACACGCTCCCTCTGTCTGTGGGACTTATTATCATAATCCACCTTAATTAGCAGCTGGAAAGATGGCAGGGAGATGAGGGAGTGGTTTGAGCGGGAAGTGCAGGCAGCCATCACCTAGTACGTCACAGCGATACATATGGAGGGAGAAACGCAGCCCCCCCCCATCCCACCCCGAACCCCACAGTCGAGGATCTGGAGATCCTGCCTCAACCACTGACCCGGCATGATTGGTTGAAGTTGGCAATATCTGCTGCAAACTACACAGGCTTGGCAAGAGAATAAGTTACCATACAATATAACGATCAGGTTGTGGGGCCTCTGTGGCGTGACAGCCACCAGATTTGTCACCTCTGGTCTTGAGGTTGTTCTATGGCTGGTGGTCCAGTCTTAGCTACTTATTAGTTTGAGGAAAAGCCTTTTCTTTTCTTTTCGTTTTCAGCCAGTCATTTTGACACCCCAATGTCTCCTTGAGAGTCACGTGAATGTGACTTCATGTGAACTTTCTTATCTGTACCTCAGCTTGATGTCCATGTTCATCAAATTCCAGCACGTGTCTCTGCTGCCAGGGCAAATAGACGTCACACACATTTTTACAGGCATTTTTAGGTTGTGCATTGTGCCTTTTGGTCTGCGACACGTTTCCACACCTTTATCGTCCCGAGGCTTGGAGACCCTCGGCTGTTGATGAGAGAGGACGGAGTCGGCCATGCTGGGACCCCACAGGGTTTCAAATAACCTTGCACTGTAACTAACTGCACAGTAATGAGGTAAATCCATAGCATGAGACATAAAAGGAAATCTGTATAATACAAAGAAACACTGGTCCTGATTGGCGGGGGCTTGTGTTGGAATGTCGGCAAGTAGCCAAGCTACATCCTGTGCCACTGAAGCCTGAACCAGCCTCTTCTCTGCATACCACGGCTGCTGATTCAATTGACTGGAAGTTCGAAGCAGCACGGAGCCGGGGGTTAGGCCAGGAGCTCAGTGCTCTCGTTCTGCCTCGGAATACCGTTAGGTATGGGAATCCAGCATATCCGCACTGTCGTGGAGTATAAAGCCAGGAAAAGTAAACGCTGAAGCCCTCAAAATGACGGTTCTGAACAAGAATCGGCCCGAGCCGCCAGGAGCGCGGAGCTGTACGTCCCGACGGCAGGATGCTCCCCTCCATGTGTCGCAGTTTTCCCGGGAGAGTTGCGCTTCCCTGCGCGTTAGAGAGAAATGAGCTTCTCGCACTTTCGCAAGCTCAAAAAACAAAACTCTCTGTTGCCAATTTTCTGCACTAGACATGCACTCTAAAACCATTTTAATAGCAATCATTGCATGCCCTGATTTTTCTGGAAGCTCAAATGTTTTTTTAAATGAGTTTCTCCCAGGAGATTACACAGATTTGTTTGTGTTTCAGTTGGCAGGTACGGCCGCCATCTGCAGAGCCAGAAGATGCGGCAAAGTCCAGGCGGCAGAACCCGACCAATTCCACACGGAGGTGCCCACGACGGACCTCCACAGATGTGCTTGACACCGCGCAATTATCCTAGCCGGGAGCTGAAGGAGAGGTCCCAGAGGGCCAAATCGTGGGAAAGTTTTAGCTGGTCGATTGGCAGGACGGCGGCCCCAAACTCGACTCAATACGGGTGTCAGAGAGGGTGTGCGTCCGTCATCAGCATGAAGTAGCAGTCAGAGCCAGAGGAGGGGCCAGAATTGATCACTGCAGGAGTCTGGGGTATGAGGTCCTAGGTGAAGGAAAACAGTCACCTGACCAACTCATCAACGCAACCCGAAACAAAGCGGCTCACTCGAATCCGATGCGCCTGTTATTCCCCATTTATCAGGCTCTGCAAGTCATGCCCCCGTGCTGTAAAAACGTCACCCCACTGAGGCTCAGTCCTCTCCCTCCGTGTTTCTGCCTTATCAATCTTCGTTTCCTCTTTCCTCCCACCTGGCAGAGAGAAATTGCTTATAAATCCGCCGTCAGGATGAGGCCGACAGAAGAGAACAGAGTGAAGAAACATTTCACATCTGTCCCTCGCTGTTTTTTCTTTTCTTTTCTAGATCCGTGGCGGCACATATACACTAGCGAATGAGAGTAGGGTCCTGAAACGTATTCAGCCATGTCGAAAATCCAGCGATGGGCCCAGATTAAGCTCCCTGTGGTACCTGAAAGGCTGAGTGGCCACTTTAAGAACACGACGGAAAAAAACCTGCGCAGTAAAATCTCACTGCTTACGGAAAATACCAAACAGAAATAAACCAATAACAGACAGTGTAACAACAGAACCCACAGCCCGCCGTCAGTCCAGCTGGTTAAATTTCAGTCAATCAGCCCGTCTGGACCAAAAGTGTGGCGGACGCGGATAATGGCAGAATCGATGTGGCTGGGGGGAGCTGGATTGCCAGGGACTAGTTTTACTGTCTCAAAAGATAGTCTAGCCTGATATTTTGAACACAGTAAGAGCACTGTGACAAACTGTCCAGTGGAGAGACTGGCAGTCGCCTGTTATTTTTTACAAATGACGTGGCCGGCGAGACCACAACAGCGCAACCTACAGGAAGGTCACAGGACAACAGGGTGAACTGCTTCATATTTCTTCAATCACTTTTGTTGTGTTGTTCATTAGCTAATTAGCCAGTTTAGGATTGTGGGAAATGTAGCGTTTGAGAGTGGAGTTGTAGTCCTTGTTTATGGGACTTTGATTTCACAGCTATTTTTACCCTCCACACTACAGAACCCAGTGAGGCTCTTTTCCAGAAAGCGTTTGAAATTTGCAGCACTTTCCTGTCTGATTCCTGGACACTTCGTGATCACTGTCATTTCTTACCACGCTAAATTTTAAACAAACTATGGCATTACCTTTCAGATAGCTAAGCCCCAGGGCCTAGATAAAATTCACTCTTAAAACGTGTTCCACAAAACGTGAACCAAAAAACGGGCTGCACACGCAGACAAGCCGATCCGCAGGCTGCCTGTTTGCCGAGTATCGAAGGCGAAGTTCTGCGAAAACGCAAACTGGCCCGTCGGATCTGAGACACGGGCCAAGAAACGTAACCTCGTGCTGGGGGCTTCCAGCTCACCGAGCTCGGGGGGAGTTCCGGTCGAAACAATGGCAACCTCAAGTTGCACATTTGGATTCCTTTTGGCAAAAGGATGCCAAACGACAAGGCTTTGAATCTATAATATGATCCCAGTGTTTGTGAGTTTGGATTAAGTTTAAATACTTCAGGATAGTTGTGCTTCATCTTTTTTGTGTCCAGAAGGATGAAACATGCTTGTTCTTTTATTGGCGGGGTGGGGGGGGGGGGGTTTGTTTTCAATTGGTAGTGGCCCATTAGGTCACACTGTGGTCTCCAGCTTCCAGGGACTCATGTTAGATTCCTGCCCTGGGTGTGCACCCATGTATTGTCTGCGTGTCGTATCCATGATGTGTTAAAGTTACCCAGAATTCCTTCACTGTGCCTCCTGGAAAAAGCCCCCGGTTCACCATGCCGAGTAAGCGGTTTAGGAAAATGGATTGGCGGATGTTTCGACCCACAGGGGGGCTCATTCCTTCCCGTAATGCACCAAACAAATACCCGGCAAAAAAATCCCAAGCTGAGCTTGCCAAGACGGCGAAGCCTGAGCCGGGATGCTATATCACAGAATTTATGAACTCAGTGGCTTGGGCAATCATTCATACTCCAAAGGAACCACCTCTGACCTGCAACAGGAGAACCGGGCACCAGGACATTCTCGTTAAACTGAATCCGCGAGGAAGACCAGTCACACAAGCCAGTTGCGGGGAATGTACCAGACGGGGAGCAAAAACGCCTCAGGCATCAGCGCAGATACCCGGCCCAGTCCTGAGGCGAGCAGGGGTTTTTGCCCCGGTGAGGGTTTCTGCATCACATCAAAAACACATCATCTCTGTCTCTGCCCGTTATCTTCCACTTTAATTAGCCAGACCCCATTTGTGCTGTTGACGGAGTCCTTCGCACGAGAAAAACAATTTTTGGGTTCACTGTTTGCTCATCTGATAGCTGTTCCTTTCAGCATCCGTGATTGCGGCTGCGATGTTCCATTACACTCATAAAATATAATATTTATCTCAGATAGCAATAAGTTGGAATAGACACATCTTAAAATGAGATACTACGCTTTTCAGCTTCGGGGTATGAATGCCCACCGCCCCCACCACTCTTCCCTGGTGCTAAATTGTACCTAATCTGGTTTTCTGACAGTAGGCCAGTAAATCCCGGCAGTTATTATCATTATAATTAAGCATTATTAGGAAGCATAAGTAGACCGACGTTTGTCGTTTGGAACATCATGAAAACACTTCGATCTTCAGATCACCTTTTCCAGCAGTCTGCCTGCCTGCGTTTTCGGCGTAAGTGAAATGTGCCGTTCGTCCCGCAATCCTCGGCCCCTTGCCCGGGTTGAGTGGCTGAAAGGTGGTCACAGAGCTGCCCAGACCTGCTTCAGTTTCCCAGAGACACACAATCTGTTTACGGGGATCCATGACGTTTCCCAGCAGGCCCTGCCGCAGTCGCAGACGTCGGCCGGTAACCTGAACGCAGCTGGTTTATGTTTCGGGACGGAACCCTGCTGCCACCGCCTCGAAAATGGCGTATCGCATGAATCGCCGCACTCAAGCATCCTGTCTCATAAATAGATTTATAAATCACTTCAAATAAAACCGTCAGTGAAGCCATCGAGATGTAAATGGATCGCTGCTGTCCTCTTCTTCCAAATCTTCAGGTTTCGCGATTTTCCTTCCTGGTTAGGATGTTTTTTTGTTTTTTTTTTTTTTGAATCTCCAGTTACCCACAAACCTCAGGATCCCAGGGCTCTGGCTTAGATTAATCCAGATGATGTTATTAGTAACATATTGCAAGCACTGCTGCTTGTGTGTGTGTGTGTGTGCTTTTTAATCTGAAGGCACCTTTAGCTGTAAGAGCCCATCTGGGTGTCTTTGAGCTAGTAACCTGTCCGAGTGGGGAGCGGGCGGGTTGGATTGGGGGATCGCACCCCCTGGATGTGAGATGGAAGTTTGGCATCCCCACACCCAGCTTGGCACTTTTGATTGGCTGGCCACGTTTATGTCCGAGCACCTCGATTTCTCCTCTGTGAGTGAACACTGCTCACCCCCTCGGTCCTTCCCTGCGTAGAATGGGGGTGGGCATTCAAATCGCACCCCCCCCAACCCCACCACAGGCCCATGTCTCATTTTTTGCAGGTTCTCTGTTTAACGGAAACATCCAGGAGGGCCCGCTGTGGAAACAAATCAGGAAGCGTTGCGTTTCCATGGCGCTTTGGGCTGATTCCATACAGGGTACCCCCCACCCCCCCAGGTGAACCTTACACAGCTACTCAATCTCGACAGACGGAAACACGCCCCCGCCAGTCTGTGACATGGATTGCGTTGTAGGGGGCGCTACCTGATGGCATGTGCCTAAGTCCGCCATCCCTCCACCTGGAAATGCCTCGCGACGGCAGACCTGTGAAATAAAATACACACATGCCAATTAATCTCTGGATGGAGGCATTATTAAAAGCATATAACGTCTGCATCATGCTTTTTAGTTACCAGTTTAATCTGTCTGCACAAATATTAAAGTTTTAAATTTATCATTGATTATATTATATGAGAACACAGAGTTACGTGAATTGGCATCTCTAAATTGCCCGTAGTGTTAGTCTGTGTGTGTGTATGTGTGTGGGTGTGTGTGTGTGTGTGCACTCTGGAATGGACTGGCATCCTGTCCATCCCTGCCTTGTTCCCTGTGCTG
>JAODKF010000049.1:15624355-15645039 GCA_026779585.1 Mormyrus proboscirostris | reverse complement strand
CCCCCCCCCCCCCCCCCCAAACCGGTGGGAATGCAAGAAAAGGGACTCGGCTCCTGGTAGAGCTTCCTGCAAATTCAAGAAGTTTGATCTTTGAGAAGAATTTTTATTCATTTTTGGGTCTTATACTTAGCATAACAGCTGAAGAATGCGGGTGACAGGGGGCACAGAGTACCGCGTGGCGCCTAAGCAGCCAGGCTGCCTGTCACTGATTTCTGAGCGGGGGCGACGGGGCGGAGGGGCGGAGGGGTGGTAACGGCGAAGGAGGCTTACTTGAGATCCGCATGATTAGCAGCCTCTAATTTAACCCTGAGTGGTGCTACAGAGGCTGTGGAGTCACCTCCGCCCTCCTCCAGCACAAATCAGGCCCACTCGAGGTGCAGCATGTCAGCGGGCGCGCCAAACACACCGGGGGGGTTCTTTTGGGGGGGGGGGGGGGTTAGGTCGGGCTGTATCTGACACAGCGGTCGGGGCAGGCACTTCTGACAGAACGCGGAGTGGTATAATCAGACGCCTCACCCGAATCTGCACGGCTAATGGGTGGCACTGGCTCCGCCGCGCCGCGCCGTGTCAGGCCCTCTCCTCAGCTCGCCTCAAGTGCTCCCTCAAGTGTTTATTCTGCATTAGCGCAGCCTGCCGGCGGCGTCCGGGGGCCGGGGCAGCAACGGGCGGACGTCACCTCTCGGTGGCAGCGAGACAGGCCGAGGCCACCGGGACCCGTTTCCAGGTGCGCGTGCAGTCAGCATCCCGTAGGGGTGACGCTCTCAGACAGCGATGCAGGACGGTGAGGATGTACGGCCACCACGGGGGGCCACGTCAACGCCCCATCTTACTCGCAGACGGGAACACCGGCGACGTTTCTGCTGTAGCCAGACCGGAAAAAAGGCACGGATCTCTGGGGCTGGACGCTGAATTCGACAGCCATCATCCACCCCCCCCCCCCCTTTTTAGCCGGATGGCCAGTGGTGGGGGGGCTCCGCAATGTAAAAACACAGTGCTGCGGGTTTGCATTTACGGTTTCCTCCTGACTGCAGGGGCTCAGTAAAAAAGCTGGAAGCATAGTAATTACTAATTAGAAATTCCCCTTTAGACTTTTAATTACCCCATACGTGTGCATGGATGTCCCGCTCACAACTGAATGTCAGGTATGAAGAATGCAGGGATGCTTGGGTATTACATGCGATGTGTGTCCAATGCACACTGTACATATTAAAATGCAGCCCCCCACTCCGACAGGGGGAGTCAAGGCTGACGGTTTCCTTGTTGTTCGTAATTATGATTCCCGGTGCAGATTTGAGACAGCAGACAGCGTCTCTCTCTCTGTCGTGGCAGGCGCATGTAATCTGCATTGTTCCACCGCGACGCATGTGGGGGAGGGGCGGGGGGGGTCAGGAAATCTCAGCCCACGGTGCCTCCATCAGGCCTGTCAGGGGGCTTGCAGGTCGCCCGTCAACACAGCGGCGAGCGGGGCGACACGCCTCCAATCAGCGGCGCTTCCCCGGCAGCGGCAGCGTCGAGGAGCCGCGAGGAATGAAAGCGCGCTGTCTGCCGTCTGCCAGGGCGCGGGCGGGCGGGTGAGCTCGCGGGGCATGGTGGGCGCCTGCAAAATCCGGAAACTGCTATATTTGGCCGGCCCGGATGGCGGGAAGGATGCGATTGGTTTCAGGCGCAGCGCAGAGCCCGAACGGCACGCCGAATGTGAGACAACGCGGGGCCTTCGGCTTCCCCCAGCCACGCTTTGATGTTGGGCTTTGTTCCTCATATTAAGTTCCTCCCTCTTGCCCCCTCAGGAATTACACCTAGGGCGTCATCGAGCGCTTCCCAGAGAGCGAGTCCCCAAAGACGCCCAGCAGCGGCCTGCAGCAGAGCAGCCATGCTCACGACCCGCTGCAGCCCCCACCTACCAGCGGCTTATAGCATTTGTGTGCAGCCGTGCCCGCAGCTCCATCCCGGCCTTCGCGAGGCGGCTCCTCTAAACCGCCGTGACATCGGGCCCCTGATGCTGCACATAGGGGGCGAACTCCACCAACGTCCTGTATCCACTTTCTCAAAGCTATCGGATTTTACTTCATAGTTTCAGCAAATTCTGAAAAACAGGGCTGTGATCTTAATTTTATACGGCCGCATGGTTATTAAGGTTAGGGTTTAACAGTAATCCGAGGTGCTGAAATCCTTTTTTGGGATCAAGTTTGCATTCGTGTCACAGCTCTGCGCCGGGGCAACGTTCCTATGCATTCACGTCACACACAACAGACCCGCTGAAGGTGAGCTTAGGTCCGATTCCCCCACACAGGCACAGTACGCTGTGTGTCAGTGAAGATCTCGATCTCTGTGAGGTAAAGTGCTGGTCACTGGGGAGGGGAGCGTGACCGTCTCGCCAAGGAGAGTCATGTGACCGGGGCTGTTCATGTTAATCCTCTCCACCTGGTCCCTCATGTTTACCAGGTATAAAGCTGTCTAGCTGGTTATCCATGCCCCGCCACTGTGTTGGCCAGAGGTGAGAGGTGCTCAATCAGCATGCTGTGGGTCACACGGTTCTCTCCCCATAGGTGACCCACAGCATGCTGTCACATCTGAATTCTGATGGGACTCATATTGGAGGAACCTGATTGAGCACCTCTCACCTCCGGGAGCCAAAGTCACAGAGAGAGGTGCAGGTCCTTACTTCCCTCCCCCCCTAAAACAAGGCAGACTCAGAAACCCCAGCTTCTGCACACCTCGATTTTGCTGCATTTCAGCACTTATCATTAACCCCTAATTATCTAACTGGCATGCCCACGTAAATATTGTCTGCTATTGGAGGCTGCATGGCAGCTGATTGGACCACAGACTGGCAGGGGGTGGGCTCTGGCTTCACATTAGAGCGGCCCCCATTTGGTAAGCCTATGGCAATAAAGTCATAGATCCTGGGTTTTAGAAACAAATCCCGTTTGGCACCTCGGGTTAGCATGCGGCTCGGGTGTCAGAAACCGGGCACTTCCCGTGCGTCCGCAGACGGCGGAGAAATCAGATGGTTCAGAGGGCGGCACGGGCCGGACCTCTAGTGGTCTGCTAAGCATCCTGTGAGCTAAAGCCTTCTATTCCCCTGAAGGTATTTAGAGAATGATTTCGTTCGTCTGATTGCTCAATCAGATTTAACGCGGAAAAAACAGTGATGGTGATTGTTCATTACGCAGCTGAGTTAATCAACGTGAAGTGGCCTGTCACCACAATCGCACACCCAGCGAGAGTGACTGCCTGCCTGCCTCCTTCTGCGTTCACGCTGATTAAACAGAAGCAGCATGTGGCATTTACATCCCGAGGTTAATCCCGCAGCACCCAAACCCTCATCGGGCCGGACAGACCGGGCCCCGCGGCCGCTTGACCTGAGGTACGGGTCCGCGACGAAAACAAGGAAATATCCCAGGATAAACTCAGCATCCCAGCTGCACCATGGGGCACGTTGTGTTAAAGATGCTCTGATTACAGATTATACGAGAGCCCGACTGTCTACAGGAGAGTTAAGCAGGGAAACCTGAGGCTTTAAGGAGCCGGGAGAGTTACAGCTTCCCTAAGGTCCTCACTGCGCACCCTCTCTCACACACAAGCCGGATCACACGCAAGCCCTGTTATAAAAATGACGTCGGACCGTGATGCGCGATGACCTGAAGCACTTGTGATGTAATACAGGGGATGTAAGACAGCTGTGATGTAATACAGGGGTTGATCTGCAGCTCAGCGGGTTACGATGCTGCGATGTCACTGCGATGTCACTGCTGGGCCCCAGAGCAAGGGCCTTATGGTGCATCTAAGGGAAGATGGTGGTGCAGGAGGTAGTGCTAGCGTTTGGCAACCGGAGGGTTGCAGGTTCGAGCCCTGATTCCTCCTGACCCCATCAAAGTGTCCTTGAGCAAGACACTGAACCCCTAATTGCTCCCGGTGAGCAGGTTGGCGCCTTGCATGGCAGCCTCTGCCACCGGTGTGTGGATGGGTGAATGTGAGGCATGTGAGGCGCTATATAAATGCAGTCCATTTACCATTTGCCTTAACCCCAGTCACTTCAGGAACTGGCTCATCCTGCTTTCAGTTGTATTTCGTGTTGGATAAAGGATTCGCCAAACAAAAAATTATGCAAAACAGTAAACTGCTGTTATTGTAGCTACTCGAAAATATGTCTGCAAACCCTTTACCCACCTCCACCGTACTTAAATGCAATATGTACTGAAACAGTACCAGGCAACTGCTGGTCACCAGAGTCCAGCAGCAGGAACCACCAAACATTTGAGGTACGAGCCCGTACCCTCAGCTGCCACGCCACCTGCTGGTGTCTAATCCTGTGCCTTGGGAACGGAAGGGGGTGCTATCGCCTAGTCACGTTCTCCGGAAAGTTCATCCGCTGCACTAATTTTTGCAGCATTAGCCTGCAGGCGTCCTCGCGCCGCTCGCCCTCATTTGTTGTGAAGCGAGTTCCTACGGGGCTTTTTTTTCTCGGTCCCTACCGCATTTCGCAGGCTGCTGCCATGGTTTCCAGTCCACACCGGTAACTGGTTCAGCATAATAACGTGGGGAGCGACATTTCTGTGTCTGCTATTAAGAGAAGGAGGATTCTCGTCCAAAAAAAGAAATCTGCCACGAAAACAATAACAGAGAGGAAGCGAAACATTTCACGAGTGGCTCCGCTGGCCTTGGAAGAGACACAAGAACTCGGATTTAGGGACTTGAGGGAAATATAATTTTAAACTGATCAGAAAAAGCTGTTACCAGATCCACCGCAGTGCTGGGAGGCTTTCGTGCCAACGATATCAAAAACCTGGACGGCTCACTCACAGCCAGGGAACCGCTGGGGCTAAAAACGGATATCGATCCGTATCCTAATTTCAGCCGTACCTGAATGCTCTGATCGATCACGAAAACAAAATCATTTTTAGAGGCAACGTAAAAGATTTACGGTAATTGTTTTGAAGATTCCCCCATTCCGGAAGACAAGCCTGCGTCAAGCGTGCAGTTTCCTTGCGCCGTCTGGACGAGCAGAGCAGCAAGGTTGATACGGACGTTAGACACCGTCTACAAACGGCCTACAGACAATCACGCAACACGCAGAGCAGCGCCCGCAGGTCCGACCACAGAGGAATAACCTTCCTCACACGCATAATTCTTCCGCTTGTCAGTTAGAGCAGCCCAGGTTTTTTAAGAAAGAGCATTTTTATTGAAAAGCCTTGATTCTGATGCCGGGTCCAGACATAGTGGAGTTTCAATACAGATCGAGCTGCACAACCGGTTTCAGATACTGTAAATGGGGTTATTTAAATGTTAATGTGTGGGGGTTATTTTATCATCCATGTGATTCCCGTATCCCTACAACTTCTGGTAATGTGGCCCGTTCCCCTCTAAAGAGTTCAGCTGCCCCACACCCCCTGGTCCTCAATGTAGGGGGGGGGGGGGGAAATCCACAGAAGGGATGTCGGGAAAACATGGGCTTAACTCTAACCCAAATATTTAGGGTCCCCCCCCGTAAGAAGCGGGGCCACGATGGGGCTAGCGGGCCTGTGTTTGGACTGCAGTACGCACTCACCTGGAACTCCCCAGTCAGACCCTCCACGAATTACCCAGAATTCCACAGCAGAAGAGCAACAACAATCCCGGATGTGATTGGGGAATGAGACGTAAGGAAAAGGCACAAAGGAGAAGAAGTGCCCTGATTATTTGCAGTCCTCGAAAGTCAATGTGGGAAACCGAAAGAAGAACACATGATGAGGACAAGCTTAGATTTGTGTGTATATATACAGACACACTCACACATATGCATACAGCATATACGTGAAATGGGCCAGCATGGTGTTTATGACGCAGACGCCCGACCGGCACCATCGATCAATGTGGACGTGACGGTGTGAAACAAACAGGACTCCTCAAAAGTGGTTCACAGGGAGGCTAATTGCAGTTACTTTGATATCTGCTTTGATATCACCACGGTGATCTGAGCGGTGAGCTTTCATCACTCACAACTCTGGCTGCCCCCCCCCCCCCCCCAAAAGTAAAGCCTAGTGTCTTTTCAGGACACCGAGGTCCGGCCTCGCTGATTGTGGTTCCCTCTTCCTCAGATCTCTGGCGGTTTCCACATGGATGCCCTGATCCTCCAACAATTAGTGGCCAGCCTGGCATAAGGGGGGGGGAGTGACTGTAAAGGGGCCCTCAGTCCCTCTGCGCCCCGAACCGTCCTTCTGAGGGTCTGCATCACAGCCTCATGGCCTCCACCAGGAGCAACTGCAGTGCTTGCCACAGTGCACAAGGAGGAGGGGGGGGGATTAGCCTCACTGCGGTTTCTGGGCTGGATGAACATTCAGAGGTGGGACACGCACTTGGGTCCAGCGGGGAGGGGGGGCACGTGTCCAGCCAACCCCCCCCCCAGCCTGAATTTATTGCACTGAGCCTAGTGCTGCCGCACCGGGCCCCCCAACCCACTGACACGGAGGAAAAGCGAGACAGAACCATTTCTGGGGGGCAGGGCAGTCTGCCTACTGGCAAGATGGAGTCATCAGTGGCTGACTGGCGTGGAGGGTCCGGAAGGATCCACGGCTCCCGTGGCTTAAAGATGCCTGGTAAGCAGAATGGAAATTATACTCTGCCCAGGGGTGTTACTGTCGAAATGAACAGAGATATTCTGTAAAAACCCATCTGATATTAATGGTCTACCTCAGATCCGGGGAGATGTCATTAGCCCCGCCCACAGACCGCTCCCTGAAGAGCAGGCTCCCACCCACGTGTGCCGGAGGTCACGGGGTCAGAGCCAAGCGCCCCCCCGACGGCGCTTAACAGCTCCTCCGCTGGACCCTGAAATCCGGACGCAGCCAGACGTGACACTTATCACCGGCCTCATCCGCTCCCTAAGCGAGCCGTAAGTAAGTGCGGGGGGGGGGGGGGGGATTGGGGTCAAAGTTACAGTGGTAAGATCCCTGGAAAGCCGGGAACCATCCGTCAGCCTCTTCAATGGGGGAGAACGGGTAATCCAGGTCTTCTTGTCCATGAGTGAAAAATCCACCCCCTCTTCATGGATAGTGTCAACGGGGAGATTAATCAACAAACTTCTGTTTGATCCTAACATTACAGTACGGGTTGATCATGAAAAGAGCAGCTGTTACACCCTGTCTGTTACAATCCCGTTTCAGTTTCAGCCTAAGGCATGTCTGTTTATGCTAGATTTAAGTCGAAAACTATGCCGAATGGTGTCTAGGAGTCAAAAGTTCTGGGCCGGTACAAGAAATGTTAAAAACATATATGAGAGTGAGCTTTTTCAAGCCAATCACACGTCAGGATGTCACATGACACCAGGCAGCATTCGGAAGCTAACCTGAAACGTTTCATACGTGAAATGATCCGTCGGCACAAAGAAACGCCAGAGCCGTCCCGAGGAGTTCGAGAAATGGCCGCGTTCCAGAGCTCGCGGGTCCCCGCGTGACATCAGCGGGCGCTGCCAGACTCCGCGTTCTCGCTCCTGCCGTTAGGAGGACCCGCGGCGTCATACGGAAGCCATCAGCGGGAACGACGCTCCTCCGAACCCCATGTGGGGGGAAAAAAAAAAAAAAAACGAGGAAGTGTGGAATGTTCCGGAGATCTCCCACGTGCTAATAGGGGGCCTGACTGACAGTAAAGAGATTCCCGGCCCGGCTCGCTCTTGCTCTGATGCACGCAGGGGCTTGTCGCCCTCGTCTTACGAGCAGGTGATTTATCCCCGCTCTCTCCGGGGTCCCCCCCCCTGCCTTTTACTCCCTCTCTCCCCAGGGCCTTGTCTTTTGTCCTCCTCCGAGGCCAGCCGCTCGCTCCCGCAGCGGCACTCGGACGCTGTCAGGCACGGAGGGCGGGAGTCGCCCAGAGAGCACCGCCGAGATGATGTCAGCGGGGGCAGACACAACCTCGAGCCCTCTTCAATTATCATTTACATTTTGGGAGATAAAGTTGCGGCGGCGGCGGAGAGCAATCCAGATAATTTGCAGGCACAGAGACTGGAGTGTTGACACTGTACTGATGGATGTTTCAGATGAGACCTTGGATGAGTATCCCAGCCTGCTCCCGCCGCTCTCCACCTCCCGCGCAATTAATTTTTAATTTCGTTACGGTATAATCTTACCGGTTGCATGCGCTTCCTTCACGCCGTCCGCCGTTTCGCCACCATTCGTGGCTCTGGGCCCATCTGCCACCCGCACGGCGCAGATCTTTTTCGATTCCCCTCCGCTCTCCCTGAAGGCCGAGACACGCGTGCTTGGAGGACGAGGCGAAAAACGGGGGAGAGGGAAAACGGGGCGAGTCGGAATCACGGCGCTGCATCCCGCTCCCGGGAGGACAGTGCCGGCAATGGGGCTCTCTGCAAAGTCCGCTCAGATAGGAGGAAACGGCGCAGCGCATGGAGTCGCCGCCGTCTCCGCTTGCAGGGCACTGCAGATGTTTGGGGCGGTAATCCGGGACCCAAAACTGCAAGATGACCATTTGATAAGGTCCTGATGAACGGGGAGCCGCTTCAGCTGGGCTGGGGGCTGGGAATCAGGAGATCCTCAATCCACAGGCCTGGTGGGACAGCAAGCCTCAGAGCCAGAGCTCATCCCTCCATCTGTCCAGAGTACCTGTCACTTTAAAATACACAGAAAAGCAACACAGTCTATAACCCAAATATTAGTCTACAATCCTGTGACTAGTACACTGTACATATTACTCAAACCTTCATTTACACTGAATTCTCCTACACAATAGGATTTAAGAAAAAAATCATGTGAAATTACTCTGTAGACAATGGCAATGATGTCCGAACTATCGACAAATATATTGTGATTTAATAATTTCATTCACTCACATATATTAGGCCAACATATATTCCATCCATCCATTTTCTGAAAACGCTTGTCCTATTCTGGGTCGTGGGAGGGGGGGGGATGGTCCGGAGCCTATGGGCACAAGTGGGCACACTGTGGGCAGGGAATAACCTAGGATGGGGGGCCAACCCATCGCAGGGCACAGTCACACACCATTCACTCACACACGCACACCATTGGGCAATTTGGTAACTCCAATTAAACTCCATATATAATGATATAAGCATAATATATTTATTATTTGAATATGGAGTGAGTACGTGTAGGAAAGGGTCCCCTCGCTGTGTGAAACAGGCGGTGACACCGCACAGGGCGAAGCTCAGGGGCTGAGACAGGCCGACGCGGACAATGGGGAGCTGTGTGCGGAGACGGGCAACGAAGCCACTCGAGTTTCAAACGGGTCTCCATTCGTTTCAGTGGATTACCAGATTTGCGTTTGAAGTAAGGCCACTATCCCAGCGAGGGACATCTTAGAGGCAACAGCCTTTTATATTTCTCCAAGAGCGTCCTGCCATTGTGGTGGGTGGGTGGTAAGCACAGAGTGTGGAGAGGGACATACGGAGATATAGTTTTGATATTCATACGGTTACCAGGCAAAGCCCCAACATGCTGTCTAAGTGTGAACTAAATAAATTTCAGCACCTTTCTTTAGAAATAAATACCTTTTAGCTTTTGCAGTGAATCAGACATTTCTACCTGACCATAGGTCTTTCCATAGAAAAGCCTTTCCCAGTTACAAGCTGAATAAATAGACATAATATTTGTTTTCAATTGCATAACAAAACCAAAGTCATACACAGATTGGTTCCTATTTACAGTTTGTTAAAATCTTACAGCTTGAAAAAGACAATGGTGGTTCCCTAGACCACAAAAAAAGTTTTTCTAAACTTAAAACATTACGAACAAATGGCTTCAGTATTCCCATCCTGAACATCTGTTTACTGTGTCTTTAACCATGGTTAAATTCTCTCCGAAATTTTTGTACATAAAATACGACTAAATGATTTGTTCCCGGCAGACCATAAAAAGCTTGGTCCGAAGTGGCAGCTGATATTTTGAATGATGAATTAAAGAAAAACAAAAGGACAGTATATACCCAGACTGCGGTTTGCAACCTCGCCGTCATTTAAGGACGCGACCCTGAAATTATCTGGAGTATACTGCAGCCCTATTTCCGGGCTCGATTCTGGGACACGGATAGTTATTGTTCTGGTGTGACGGTTCGAATTGTCCCCAATCACCCGGCAAACCGGCCACTGCAGCCCTGAAATGACCTTTTTTTTTTTCTTTAATTGCATCTAAGAAGTAGATTGAGGATGGCATGGTCACATAACAAATATCCCCCAGTAACGGCAAACTGGTAACACGTACCGGGTGACGACGATGCCATCACTCAATTAGTTTTGGACTCGGTATACGTTTTATAACTTTTATAAATTACGACAGAAGACTCGACACAGGGAGTGGTATTAGGAATTTACCACGGTGCTATATTCTGGATGTCTCGAATAAACTCAAATCTCATAATTAAACTCATTATTCAGTGGTTATTAGGAAGGTCTCGGTGTTTGGGCCAGGCGGCCAACCGCTGCACGGAAATAGCGGATCAGTCAATTTGTGCCCAACAACCGAAATATTCAGCTAAATTATACATAGTCAAGATAGCAAGACATCAAACAAACAAATAGATAGACAGATAAATAAACAAACAAGTAAATGAATGCAAGAATAAAGCGATTCGTCATTTTGCAATTTGCAACAAATTAATAACTGAAATGTATCGCACGTGTTTTACTCATTCTTAAAACGGTGACAGGCCCCAATAAACATCTGGATATTCCGTTCGTGGCACGGCTGGATTTTATAGTGCCCTTACTTCCCATTCTGAGTCTGACCGATCCGAAATGCAAAATTGTAAAGTCTGTCCCTGCAAAGTGAATTTTCACCAATGCAGCGCCTTTGCGGAGAGCCTTTGATCCCTGACGGGGTGCCCAGAGGAATATGCCTTCTGACCTTTGACTCACTTCCTGGCCTGTCAAAACAGAGCTGTCACACGATCTGGAGCAGCGGATCTGCAAGGCCGGTAGCGGCAGCGCCATTTGCGTCCCGCTAAGTACAAGTGTCCACATGCGGAGGACGCCTGCCACACGGCATATAGTCAAGCCGGAGCCTGATCAAGCCTGGCAGGAGTTTTACTCGTTTTACTGTCGTCCCGCTGAAAGCCTCATTAGTGTCCCGCTGGATCTGAACATTACCAACACAATCGGAGACTTAAATACCGGTTTCAGGTTGTGTTTGTAACCTTAATGAGAAGCGTACCTCTCTCGGGCAGAGGCAGCCTTCAAGTCATGGTGATGAAAGCTGGCAGCTTCGTTTACTATCATCCAGCTGAAAGCCGAAAGTCATTCGCTTTGCTTTAACGCTCTTAATTCCTTACCGGTATCTTTAATCCAACCTTTAATATAACATTAATTGTGCTTGTATCTATATCTAAGATTCTGGGAACACCATAGGAAAACATTTTTTTGCATTTTTCTAACAATCTCAGTAGGAGACAAATGAAAATGTAACAGGTCCCTGTACAAATTAAGCGAAGGATCAATTATATGGGTTACATCTTTACAACTCTACTAAGTACGCCCTATCTGCACGGCTTATTTTAGAAATTCTGCTGACCAATATAATTTGACATTTTGCAGCTTGTGCGAAATATGTGAGCCGTTTGATAGCGCATAGCACCTAAAAACCACTTTGTGTATCTATCCCACTGTATCTGGAACCGGGTCATTAAAAACGGCTTGAATCGGTGTGAAAGGAGCAAGCCGGGTCCGCCTTGCCGGAGGGAGACACAAATCCTCCCCGGACTCAGATAAAGTCTACCCCGGCTGGGTGTTAATCCTCCCCACAAAGGTGGTCACCGATGTGTGCGAGGCTTATAAGCGGGCTGTAAAATAATATTTACATAACAACTGCGGCGGCGTGAAAACGGGGGAAACCGGGAATGGCGTGGTAAATTGGTGAATATGCCGCTCCGACCCCATTGCGTCCACAGCTTTCGCTTGTGCGACATTGCCCGGTGAAAGCCATCCAACAGATGGCTATTCTCCCTGCCCAAAAACAAAACAAAGAAAGCTTATTTAAGCGCAGCGACACGGGAGATTTAGTGTCGGGAAATTGACCGATTTATTTTTCATT
The DNA here is from genome assembly GCA_026779585.1 of Mormyrus proboscirostris. NCBI lineage: Eukaryota > Metazoa > Chordata > Actinopteri > Osteoglossiformes > Mormyridae > Mormyrus > Mormyrus proboscirostris. The sequence continues at coordinate 15,633,007 of JAODKF010000049.1, read as the reverse complement.
TACTGTTAGTGGCTTTTAGTGCAGGGGGTGAGGTAGTTCCGCGTTTACTTAATTCACCGTATTGGGGCACTAACACGGCGTTAAGAAAAACGGTATAAATTAAGGTTTCCTTGCACCCTTATGATCAGAAGTATGAGACTTTACCTAATGTCACCAGTTACTCTGGGTACTTTGTGATGTTTTGTTTGTGCGGCTTTTAGTTCAATTTGCTGCGTCAATTTCTCATCCAGAGAAATTAAGCTAGTATCAGACCTCGCTCCTTCTCGGTTTGGAAGTCCGAGACTAATGACTCACTCCTTTAAAACTTCCTAGTGATTTCCTTAAGTGTTTTTGGCAGGGGCATAGAGAAGCATTCAATAAAAACGTCAGATGAAAGAATGAAAGTTTCGTGGATCTGTCTTTTTAGATGAGTGAGAATGGGGAGGGAGGGGGGCAAAACTTCATAATAATTTGTTCAGCTGATATCGCTTTCCTAATTAAAATCCCAGTTCGAAAATCCTAAATACGGTTATTCGCCAAAGAGGGACCTTCTTTTTTAATGCAGTTGGATCTCCGTGACTTTCATTCCTAAATAACCTTTATGTGTTTCTGCCACTAGTGCGGGACACCGAATCAGTGGCTCTTTTGAGGGGCCCTATTCTTCAACTGTATCACACATTTGGTTTCAATTTACTTTGATGTATTTGCGGTGTAATTATCTCAATCTTTTCCTTTGAAATCATAACACGAGGCCCTGGAAGTATTTGTATGCGGAATCGTATGTGGAAGGGAATATGTTTAAGCTTAGGGAATCTCAACCACTAAAAACCACCAAAGCTTAACAGATATGAAAGGCATTAACGTTTACACATCTTGATGAGTGAAAAGTACCTGTCACGTTCAATTTCATTTTAATCCCCTGAACTTGGTGTTTTTCGTTATTACATTATTATTAAAGTATTTAATTATACTTATTATTGCATATGACTTCCCATATTCACGTGAAGGGTCATCAATAACAGCGGAACAAAACATTAATGTTTGATTATGTTATTGAATAAATACTTCTTCATAGTTTATGGGCTCACAAATAGCCATTTAGTGAGTCACCATAGAAATATTGTAGAAATTTTGATCAGTCCTGCTGTTAACATGAATTATTTAAACTACACGGTGAATTTAAGTAAACCGGTAGATTCATAATTGTATTTATATTCATAGAAAGGGTGTCGGAAATAAATGTTGGGGTTTTGAAAGATTCCGGAATATCCGTTGTTGAATAATCAGGTAAATACTGCCCCCTATAGTTACATAAGAGAGGGAACGTCCATAAATCTGGGAAATAAAAAATCCTTTCGAGCTTTAGAAACATAAGTACTCCATTGCTTTTTATTGCAAAACAGAAGTACAATAAAAAAAAATAACAATTAAAACATTATATTTCGAGTCAAACATATAGGCCTACATAAATATACAGTTCACGACTCAGAACCTTTGAAATATATTTTACTTATGCTTGTATACTTATATCTAAACAGCTCATTTCCACTAGGCTATATACTACAATGTCAGTTTTTTCTAGTTTATAAAATTAAAATACCATAGAGATTTTATCGTACATCGAGCGATTTTTTAAGTATACTATAGAAAAAGTTTTTTCCAAAGATCAAAAGACTGCTATAGAGCAGTCTTTTTAACGTTTGCCATTACTTTCAGAGAAAGAAAATCTGTCCTGTTGCTGGCTTTTAGGGAAAGACAGCCAGGCTCATCTTAAAACAACTGGCCGGGACTGGGGACTTAATGACCGTGGGGTGCCGTCTCTGCGGAGACTGGCCCAGCAAAGCCACAAAGTATGCCTCGCCCCGATTCTCCTGGAGGTACTCACTCCCAGCATCCTCCAGAGCGCCAGTAATTAGGGTTCGTTGTCGGCCCTAATTTATGTTCCGCACTCTCAAGAAAACAGACATTGATTTTTCTGTCGTTTCAGTCCTAAACAACATGGGCCAACACAAACACTTCGTTTGTTTTCTCTTTTAGAGAATTTCAAACGAAGACTCTGTTCAGCCGCCTTCCTCTTGAGAGGAGCATCTGATTAGAAGTCTCTGGTGAAAGAGAACAGCGTCACGCCTTCTTATGCATGCTGGAGTGAACGCATGGAGGCAAGGCATAGCCCTTGATCCGTGGCGAAGAGAGGCCATCCTTCGAGTGAAAGTCGTTAGGCGGCAGCGCCACAGCGACCTAACAGGGATTTAATTATTCCACTGGAAGATCAGCTGGTTTCTTAATTTATTCATTTGTTTGTTTGCTTGGGAACTTCACGAGCTAGAAGCCCACAGAAAGACGAGCAGGAGTGGCGTGGGATCAGCCCATGACCCGTTTATATGGAAAGGAAAACGGCAGTAATCTCTTGGTTTGACGCCAGGAGTGAAAGCACCGTGCTTTCTGTTATTGGACTGGGACAGGTTTGCATTACTTTCCCTCCTGCCTCCATGCTCTCAGAATTTGTTGCTTGTCTTTCATTGTCAAAGATAGCGCCGGAGGGCCAGAATTGCGCACTTCACTGTATTTCCTTGCCCCGTGCAGCTTCGCAGAGACCTTCTGTCACTCACATTTCGCGATGCACATGCACAGCCCATTCAGCCGAAGTTTTGGGTCCAACGGCTCGCATCTGAGGCCAGTTTTATCCCCTCCCCCGATTTATAACGTGCACCCTTGTTCTGCAGTTGTGGCTGTCAGATGTCAGCTGCCGTCGTCAACTGGTGAATTACGGTTTTCCATAATTCATAAAAGCGCCTGCAAAAGCTTGAGATGGGAATGTATAGGGAACACTCATTTAGGTACAGCGTTCAGATATTTTACTGACAAAGAAACGGGGAAAAGAAATACAAGCTTTGATATTATTTGACTTTGGAATTGCTCTTCCCAGCAAGAAGCTTTCAGATCAGCAGGCAAACTGCAATTAAGGAAAATAAATAAATTAATGAAACAGACAAACTGGCTTGTCTATGCATAACAAAGTATTGAATGACATGTAGGAGGAAAAACAGGCACGATGTTTGTTTTATTATTATTATTATTTTTACGGTGACATCCAAATGAGGTAAAGGTGAGTTCCTGTGGCGCCGTTTTGTGTTTCGGTGATGTTTTCAGTGTCGACGGGAGGTAAAAGCGGTAATGAATCCGCAGGGAATTAAAGGAAGCGCAACACACAGCCTCCGCTGCCCCCACTGTGGCTCTCGTTTCACGTATCATTTCTGAACGATGTTAAAATTACATCGTCTCGTGTCTTTTAAATGTGTGAATCAGTAGCTACAGTTTCCTTTCGCGATTCCATGCAATCCACTTATTGTGTAGATTCTGCCAGATGGATACTTTTTGGACAACAATTTTCTGCGCGTGCAGAACATCCCCCTAAAAAAGACGGCGCGGTCTCAGAATGGTACAGGTTATGAGGTGCAATACCATGCTGTTCTAGGAAACCCGTGATTCATGCTTGATGTGCTATAATATCTCGTCTGAGAACCGACCTGGACTTGTCTAGATCCCTTTTTCTCAATCTCTCCCCCAATCAGAAAGATACAAGAGGGTCCTGGGGGCATATGAAAAGTTATCAGGAGGAAAATAACGATATTTGCAAAAGTCCTGTCTAGTGGCGTGCTTCTTTTTTGCAGTCCCGCGACAACCTTTATTGTGCACCTTAACGTGGTAACTCCGTAAAGAAAAACAGTACAGTTAACAAACATGAGCAATATGCAAAGGAAACGTCTCTCCCATTTCTTGTCTTGTTCTGGCCACCATCGGGTTCCTGAACGTCAGTTTTTTCCCCACTGGCTCGATGCAGTTGAAGACTTGTCATTTCAGACTCCCCTGGGGCACTGAGGAGTTTTCAGTCCTGATGTTGTCTGTACCAATAACTGTATACGATTGTATTGGTTCCACTGGAAAGTGATTACCGTAGGTACATTGTCATTTCACATACCGTGTTTTGTCTTCAGCTACAGCGATTGCCGTCGTCTCACTATAACCGGCTGTGAGGGCATCTCAGAGTGAGGAACCACACAACATCGGTACTTGGCAGCCATCAACAGGTTTATTAAAACGTGTTTTCTCCTGTTCAAGAATAGGCCAGGACGGGCAGATGATCACGGGTCTGGGTCCCCTGTTACTGGAGGCAAGACACAATGGAATACCATAATAAGTACCCCCCACCCCCCACCCCAGGACAATCAGTGCCCATGCCCCCCAAGCATATTTGTGTTTGTGACCAGATGATGTGGGCCTAGTACAATGAACACAGATACAATCAGAATGTTATTCCAGTATGCAAAATAACCTGATATTAATTCTGTTCTGGTTAGGTCTGACATCTGACATTAGGCCTTACCCTGGCCAGGAGCAGACAAAGCACATCAGTCATTCCCCTAACGTTTTTAAACTTAAACATGCTAATTTTATTCATGTTCGGTACGATTTTCATATTTTCTGCTGGAGTGACGGCGCAAAATGCTTGTGCAGTAATGATCTGCCCCGTAAACCCGTACCGTGGCTTGCTAGTCCGCGTCTTACATTTGATATAGGTTTATAGGCACCCATCACCATCGATCGAGTGCAAAATGTAAATTCACAGCCAAAGAGGGAAAAAAACAGCCAGATTTTCATTCCGCAGGCTGAAAACGACAGAAAAACCGGAATGGAATCTTATAGCGCTGAGCAGGGCGTATTAGTGCTGAACTTATATAAATGTGTGGTTTGAATATTGAACATTGTGCAGAACTGAAAGACTAAAACTTCAAAAACATTCTGGGATACAGTCCACAACCATAAGTACAGACTGTTTCTAGAAGCTTCAAATGGGAGCCTTTTGTTTCTTATTCAAAGTAGCTGTGGTTTAGAAACAGATGCAATAACTTCCTATTTATTTTTCATTATACGCCTGGGCTGTAATTTGAACTAGGCAAACAATTTTTGAACCCTGTGCACATCGGCTGTCAGCGATTAAATCTGAATCAGAGAGCAGGGGGAGCCCTGTCAAAACAGAGAGGGGTGATCATAATCTTAAAGTTGCATCAGGTTTATTTGTAAGCATGTTGTTTTACCTCTTTAAATCAATATGATAGTTATCAAATATTTATTTTTTGTGATATGGGTATTGAACATACTTCATTTTTTTGTATATACTTTTTAATATTTTTTCCAATCATAACTTGTAAATGAAACTTAAAAATGCATTATCACTTCAAGTAATATTCTTGCTTATTCATTTGTTATGTCCCTGTGAAAATGCATTAAAATATCATCTTATTCACAGATTGCTTCTTACACATGTCTTACCTGTAGCAGAGTCTAGCTAAGAAGTAAACTATAGTTCTCTGCTGGCTGGAGCAGTGGGTGTATTGAGGCCCAACCTCTAACCAAATTTCTCAATTTCAAGGTCCAGCACCACCCCAGGAAGCTGCATGGAAATGTTGATGCTCTCTCCTGTAGGCCCTACGTCACTGCAAGTTGCCAACTATGATTCCAGGCAGAGGAGAAGGAGCAGTTTGCAACTAAGTCTGCCCGAACTTCAATTGCCAGTGGCTCATTGCAGAGCAGGACAACCCTGTGCGGGCTGGGTAAGAGACTGGCTGGGCAAGGGAAGGTGACTGAGCTTGGCGCTGATCTCAGCCTTTGACCCAGAAACCAAGCCCTGCCACTCTCAGTGGGACACACTGGAAGAGCACTACTGTATCAGCGCCATTACAGAGTACTACTGTATCAGTGCTAATGTTCACTGGATGGGGCAAGGGAGATGCTGCAGCTGTTTGTGTCCCAGAGCCTATATCCTGCTGTGTTAAGGTCAGTACATAGAACCATCGGGGCTGGTCATTTCGGGTTAAGTTGACACTCGGGGGTGGATGTCCTGGTCCATTTTCCCCCATAGTGCTGCATACTCGTCGCTATGGGCTATTTCATAAAGTGGCACAAGGTATATACCATTCCCGACCAGAACACCACCACAGCGGTGAAGCTCCTTCAGGAGTTCTTCTGTAAGTTCGGGGCCCCAAGGAGCTACACAGTGACCGGGGGATAAACTTCGAAGCACAGGCATTCGGGGCAGTCGGCCGATGGCTGGGGATCATGAAGACCTGCACACCCCCCCTTCACCCTCAGAGCAACGGGCTGGTGGAGTGGTTCCACCATAACCTAGCTCCGCAACTTGCAATCCTCTTTGCCAAGCACCAGCACAACCGGAACGTCCACCATCCCCTGGTCCTGTGGGCTTATCGTGCAGAGGTACAAGAAAGCACTTACTCACGCCCTCATGTCTGGCTGTGACCCACAGACCACAGTGGAGTTGTTGTTCGGCCCAGCCCGAGCCAGAGCTGCCTACGAAACCAGGACTGGACTACCTGCTCTAGGAATGTGTATGGACCATGCATGAACTGGCCAGGGAACATCAGGACAGAGCCACAGCCTGGCATATGACGTCCTCTGCTGAGGACAGACCTCCCAGCCCGGGGAGGTTTGTGTTCTAGCCTATCAGGAAAAAGGGGTGGTCACCCAAGCTGGAATTGGAATTATCTCCAGGAGCACTTTGCCTGATCCGACATGAGGTATCAGGTGGATCCTACTTTCTGCCACTCCTGATGGGCGTTCAGAAAAAAAAAATTGTAATATCAAAACTCATACTCTTTCAAATCATGAAGTTCCATGAGCAAATGCAAGAGGCAAAAGTTCATTGCATCAACGTTTACTGGGCTTTCAACGTAGCTGAAGATTTCAGCATGTGTCATGTGCAATTGTGCAATGTGCTATTTGTGCAATGTGCATCCACTGCATACTACTACTATCCCTGTCACTTATATAATAGCACTTTCCTGTTCTTTCATGAATTACAAAATAATGCTGTTAAATTTGTAATTGTTTACATGTTTTGTTTCTGTTTGATATTGCTGTAGCGTACCATTTGATGATTGATGTCAGAAGTATGGAGTGTTGACTGTAATATTGGACTGTAATCCATTGTTCTACAGCAAACCACTGTTGCTTTTAAGTGGAATATCACTGTAGCAGAGAAGACAAAGACACGCAAAGACTTTGACATTTAGTTGATTGGAAGGATGTAGATGAAGATTGTTGGAAACCAGCTACCAACCAATGAGCAGGTCCTGGGACGCCTGTTTTTCGCTTCCCAGACTACCGTCGAGGTATTTGAATTCTGGCTTGATGGCAATGTTCCAAACGCCATCTCCGAGCTTAAGTTGTTGCATGTTGTGTGAAACTTACGTCGGTTTGTCGAAAAAACAGATACAGAGGGATAATGAGGAGAAGTAAAAAAATTGTGGAATACAACTGTTTGACGTGGCATACGCAGAAGCAGAGAAAAAGATAACAATCAGCCAGGACTGAAATTTTCTTGTCAATCAGTGTGGGCCACAGAAGAGGATAATGGCGGGGGAAGATCTGGGTTTCACAAAACACCAGGAGAAACGAGTTTCCAGGGTCTCAGCTGAAAGTCGGTGATGCGAGAGGTGGGTTGCAGAAACCAGCAGAGTTCCTGAAGTAGTGTCAAGTGCAGCCATTCCTGGTGCACCTTCAGTCTCCAAGTGCAGTTCTGATAAAGCTACTGAACAAGACTTTGCAGATGGCAGCAGTTATCGTAACTCCAGGTCTGAAGTAACAGAAGCAGGTCCATCAACATCTGGCGTCTGTCCACCAAAAGCGATGAAACTGGACCTGCGCAGAGTCATTGATGATAAGCAATTTTCTGCCGCTTTGGACTGGACAAAGTTAAGTTCTCGCCAGGCTTTACACATCGTTGCATCTGCGCTTTGTGTTGCCCGTGTCAACATTGGTGAACAGACGTTTCAGCACCTTCGATTCATGAAGCTCGCAAATCAGGCCGTGTCATGATTGGCAACGAGATCAAGGCTGACTTTCAATCAGGCACACCGCTAACTGTCCACTTTGAATGGTATGGGGAAAAGTTTGACCGGCTTCCAGTTGTTGTCTCGGGTAAGGATCTGGAAAAGCTGCCTGGCATTCCAAAGCTATCACGTGGGACTGGAGCAGCATGCATGGCCGACTGAATCAAAGACTGGCTTCTGCTTCGAGACAACGGCAAGCAACACAGGCATCCATACAGGGGCCTGTACTTTGATTCAGAAATCGTGGGGGAATCGTGCATCCAAAGGACCTGACATTAGCCTCTTTGCATGGTTCAAGGCGCACGGGTAATTACTGGACCGCAACAACTACTCACCTCTAGAGTTAGAAGCACTCAAAGGAGCAGATTCTGATTTGACCGAAGCGGAGAGACAGTGGCTGATTGAAACTCGATCCAAAATGGTCAAATATTTCTGTCATAAACTTTCAGGTGTGGACCAGCTACTGTAAGAGACGACTATAAGGAGTTCATTGAACTCAGTCTAATCATATTAGGTGGAGTTCCTGCAACAGAAGTTTGCTTTAACGCCCCAGGGGTTTCTCAGTAGGCAAGTTCAAGCTTACTCCTGAAGAGCTGGATTCCCTTCATCGATTCAACATATTTGCCTCCACCATTTATATCAAGCACTGGTTCGAGTCTTCCAATCCAGCTGATGCTCCATTGAATGATTTCACGCTCATGCATATACTATCAGTCAGTCAACAAAGCCATTGCTGGAGCTGCAATGGACAAACTGAAGAACCACC
>JAODKF010000049.1:15599471-15615576 GCA_026779585.1 Mormyrus proboscirostris | reverse complement strand
GATGGATTATATAGGTGTGGGAGCAGTATGAGCTTTCCTCATGTCGGTGGCACAGCAATGGGTATGCCCTGGCCCTGCCCTCTCTGCCTCTGCTACCTTGGGATCCAATAAAAGACGTCTCCCAGGTACCCCAGAGAGTGAAACTCATTCTGCTGTTTCAGGCATCACTTACGCAATAAAATCGAGAGCGTAACCCCCATTTTTCACAGCTGGGTGGAACATGTTAACATGCTGTTGTCATGGTCATTTTTTGTTGGGAAATAGCTATTGTATTGGGTGATTGAATGCGTGTGGTAATACATAGTCATATGTAATAGTGCTATGAAGGGTAATAGGAGCAGTGGGAATTTACCCCATGCACAAAATCCTTTGTAATTTAATTTTCTATGTGCGTTTATGAATTACATTGCTTTTGCATATGTTTTTATAGAGCCAAATGACCTGTGAGTTACCTCTGATTTGAATACACTGTGGGATTATTAATCAGAAATAATTCATCGGTCTTCTTTCCCATAAAATGTACTGAGATCTGTTTTACCTTTAAAGAAGAAAGCTGATTCAGCAGCCAGATGTGAATCGCAGGCCGCCTTCCTCTATGAAATTGGCTTTAATAGCCATCTTCCCCTACAAGGCTGTACTGGGCAGACACAGTCCCAGTAGACACGTGTATAAAAGTGGTATCTCTAAAGATATTCTGCATATGGGTCAAAGATCCCAGTAAAATGGATACAGCGGTAAATATTTTTTTTCCACTATAGATACAGAGTAAAATAACAAAACAGCACCAGGTCACATCAAACAGCACCATGGGACATCAAAGCACATTCCCAGTAAGACCCCAGATCAGTGGTGGCCGACACGCCGACTGCGAGTTGCTAGTAGCCCACAGGTATCCATTGAGTAGCCTGTGTAGCAATGTTTAAAAATCAGACCAATATTTTTTTGTATTTTGAGTATAAATGTATATTTGTATATGTTACTTGGGAGCAATCATGCTGCAAAGTGTATGTGAAAGAAAAATGATCACTGTGGCGAACCCCACCCAACCCCCACAGATTAAATTCGCTTTATAAGTAGTTCTCGCAGTAAATAAGGCTGGAGACCCCCGGCCTAGACAAAAGCAAGGTGCTAATTGTGGTTCCGGGTTCACTTTCTCACCTGCAGAGGTCCGTAGGACAGCAGACTGGCTTCCATTCATGCAGGTGCTCATCCATCACCATCTGTGACTGACCAGGGCTGGAGGTGGAGACCAGTGGGCCAAGCCAAAGCGGACACCTGAAGACCACACGTGGGTACGACTCTCCTATCTTCTCTCTGCACTTAAGGGAAGCATGGTGGCTCACTGCATAGCCCTGTCTATCTCGCCCCTGCTCTCTGCGTGTGGATTTTGCACGTTCTCCCATGTTGTGTGGGTTCTCTCTGGCTACTCTTGTCTCCTTGTGACCCTCAGAGTGTTCAGTGGGACCGGCAGTGACACCAAACAAAACACCGCTGCTACAAACAGTGTTCCATCAATTTTTAGTAAACTGCTTATCCAGACAGGGTTACAGTGATCAAGCCTGGAACACCAGTCCTTCATAGGATACAAAAATACCCACGCACTAAGAACGACTTGGCATAGCCTATAGGGTGAGGCCAGACAGCTGTGGGTCAAAGTTGCGTCTGGAATCTCAGAGCTGGGAGGTAATAATTATACATAGAAAAGTCTTGCTTTCTGTTTGGACTGTTTCTTTAATTAGGTTTGAAATTTTTCAATGATATATGTGGCTTCTGCATCGTCCTGCCTGCCGCCGTCCGGTACGGCTGCGCGCCCCCCTCTGACCGCTAGGTGCCAGCGCAGCTCCCGTCCTTTTCCTTGACCTACCGTCACTTCCGGTGTGTATTTGATGGTGGACGAGGATCAACAGTGGAAGCTAAACGGGGGGGAAGGAAAGAGAAAAAAAAAACACGAGAGAACGTAGCTAGGGACGGGTAGCTACATGACAGCGAGGTAGGTGAGGGTTTTACCCGCTAAGATACAGGGAAAGAAAAGAGAGAAGGGACCGGCGGCGAAAGCGGGGCCTCCCTCTCTCCGTCCCTCCCTCCCTCCTGCGGTTACACGGTTACCGGGCTGAGGACCGGGGGCATAACGGGGAACCTTTCGAGCTCCGCCGCCATCTGCCACACTCCCAACCGCCGGCTCGTTTTCTCCTCACGATGGGAAACGCCGCCACCGCCAAGAAAGGCAACGAGCTGGAGAGCGGTGAGTCCCGGGGGGAAGGGGGCTGCGGCCCTGGACAGGCCCACCGCCTGGGCCGAGTGCGGGAAGGGGTCTGGGGGTCCAGGGGGTGCGCGCCCATTCATTGCCACCGGGTTAAATGCTTAATATTCACCCTCGTCTCCGCTTGTAAGAGGGTTGGAGGGTATAAATTATAACGCATTAAGCTGCGGTAAATATAAGAGGAGGGGGCCTGCAAACCGCTACCGCCGGACACGGGGTTGGCTGCCGATCCACAGCCAGATGGCATCGCGGCCCGCCGTGCCTCCTCCGTGCTCCGGCTGTGTGTAGGACGACGAGGTGGTTGGGGGATGATCCCGGAGACCTGGGGTAGGTAGGCCTTTTCGGATCCCGATCGGAGCACGGTGCTCCATTTTATACCGGGCTTTTCTCTCAAGAAAGGTATCTGCTGCCGTATGGGGGTGAGATACTGGGAGGCTGGCTGGCCGTCCGGCCGGGGTGGGCAGCTGGAAGGGACATGCATCGAGAAACAGGCGGCAGTGTTATGGTGACAAACGGCGGGTCTTGTTGCAGCTGTTGCCGCACACCCTGGCCTGTGACAGATGTTGTGGCCGATGCAGGAGTGTTTGATCTTGCAAACATTTCGGGAACAAAAGCATTTAGTGGTGTAAAACTGGAAAGGTTTAGTAAATGGCTGCTATACTCTGAAGATCCGCATCTGCCGTGTGTTTAAGACTCGTCCGACGTTTATATGATCTGTGATGAAATGGTTAGATTGTTCAGCATTACATTGGCTTTAATAAATAAAACTGATTAGAACGCATCATAGATGATGATCTATGTGTCTTAATGCTTAATTACATTTCTTAACTGCTTAACCTCCCCCCCTAAACCAAGGACAGTTTTTGTTTTGTTAGGGTGAACATGGGAAAGGCCTCTGATCTTGGGTCGATGGCTACATATAGAATCGGTTTTAGTTGTACTTTTAATCCTGACACCTGGAGAATGTTTACTGGAAGAGGAGAGAGAAGGCTCTTTGTTTTTTTTTCCAGTGTAGCAAGTGATAAGGTTGGAATTTGGAGTGATTCTCCTCTTTTTTGGATAATGAAGAAGCTTCTGACAAGCATTCACTCTCTCTGTATGGCTTAGCCTGTTTAGCGAGTACTATGTTGTATTTGGTCAAATCCTTCACCTTCTCAAAACAAGACACAGCCAAATGAATCGTTTTTTACATTCATACCTTTTAATCCAAGTATTAAATCTTACCCTGAGTGACATTCGGTCAACCCAGCAAGTTTAGAACATCGCATCAGGAGTGGCAGCGTGAATGATTTAAAATCTTATATAATGACGTGAAGAGAAACTGCATCAATGTGTATAAATAGTCGACAAAGGCAGATTTAGTGGGTCGGTTCCCACAGTTATCATATTACACAAATACTGTGCTTGGCTTTCACCGTAAGCAAGTCTGCACTCTGCTGCGTGCTGATCTCTGTGTCTGATGGGCTTCACGCTTTTCTGGGGCATAAACAGAATAATAATGGATGTCAGAACCCAAACACGTTTTTCCCTTTACGTGTTAAAGGCACTTGCGCCTTTATTCAGACGAAGGAATGCTGTGCGCCAGATGGAGTTGCGTGCTAGGACAGGTGTGTTTGTATCCTTACGGTTTTTGCCAGTTTGAATTTGGTAACTGGTAACATTGTGAAATTGTTGATCTTTTGTCAGTGTTGCATGTTTTTGATTGACAATTTGTTATTGTAAGTTTGAAATGAATATTGGAAGTGAAACCATATTAAACTGTATCTGCCAAATGAATGTTTCTTTTTAAGATTCTTAGAATTCTGTCCATTATATCTTTGTAGTGGTAGATAGTGGTTTGTTTTTTATGCCTGGATTTAGTATGAATGTTTTTGTTTAGACATGTTTATTATGGCACCTTTGGGTTTAAACAGTGTGTAAAGTCATTTGATTTTGTTTGCGGAAGACAGAATATTATCTACCCACAGGACGGCCCCAGTGTCTCAGTTTGGATCTGTTTAAGAGCTTTTGCAAAAATTATGCATTAGTGTCTTTTGTTTGACTTAGAAATATCTGTTTGACTTGATGGCATGTGAATGAATGGCATGTATCCGTAATCCATGACTTGAAAAATTGTGAACTATAGAAATACTAGAGATTTCTTCTTGTATTAGAAAGAGATGATCTTGTTCTTGCCAGTATAGGCAAACAATTATGAAATGTCAGTGTATGTAAGATCAAAGTCAGCATTCAGACTGCTGCAGTCACAGCTAATTAAGCGGTCAGAGGCAAGGGTCCCATGGGACAGGCAGCGTTTGGGAACCAGTGGCTTGCAGTATAACTGAACCTCTTATAGGCTGCTGTCATCATCTAAGCTCCAGTCTGATTGGTTGGATAGCAGGCCTCAATGTGTTTGCAGCTGAATTATTTCAATGACATCGCGAAATGATCAGCAACACAGTTTTTACAGCATGCGACTCAATTTTTTAAATTAATTAAATGATTAAGCAGAGCACCAAAAATTGCTTCATTTCAGGGATATCAGTATGTCTAAGTTTTCCTTCTCTGAACACCAGTGACAGCTTAAAGGTGTAAGAGGTTTTTAGTAATCCATCTAATTTTTAAAACCAGGTACACGTAGGTTATCAATGTTTTTTTATGTCCCTATGCTTTAAATGAGGTTTAAACCGCTTTCCTTCCATAAGCGATCCTCACAATCCTTGTTTTCAACAAAATTAACATTCCGCAGATGTGCGTTATCTTAGAGTGACGCATACTTTTCCATCACCCCCTCTGAGGTCGTTATCCAATGTGACTACTTTGATTTTTAGTCATTCGTGCACATAGAGCAGCCGGCCTTCCGTATGTTTCAGTCCACCTTGTTAACAGCAAGGATTCGGTATTCCACTCTGCTTTGGCATGGCCAATAAACTTTGGAAGTTGTGTGTGTCAGGGAATTTTGTGTGTTTGCTGTCTACGCCAAAAAAAAGCAAGGATCCCTGCTGATAAGTCGTCATGTGTTTCACGCACCTGTTCTTTACTCTGTATTTGTCTTTAAATTTAACGTGATATGATTACGCCCGATTGCAGACTATAAGTCGGAGTTTTTAAAGGTTTGGTGTCTGATTAAAGAAATACTATGTTTCGCATGCTGTCGTGTTCTTTTACAGCATACAGATACAGTGTGTGTTTATGTAAGCGCTGCTCCGTCATGCAAGAGGCAGCTTGCAAGTCTCATGTCCCGAGAAGAGAGATGGCCTCAGCACTGGGTTTAGGGGAAATGAGGCTCTAAGTTCATCTCTCTGTCCACGTCACCTGCAGCAAAGCACAACACACCCCGACAGATACACCTCCTCCATACAGGTCCCACAGCGGCTGCATTTTCCAGTGCTCCGCCACAGTATCAGAAATAGACCTCGATCTTCAGACGTACTTTTTTAGAATGTATTTAAACTCTGCATCACTTCAGCACAGTGTTTTTGGTTTGTAGGGGAATCATATGTCCATTAAAGCAATGGCAATTGGAGTTTGCACAGTAAGTAAACTCCCTCATAATATTCTCTGTGCCACCCCAGACGGTTTTGGATGTGCCGTGAATCTTAGACTTCTGTGTGTTTTTCCCCCAGACTTTCCATAAAACTTCATGGCATTCCCAAAAATGAGTTGACGCTTCAGTGAATGACATTTTTTTTAGTAGTGTTTGTCAATATGTCAATGTGTTTTGCTTGTCATTTAAAAATTTCCAGTTGATTCAATGCTAATTCATAAAATTGAAGGTACCTCTTTACAATAAGGCTCCCTTTTTCCTCTTGTAAATGGTAGTGACCCATTAATAAAAAGAAAACTTATAACTTGTTTAAAATTGTCTATTAATAATTTACAAAGTGTTACAACCTAATTAATAACCAGATTATAAACCATTCATAAGCCTTTTATATGGGTAGCCTTATTGTAAAGAGGCACCTATCTGACTTAAAATTAGTGATGCGTCAATGTGGAAATTTTGGCCGATTCTGATAACTAGGCTGATATTTAAACTTCACCAATAAACAACATTAGCAGCATTAGAACTGAAGACATAACTATTGTAATGGTGGGTGCATTGGCCAATCAGCTGCTTTCCTCATTCACCACTTAGAAGTAGTGTTGCCACTTTCAGTCTGATGAAATGAGACGCCACCAGCCCCCCCACCACCGGGTCCCTGACGATAAAACTTGCTGGGGGGGGGCATCGATAGCGTGGTCTGAAAGAAAAACGTGCGGCAAATTCCTTCCTGCATTTCAACACAGGACACAGCATTTTATTATATGGGACGATCACTTGGCGACTGTCCTGAAGGGCCTCAAAGTGCACATCAGTGAAGTAGAGTGATGAATGAGGCGGCAAGTATGGAAAATGACTGATCGTCCAATGCAGTCATTTCCAATTATCGTTGTATGCCGCACTGTCCTTTCTCAGCCAGGTATGTTAAAGATCACGTTCACGTGAGGCCCAGTACTGTAGCTAGGATACTGAGATGCCTGGCCCCCTTTTAGCTCCCGTGAAGCATCCTGTGACAAAGGCCGTCTTTCCTGCGAAGACATGTGGGAACGCATCAACACATCGGCATAGTCGTCCTTTGAGAGGTGGACGACAGGCCGGGATGTGACATTGGACTAAGCATTTCCATTGCAGTACTTATCTGCCACAGTAAATAACTTCTCCTGTGTGTTTACTTAAAGCTTCACCACGGCCTAATATGGTGAAACATCTAGTCCTCTGCCCACAGTCACAAAAGTGGTGGGGACATCCCATAGTGATTTATTTCCCCATCGCATTCTGCCTCCGCTTATCTTCGGTTGCGTGAAGGTCCGGTCAGACCTCTCAAGCCCAACTGTAACCTTTGTCAGTGGATGAATGTAATTATGAGATTTCAAAGGCTTGGCGCAATCACCTTGTATTCATTTGCATGTCCTTTGACTTGCATCGATAAGTTGGTTGTGATTCATAGAGCACTGTTATATATACTTGTACTGTAGTGTTGTTGTTTTATTTATGGGAGGAGTGTTTGTTCTTTTGGATGATTTATGCACAGCTATTTATAGGCAAACAAAAGGTTTAAAATCAGCAGTGGTGTTTCCGGCAGGATTGCAGCTTTCAGAGGGACCGGTTTACTCAAATATTTCTGTGGAAATACAGTCATGCTCACTGATTTTAAGGGTTACACTTCAGTTTTGAGATTAATTCTGCTGAAGTAGAGTAGCGATTCCGTCTGTGTTGTAGGGACTTCAGTCCTGACAGTCACACGTGGTGTTTTTGCTCCCCTTCTCGCTGGAGTCTGTCATACGCTTTTTGCATGCCGCTTCAAATAATTCTGTCCCTCAATTCAGCATGCCACAAAGCACAAGCGCCCTGTCACCATATTCAGCCTAGCTGGCCTGTTGTGTGCTCTTCAGATCTGTCGGGTCGCTTTTTTGCAGTCATTGGTGTTTAACCGGTCTGGGGGAGGGAATCGTTTTTGGATAGAGCATGAAAAGCGCCAGGGAAATAAAACAGAATCTTGGAGCCCTTGAAATGATTTGAGTCGTCCCTGTTGTTAAGATGTGACTGCTAGGTGCCAAACTTCATTGTTCTTCGCTTCGGGTTCGGCGAAAGCTTTGTCTGTCTTTCAGAGGCGTGTGGCTGTGAAACGGAATGTCCAAAAAGATGCGAGCTCGGCAGCCTATCGCAACCCGTGATGCCTCGGGTGCACAAGTCCACATCAGAGCGCATTGGCGCACCCCCGTCCAGGTGGCGTGGCCACTCCCGCCCGTGCCTGTCACTGCCTCCCATTGGCCACAAAACATTTGAACGTAAGAGCCGGGGTGGGCGGAAGGACCGTCTGCAAAGCCGGTGGAAATACAAAGACCATCATAAACCCTCAAGCTCCCGATCGTCTGCCTGTCTGTAGTATATCGGCAGTTTCATGGCGTTAACAGCTCCCCCTTTCAGACTCATGAAGAATGCGAAACATTACCAGGAGAGGGCAGCATTGCACTGAAGTACAAATGTCTTGGTATAAAAAGACTGCAAGCTGTTCAAATTCACCACAGTAATAAATTATTGGTCAGAAGGCTTTAAGCAGGTTGTGTCTTGCCCTGGGAAAATGCGAGAATGTGTGCATAATGGGTGAGGGCAGGTAAATCTAATCTAGTCTAAATCTAAAGTCAGAAGATTTTGTAGTGTTGTCCTGGAAAACAGAAAATGATGGTTTCATCTCTTCATGTTGAAATTATAGTGTGTGTCACTGCGGTGGCTGTTGTGACAAATCATTCAGGGCTTCTTGCTTACAGGCTTTTAACTCTTTTCTTGTAGTGTTCAAATGAAGAATGTCGGGGTCATTGTATGTCAACCATTAAAAAGCTTATTCTTATAGATTAGGGGTGTTAATTGTTGGCCCCAAGGCGATTCGGTTATGGTTATTGAGGGAATGATTCCATGCATCGTAAATCTTGAATTTGTATCTCAGTCAGATTCAATTAATCAGTTATTTTTGATTATTTTGCTGACCGAAATTCAAATCTTTTTAATTTCACTGAAAAAAAAAATCACAAATTGCCATGGGAACGTAAACATTATTGAAGGAGTTCAAAGAAATTAATCTCATAGTAATATTGTTATTAAGCAGGGAGAACCAACCAGTGTAGGGTTGTGAAAAAACCAACAACTGAATTGTGCAGATATAAACACACATTAAAGGAAGCACTGTTTCATTGTGGGTTGCTGGTTCATGTTCTTGACAACATTTTTTTGTTCTGTGGAAAACAAAATATTGATCTACGGGTCAGATTTAATGATTAATTATAAGCACATCGCGGGCTGGCTCTTTGAGACCTCTGCTATGTGGTGACAGCTGATGAAATCCTTCATGCTACACTCTGGAAAATGGCTGATCGTACAATGCAGTCACCTTAATTTTTTCAGTTATGTCTTTAGCTCTGGCGCTGCTAACTTTGAATACTGATAAAGTTGAAAAATCAGCCAAGATCGACACGTTGGACTAACGTCTCTATTTTGAATTTTAACGAAAATCGGCCTGTAATGGTATGCTAACCAGCGTATCGTATATCGCAAAAGCTCATGTCGCTTTTTACTTCGTCTTGACTATCGCTGCATTTTCCAGGAAAAAGGACAACTTGTTTGTGCCACAACAGAGAGGCATTTCTAAAAAGCATTGTAACATAAGGCTATCTTTAGATAGATGCAAAATAGGGTGAGTTTCCCCAAAGTGCGGTAGCACAAAGATAATCATCTTAGCACTTCCTTTATAAATATTATTGAGCGTTCCCCTGCCGTCCTACGTCTCGCATGCTGGCGCTGGTACTGCAGCACGTGAAAGCGGGAGAGTGTGACCCGGAAGTAGGAGTCTTTACCTTTAAGGAGGATTTTGCCTCCAAAAATGAATTGTGCCATAAATAGATCAACGCAGTAGAATTTCCACTTTAATAATCGATTCATCGTGATGCTTTGAAGCGTCCTTTCACCCCCAATTACACTTTGATTAACCATCGTCATGTCCGACCACTGAAATGACAGAAAAGTTAATGTGACTTGTTTTGCCCTGCATGTTTCGGCGTGACCACGGCGGCGGTAACTTCTGCTTATGAGGAGGAACGTGAAGCATCCTTCAGTGAAAGTGAAACTCTCGCTGTGAGACTCGCATAATGTGCTGAAGCCCCGCCCCCAGCCTGATTGGGCCCTTCAGTGCAGGGGAATATTAATTTCCCTTTGCACCTTACTGTAATGGCCTTGTTTTGCTCTGCCTATGTGGTCAGTATTTTTGTTGTTTAGAGTGATGTCATTTCCTTAGAGGAAGCAGTTAGTGTCCTCTCTAGATGCGGAGCCCCTGCCCACCAAAGCGGGGGTCGGGGGGGGGGGGGGGGGGGGGGGGGGAGAGTTCGCGTGCGACGTGCCATGCAGCAAACAGGAAGTGACACGCACCCAGCCTAGTTGCACTTTGCAGAGAAACGCTCCAACGCTTCCCTCCCCCCACGAGCCACCAGACACGATCGATCGCGACATGGCCCAGGGCAAGGAACCTCACGGGCGCTGCAGCCTGCACGGGCTGGACGTCCTGGCCAGCTTCATGCAGAAGTGCCGCAAGAGTTCCCAAGAGCAGAAGGGAGAGGGCTCCCGTGTGTCGGAGTTCGCCCTGCAACATGACCGGCTGAGTAAGTGTGTGTGAGAGGAGGGCGGGAGCTCGATGGGGGCCAGAAAGCCAGAGCGCGGAGCATTTTGACAGCAGGCGTTTCTCTGTGGTATTTAGGGTCATTCCCTGGCAGGGATTCTCCACAGATCCATCCAATTGAAAGGTTTTTAGGGGTTTTTTTTGTGCATAAGTGTAACTCTTGGAATGGGTCCCTTTGCAAAAAAAGGGACCCATTTTTTAAAGGGGAAAAAAAAAATAAGCAGAGTGTGATGCTTTTTATTGATCCCTGTGGGAAAACCGTCTTTTCACCCATCCAGTCTTGCTTTCTATGAGCCATACAGACATAGGGGTGAGGGAAAAAATCCGACCCCTGGGTTTGAATTAAGTGACTTTACTGGTTGCCTGTGATTGGTGCTCGTCGAGTGTTTTTTTTGGCTGCTCGTTTGTGTGGCGTGAGGTTTGAACCCCGCGGAGTGAGCAAGGGGGGGTCACTGTGAGTGGCACCTCCTAAAGCTAGGACACCGAAGAAGTTACGGGGCGACGCTAAGAATTTAGGAAGTCCGAAGAGCCATCGGGCAGCCGTGATTTGTCGAGTTGAGACATCAGCGTAGTGTCACGCCTCGTTAATGAGAGAGAGGAGAGGAGAATGGCCAGACTCAAAATAGTTAACAAGAAGAGTACAAGTACAAAAACAGCAGATCAACGCAGCAAGCTTCTGTAGCGGGACTTCCCAGAGTGCACTGCTCAGATCTGGAGGCAAAAGCGGGTCCTACCTGGTACTAGCCAGATCACCCTCAACTGAGTGTATTTTGGGAGTTTTTGTGGCTTTTCTAATATCAAAAATATAAAAAGTGGCAGAATCCCGTTCTGGGCATTCCTTGTCTTGTACAAAAAAAAACAAATGAAAATGCTTAGAAAATGAGACCTGCCAGCCTGCCTTGGTAAGAAGTAGCCTCCCTCTACTGTAGTGCTCCTCAACCCAGTCCTTGGGAACAACAGTCAGTCCACATTTTTGCTCCGTCCCAGCTCCCTACCAGACAGTCCACATTTTTGCTCCACATCTATTTTTAATCCAAAGAATCTAGCCTCGCTCAGTTTAGAACCCATTGAATTAACATATTTTCCCGTTAGTGCTTAGAAATGTCTGCCTGGGAGAGAAAGTGCTTTTCGAGCAGGCCCCCTCGCAGCCTGGAGTCAAATGCTGATGCTGTTCCCATGGCGACGGGCTATGCTTGATCTAATTGCGAGGACTTTTGCATCATGATGCGGCTGCATCCCCCGTGTCTCTGTGGCTTTGCTGGCATCCTGAAAATTGAAGATTTCAATTTAAAATATAAGTGTAGATGCCTTTATTTGCACTTAAAATGTAATTTTGTCTTAATGTGTGTCGCTCTGCTGGATCATAATGAATGGTAAGTGAAATAATGCTTACAGATATGTGAGTGTGTGTGATGGTCTGCGTTTTAAAGACGGCCGTTTTCAAAAGGGGCATCAGAGCTGCATGATGCAGTTTAAAAATTCCGCTTATTCGGGGAAAAGAATCATATGATTTAGAGAGGAGTCTTAAGTCAGCAGTAGTGGTCGTCTGATGTGAAATGTTTGTTCTCTCATCTGCTGTCTTTGCAGGTTAGATTTTATGGCATTTACAGAGCATTTAGCGTTGCTGTTTGTGAAACTCTGAACTTATTCATTACCTCAATGGAGAGTGTGTGTACTTGTCCCCAGTGGTGGATCAGCCAAATGTATCAAATATCGATACATTTGAATATCATATTATGTTTCGTAATATTGTATAAATTCTCAAACACCTTATTGGTTTTTAATGAATAGTTTCCATGCGATGGTTTGTGGCAGACGGTGGTTAATTTTGTGTCATGTTTAATCCCCTGACTGCTAGACAGGCAGGCAGACAGACAGACAGACGGACGACATATTTCTTTTTCCATTTGATTCTTGATTCTTGCACCCCAGCATAACAACCCAAACCAAGACAGGAAATTGTGCGCTGCTAAAATTAGCATTAGCAAACCTAGCAGAGCTGCAGTGTTAACGTTATCAGCGATGGCTGTATACAAGAGAGCCAGACCGACTCCCACGCCATACACAGCTTCATAGAGGCTCATTTTAACTCACACAATGCAGGAGGCACTGAGAGCCATGCCGTTTGCAAAGCCTGGCATACTGTGAACCTTTAAAGCAAGATCTAAAAATATGTACTGTCTGTAACAGCATGTAATGCTGTCTGCTTATTTGTATTTACTTATTCGGTTTACTTAAAGGATCCTGCCGGCACTTTTATTTTAATTTTTTTTAAATTGATATAGTCAAATGTTAATCCCTTTGCTCAAATTGCACAAAAAGTAGTGCTGTGATGTCGGATGTTACGGGGACTGTGGTAAATGTAAACGCTTGTCCCACTGTTCTAGTTTCATTAAAAAAAAACGTTTTTTTTCTGGGATCGTATGCATATGGTGGCGAGTCCTTTTGTAGTACGACAGTGTTCCTAAAAACAGATCTTAAAAATAGCAAAATTGATTCGCTTATTGTCGCAATATATCGCCATGTATATAGCCCCTGGTATCATGATGTATATCGTACTGCCGGATTCTTGCTAATACACAGTCCTGCTGTTCAAGCTGTCCCCCACCCATTGGATATCAATTAACCTATGAGCAAACAGCTTTGGAAAGTGGATGGATGGATGAATAGAATTTATGTACGCGTATGATTTCTATGTATACAGTGCAGCTGTAGGAATTATACCCATCCGCAGAGGAATCATGTCAGACGCGTACCTCGGGGAGCCTGTAGAGGGAGCCCTGCATGTTTTGTGTCGCTTGTATTGTGTCTGAATGCCATCGTAAGGTGAAATTTCTGAAATAAGCCCTGTGTCGCGGGTGCCTTGTTACCGGGGGCGACCTGAGCAGAGCCCTGACGGCCATGTTTTTAGTGCTGCTCTGAAGGGGAAATTCCAGCCAGCAGCGGAGACAGTGTTATCTTCACACCACCGCCAGCCGCTCTGCTGCCGAACCTCCGGCCCGAGGTTTCCGTCCCTGCGCAGCAGTTTGTGGCCTGGCTACACTGCATAGGTGGTGCACTGCATAGGTGGTGCACCACACGTAGCTCCACAGATGAGGAGACGTTAGAGGAGTCGTGCTGCATGGCTAACATGCTGTTTACGTGGGCTTGTTTCCCCCTGTTGTTTAAAGGTTCAGGGGTGACTATTCGCCCGTTTTGGCCCATACTGTCTTCAACCGTCATCTGGTTTCATATTTGTTGGGCCTGGGTGAGATGCAGAATGATGCAATATTCCAGTTATTAGTTATTTATTCATTCTGTTAACGGTATGGTAAACGCAGAAATCTCTTTTAGGCCCTTCAGTAAGCAGCCTGGTCTGTTGAAAGTTCTGTTTTTCAGCGTTTAAAATGTCTACGGTAACAAGCTTCAGTTTCCAATCAAAGCGGTCCCACGTCTTCTTCCAGTGATTTGGTCTCTGGTTGTCTTCTACGGTAAAGGTTTCCCTACAGCTTTGTTTACATTGTGGCTTTTCTGTTTTAAACGGACAATATAAAAAACTTCCCATAGTAGCCTTGCTGTTTTTCAATAATAGTCATTATGTCGTACAGCCTAAAATCTCAGCTGTCAGCCACCTAGGTAATAGTGCATCAGTGCAATTGTCAGCCTTTTACTTTAAGTGAGAATACGTAGGTGTGACCAGCTTCACTGGCTGCCCATATAGATCATTTTTTAAAAACCATTTGGTCCATTTTCCTCTCTGGTATGTTGACATGATGGGTTTGTTGTAAGCAAATGGTGACCAAATGTAGGCCAGTGTTTCCCAAACCGGTTCTTTGGGACCCAAAGGAGCAAAGACATGGACCGTCTGGGGGTTCCCCGAAGACCAGGTTGGGAAACACTGGCCTACAGTGTCTTTGTGCTGTAATGCTTTTGTCATGTAGAAGTTGTGTTCTCGTCATTGGTGGTATTCGGGGACTTGGATAACGGTCAGTCTGTTCAAACCAGTTGTCTCCTCCATCTTTTTTTCCTGTTGGTCTGATAGACACTAACTGTCATTGCCTCTAATCCACTTTGTATTTTTGATGTGCTTGTTGTAAATACATGAACTTTCTCTTTCTCTCTCTCCCCCTTTCTCTCTCCTCATCCTCCCATCCTTGTGGGTGTTCCTGCAAATCCTTGGTGATCTGTAGAGACCTTTGGTATGCTTTTTCTTCAACTAGATGTCCACAATCACAGAAACAGCCAGCCTCCCTACGTCACTGTCAGACATTTTATCGGCTGTGCACCATCAGTCATTCTTCCTTTTAATTGGATACTTAAGCATGTGGAAACGATGCGAGCCTCACGCCAGCCCTTGACTGGCTTTGCGCTGGAGTTTCTGTGATTATGGCCGCCCCCCTCCTGTCTGTCGGCTGTGGTCTCCATCATCTAGTTTGTCTGTGCCTTTAGTCGTAACGGCGTGCTTTCACTCCATAAAGAAACGATTTTGAAAAGAGACTAACATCTAGATTTGATGTGACAGTTCCTGAATCTTATTCTTAAATATCGCTGTTCTGCTTTTTAAAAAGTGAATGCTTTCCCTGAGAATCTTGCATCACTTCTCAGCTTGCCTGCCTTTGAGTTTTTAATGTATGACTTTATAAAGATTATAGATTATTGAAAAAATATTGAATACATATTCATTTCCATATTAATAACTAAATACTAATTTTTCTGTAGTTGCTAAAATTTTTAATCTTGACTGCAGAAGTGACCGTTCCTCCCTAACTGAGGGAAGTCAGCCTGTTGAAGTTGACAGTGTCTGTGTCTAATTATTTGTTTATGCTCCTCCCACAGTGAAAGAGTTCTTAGCCAAAGCTAAAGAAGACTTCTTACGGAAATGGGAGTGCCCTCCACAGGTACAGAAGCCCGAGGCCGTTTGATCCCCAGCACCCGTGTGCTGTATTATGCTAAGGGAGCACTTTTACCAGCAGGGCCACCTGAGAATGTCAAACAGAATGTGCCTTCAACAATGACAGCACTAAAAGAGTTTGATTTTTAAAGCCTTGACTTGCATTAGTGTTCTTTAATGGGTGTTTTAAGTTTAAGTAAATTTACTAGTAGGTGTGGGCTTGAATTCAGGTTCTGAATCTGGGTGGAGCTCGATCCAGCAACTCCGGTTATAAATGGCTGGCATTTCCCTCCTCAGAGCACAACAGGCCTAGATGATTTTGAAAGGCTAAAAACGCTGGGCACCGGCTCATTTGGGAGAGTTATGTTGGTCAAACATAGAGGCACAGAGCAGTACTACGCGATGAAGATTCTGGACAAGCAGAAGGTAGGTGAATGTCACAAATTATAAACTGCCTGTTTCCTCCATCGCCCCCTGCCGGATGTTCAAGGAAATGCATTTCGAAATAAACGTGTGCGATAAGCAGTGGATTTTCTCATTTTCAGAATGTTACATTTTGTGGCAGATGTTTTGTGCGATGGAGGATTTAGTCATGTAGTTTCAAAGATGGTTGTGTTTTCTGTAATCCTTGCTCTTGTCTCCATTGGCAGCCCTTAATACAGGGGTTGCCAATCTTATCCGCAAAGGGCCGCTGTGCGTGTGGGTTTTTGCCGCAACTCCCTAATTAGATTACTAATTAGAGGACTGATTGGCTGAAGAGTCCTCACACCTGGGTTTGAACAGCTGACC
>JAODKF010000049.1:15571666-15587260 GCA_026779585.1 Mormyrus proboscirostris | reverse complement strand
CAGGTTGTCCCCCCCCCCCCCCCCCTCCCCAGTGAACACTAATGGGAGTTTTACTTACACAAAATGTTCTGAGGGCAGAAGGAGAAATGATTGGTTCAAATAAATATTTAATCAGACTGTAGAGGAGGTGGGTCCAAGCAACTTGAGGTGGGCGGAACCAACCAATCACATTGTCTTGTCCTGCCTCCTCTAGTCACTTGGACCCACCTTCACCACAATCTGATTGGTTATCTCTCTGAATCATTTTTCATTCTGCCCTTTACTTTTTGTGTAAGTAAAACTCCCCAGCCTGTCTTTCAACAAGGTTAGCCCCCACGTGATGGTGTTTTAATGGGACGATGGTGTATTATTAATTTAAGGAGGATATTTTATGCCAAATATGTCACAAATGAAAATGGGGGCTGTCAGTGTTCCAGTGTGATGGCTGAATTAACCTGAATATACCCTAATTCTAATATAAATGAATGGAGGATCACACACAGGAAGTGTGCCTGTTGTACAGGATATGTGACAGGATCCTTCCTGTGATCAGTTTTAAAGGCATCACCTTTCATGCACAGATGTTTTTTTAGTAGGAGATACTTTTCAGATGATTATTCCTTAGGAATAACTCCCACCGATATGAACAGACATGCCATCTGGTGGACAGGGACTGTCTGAGTAGGGAGGGTCCGATACCAGCATCGGGTATCTGGCCAATACTGCTCTCATATACTGATACTCATACTCGTAAAAATTGTCCGATGCCAAGGACCGATACCACTTAATTGCAACATTATATTAAAACTCAAAGCCGCGACATTTTGTCAGACTATAAGGTCTGTTCTGCTAAGTGTCAAAAAGAGGAATGGACAGCACACGACTCAACACAAGCAATTTGATCAAACGACGCACCATAGCACAGACTACGTGGAGTTTGCTAATGCTAGCTGAGAAAGACCACTACAACAAACTTTGAGAATTCTCGATTTGAGAATCCTGATATAAATAATTGAGTTGAAAATAAGATTGGTTTGGATAAGGTAAATAAATACATACTGTGGAAACAGTTCTTAGTGATCAACCGCTGATATGGATCAAAAAGCTTGGGACAGAACCATTCCTGTACAAGTACTGTTTAAATAATTCGCTTATAGTAATCAAGTAGTCCACTTACAGTGTTTATGTTGGGTCTTTTTTTAATAAAAGGAAAACTTTTTTTTTTCTACTTTACTTTACCTTGCAGTAATTACCCCATCTACTTCAGGCTAGCAACCTGAGGCTAATGCTGGCTGACAAATATACTCATCAAACTTATGATGAACTGCCAAACACGAGCCAATGACATGCAACAACGAAACTACAGAAATCTATATTTTATGTACAGTAGGTTACTGTATTGTAGCGTATTTGAATTATACACATTCCAGTAATTTAATCTGTATAGTGCTGTAATTTGAAACAGTTGTACATTATCTTGGAAGCAAAGCCTACAGCTTATTAATTATACACTGGTATCGGATTGGCATTCGGTATCGGCTGGATACCCAAAGCTCAGGTTTCGGGACAGAAGAAGTGAGATCGGTGCATCCCTACTTCTGAGCACATTTTTACTTTAAAATTTTTTAAATGTATGGTTCTGGTTTGTGGCAAATTAAGTATTACTCTTATATTACATGATGTGGCCCACGATTGTCATATCATTACTACCAGCCAACACTGTGCCCTTAATTGCTGCACCACCTGCTGGTGTTGTGTCCTAGCTGAGCGTTTGTCTCCCCCTTCAGGAAATCGATGGGAAGTCGCTGCTCCTGATGACGCGGAACGACGTCCTCACCGGCCTGTCCATCAAGCTGGGGCCAGCACTGAAGATCTACGAATACCATGTGAAGCCGCTGCAGACACAGCACCTGAAAAACAACGTGTCGTAGCCCCGCCTCCCGGCGCCACGCCGAACACGACAATCACCGGGGACTCTTGCGGACGGAGCTTTGCGCCTTATGCAAATTTACTTGAAGCAATGAGGGGGGCGACCTGCGTGGGTCTGTCCTTCACCGTGCCGCAGCCGCTTGGTTCATACAGGTACAAGACTTTGAATTTCAGATTTTTGGGTCTTTTTTTCCCTGTTTTGAAACTGAAAGGGTGAATCCTATAGGATTTTCGTTTACTTGTTTTATTTTTTATTACATGATTGCTGCCATTGTTGATTATGATGTTAAAAAACTATCACTTTCTGTTGGATATCCTGGACATTTGTTTCTAAACTGACTTGGATGTAAGCAGAGAAGACTGTCGGCTTGAATGATCCTCATGGGACATGCATTAATAGTACCTGGATATGATGTGGAGCTGAAGCACCTTTTTCCAGCAGACCGTAACCCGTTCCCGAGTCAGGCTTTGTTTGGACCTCCGAGGCCGCTGTCTGACACGCCGCGTACCGGATCAGACTGGCTGGGGTTGTGCTCTGGCTGCTGCTTGACCCCTGAAGTTCTGGGTGCCATGTTCCCCCTCATGAGTCTCTTCCTTTTGTTCTAAAAAGGGATACGGAACAGCTGCGCGATGAACCTGGAACGTCTGCCTGGTTTGTCAAGGAAAGGGATCCTGCATCCCGCCTGCCGAATCCCGAATGAGTGTCTCACGCACCTTTTGGAGTCAAAGACTGAAATGCCAAATTATGGCAAAGAAAATTTTTCTGTACTGTTGTGACTAGTGATTTTCTTTTAGTTTTTTTTTATTGCTTGAAGGAGTATTCTGTGAGAATATTTCCAGCATGTTTGACTACATTGTAACTCAGGCCTTAAGGAACCTGGCTTTATAAATGCATTCAAGCCTGATGGGTTAAAGGTTTGACACGTACAGGTATAAAATGGTGCTTGACTTGGGTGAGGACAAGAAGGGGTGTAGCGATCTCCATGTACAGCGTGTACATATAATCCATCAAGGCCCATTTGCTCCAGCTTTAAGCTTGATTGGATTTCTATAAAATGCAGATTGTTTCTGACGATGGTTAGCAAGCACATGTACTTTTAAAGGTTTTTCCACAGCTGCAATTTGTGCTAATATTTAATTTTGACAGTTGAGGAAATTAGTGTTTCACGTTACTTAGTTCAACTGGTTATTCTGAGTTGATTTTTCTGTGACTAGTAAAATTTAGGTGATCGATCTGATCTACACTCTTATTTTAAGGGACTTTTAGAAACATCCATTCCACCAGCTTGGCTGGTAGAATTGAAACCTTGGCTGCCCACTCGCAGTTGAACGTGAACTGAACATTAGTTAAATCACCAAGCCGTCACAGTTCTGAATCTTGCGCAGAACCTGCTCCTTTTAATTTGGTCCTGCTTGTTTTAATTGGGCATCGTCAGCATTATTCTCCACACCGTCGTGCCACATTGACAGTGAGCTTTCTGGGTGTCCCCTACACTGTCTGGAGGACTGTGAAGGAGATCCGGTGCTCAGGTCAGCAGCGCTCTCTCTCTCTCTCAACCCTCGTTCTTTTTGTGCACTGGAAACTGGGCAAAAGGTTTACAAATCTGATATGTCTTTTTAAATATCCCTGCAAGTAATCAGTGTCACTGCTCTCCTGGTACAGCGGACTGGTATACATTTTTTTTTTCTTGATTGCTTGGAAAACAAACTGAAGCCCAGTGAACGTGGTTCTGGGTTGGTTGGATAACCATGCGCTGAAAACGCACGTGTCTGCTAAAGCAGTTTGTGAAGACGAACCTGGGATTGGGCACGCGGACAGTTTACTGTTTGTGATCTGGGTCAGATCTTTGAAAATAAAGTTGTCAGATGTAAGTGTATCACAGCTCATTTCCCTTAGCCTTCTATGGCTAAAAATTCAGTGACCCCTCAGCGATGACTACTTATGGTCATTTTAATAATACAGTCTAAATCGCCACTCTTGACAACAGGAAATAACACTCTATATACACCATCATCCAATAAATCAAGCACATGCAGTGACACACAATATGGCCAGGAACTACAAAATTTCCCAGTTGTGACAGGCAACTTCAGTTAGGAAAGTGGATAAAGCGGTTTCCCCTCGTTACACCTCAAGTTCCCTGCTCAGTAATGCTTTATTTTGTAAAATGGGACAGAAACAGCATATCAATACAATCTCAGTGCAACAAAACATTCTGCCGGAGAGTAACAAGAAATCATGCATGACTAATCGCTAAACAAACTAGTTCTTAGAAGGGCAGAGAAATTACTGAATTCATTTCAAGGTTTAACCTCAACAATTTGACACACAGAATCAGGTAAAAAGTCCTCATAATAATGGAAAGGCATCTCGTGGATTGTGTTTTGTCTTTATTTGATATAAAAGTCAACACTTGCATGTGAAAATAGATAACATCATAAAAAGGCACAAATGCAAAAACCAGTAAAGCTCTTTCCTTCAACTACATCCAACTATAACAAGCACCTGCAGGGCAGAGTGTCATTTCAATGCTGGTGGGAGAAAACAATTGACAGTTTAATCCCTGTGAGGCACAGAGTACAATGGAAAAGGTGGAGAGAGCCAGCTATTATCAATGCAATGCCCCATGTCATCCGGCACATATGGCTTCTGGGAAGGGGGTCAACAACCTAAACGGGACCCAAAAGAAAAAGAGGAAGTCTTAAAACGTCCATCGGGGTTACTAAAACATTCCAGAATTAGCAACAGAACAGTCGTGAACATTTTTATCGTGTCGACAACCTTTAATATAGAAGCCACCAGTCTTCAAGATTCCAGTACTCCACCCACAAGGGGACTGATGTAGATTTCATTTCAAGCTATCCATAGAATAACTTAATGGATGTCATAACTGGGGGGTAGGGAGGCTCATGTGGACACCAAGGCTTTAACTGACAGTCCCATACATTATATATTTTGGGTAAACATAAGTGTTCTTTTCATTAACCCAAGATGCCTATTAATAAGGTAAAAATGGGTTTATACCCAGAATCATCTTTTAAACCATCTTTCACATCTACATTCACCAATAACATGTCAGGTGTTTTTCCAAACACTTTAGCCAAGGTTGAAATTCTTACATAGATTTGGCAATCCCCACTCCTTTGCATTTTGTTGATAAACTTTCTAAAGAAGTTGTGTTGCAACCCACCACAGGAAGTCCAAGATTAAGCTGCAAGTTCTAAACCCATTAGTACAGCGTTCCAGTGGCAATACCATGGGAACACACAACCCATCAAAAGTAGACATCTTTCCTCAAACATCAGCAGCAAAAGTATACTTACGCGACAGTTTTGATCCACAAATCCTTGAACCCCAGTTATGATTAATGACCACATAGCCAAGAAAAAAAAAAAAAACTAGGCTCCAATCAAAACAGACTGCTGTACACAAGCAAATATGAGGGGTTGAACCTTACCATCCCACGAAGGCGTCACAAGAAAGAGCAGACCCTGGGGGGCTTGAAGGGATTGGAAGACATCCCGGTCACCAGGGGGTCCTGCTGCGCATTCTCCAGGCAGAACTGCTGCAAGTCCGCAGCTGCCTGTGACACCTGAGGGCCAGAAACCACCAGCTGATCAACAGCTGCTAGCAGCCAGAATCAGCCACGCCAGCCCATAAGTCTGACATGATATGAAGATGCCACAATCCAAAGTGCACATTTACTTTTTGAGTATAAAACCTTTAGAGAACACTTATTAATCCCTCTTAAATACACAATTGCCACATTATCCACTGCATGACATTACACACACACACACTATATACCGTGCGTCTTACAAAACATTACAATTTCGAATCTACAGTTAAGTCACAAGAGGCAAGATCATGTTGAAGAGAGTGAGGGAGATGAGGATTGAGTTCATTCCCTTTTCCATGTTTTTGCCAAAGCGTACAATGTGAAGATGGACTGAGTGGCACCCTCACGCTCCGGGCTTTGTTTCAGTGCGAACACCCATAACGAAACCGTAAAAACTCCATCTTACGTTACCCTGCCTAATACACTAACATGTTTCATCAATGGGTG
This sequence comes from Mormyrus proboscirostris, assembly GCA_026779585.1. Taxonomy (NCBI): domain Eukaryota; kingdom Metazoa; phylum Chordata; class Actinopteri; order Osteoglossiformes; family Mormyridae; genus Mormyrus; species Mormyrus proboscirostris. The sequence goes on along the minus strand of JAODKF010000049.1, from coordinate 15,581,285 downwards.
GGGCACTTATAATTTAAGAAACAGTATTAGGTGGCAGTGACTTAATAAAGATCACAAAATGGGGCAAGTTAAAATCCGCATCCTGATTTCTATTTCGATGACATGAATTGAATTGAAAAACAACAACTCAAATGGTCAACTTTCAGTCAGCCAGTTTCCCTCGCAGCAGGGAAGGTGAACTGGTCGTTTTAAGTACCATTTTTCTAAGGTCGATGTCCGTCTCCAACGGAAATGCGGAATTTAACCTACTGAGCACGACTGTCGAACCGAGACCGACAGGAGCCTCGGCGCAGAATTCGGTATCACACCTGTCCCGTTATTCCGGATTTACACACATTCCTATATTACCCGAAATAAATACGACGTAAAAAAGCTCCGTTTGTTAATTGACCAATCCAGAGGTTACAACATCACTTAACAGGCCCACTACTCTTCCAACTGGCATATTACCAAAGAAATGGCAGCACAGGGTCGGTAAACCCATTTTTAAAAACTGGGTCTTCCAGTATGATATGGGGATATCTAATGAAAACATATATGCCACATTTACAAACCACAATTATAATAAAGTAATCTCGCAGAGGAGCCAAGTCCCGGTCGTGTGGGACTCCCTCCCCACGCCCTAAACAGCCCTTTTTGTACGCGTCTAGCCGCCTTTCGCAAAGAAAAAGTTTACTCGGATACCTTCACTCTGTTAATCTTTGCTTCGAAACGCAGCTGCTGCACGATCTTTCTCATGGCGATAAGGTTCGATGAGCTGGACATTTTGTCGGAGTAGAAGCTTGTCGGAGCCAGCGCTGGATTTAATCACGCTTCCGCTTTTCGCCTCAGCTTCGCCCTTTTCTTTGTGGGGTTCACCCTGCGCAGGCGCCAAGTAGATCCACAGTTCCAAGGAGAATGATTCTCTGATTGGCGGGGAGGGAGGACTTCTGCGCATGCGCAAAGCAGATCGACTGAGGAAGATGTTGAGGTCCTAAGAATCGAATTATTCTAATTTGGAAGAATACATATGCATAACAATACACACACATATACACACATATATATATATATATATATACAGATATAACATGTGTGTATGTACATGTACTGTTAAAGATAACATTATCAGTTTCTCATCTGATTGATCAAGAAGGTCGTTCGCTGACTTGCATAATTTTAAACTAAATTTACTGTTCCAGTAAGTCCCAGAGAACACTTTTGGATGCAGTTCCTTTTTGTCTACTGCAAGATAGCAACACAACAGACGTAACGATAAGTGGTATTAACATAAACGGCTTGTTAAAAAGTAAGAAATAGGCCTACATCAAAAATCTAATGCACAGCCATGCAGCTTTGTGTTGTACTTTCTGTTGGAGTAAAAACAATAAAAAATGTTTAACAAGTAAGAAATATAATTTAAAATTCATCCCATAAACGAACATTTTATATATATATATATATATATATAGAGAGAGAGAGAGAGAGAGACTTGTACCATTTCTCACTTTTTGTTATACTTAACATGAATGTTAAATGTTATATTGATGTAAAACACATATTCCAAGTGTTGTCTGGATGTAAAATTCCCCTACAAAAATGCTATATTTTATTTTAAAACAAACGGAAACTTTTTTATATTGAAATTATTTTATGAGAAATTCTTTCACAAATGTAAATGAAACCTAACATATGGCGTTTATGCAAAATTCTTTGAAGAATCAGGTGTAAATGAGAAAGGACATTACTACTTTTTGTAATACAAGTTGCTCTACACACTTCAACTGCAATTTTTTTGCGACTCTACCACTAAATAGTTTAATAGACGTAAACGCCAGTATGGCTGCGCAAAGCTGTTCCCGTGGTGGATAATAGAAAGAAGAGAACAATTCTGCACAGGCGCAAAACAACAACAACTCAGGCAACTGAATGAAGTTTAACTCAAAAGTTTATTCCCAGTTAGGATGATATGGCATTGGATTAATAGGAACATTTAATTGGCGAATCAGTACTAAAGTCCCACGTTTAGTGTGCATACATCATAAAACTAGAATTTATCCACTAAACTAGTATTCAACTTTGAGGAAGTGATCAAGTTCTCCACGCTTTGAAGCAAAAAATAAGTAATACACTTCTACTCAAAATATAACTTATGCCATGTCGCATTACATGGTCAAGATTGGAGAACAAAAACACAGGATAACAGTTCTAAGTGATACCCAATAAAGCAAATGCGGAAAAAAAAGCTATTTCTCTGGGTAATAATCATACCAATCTTTTCACAGCAAACCATTAAAAAACATCTTTCTAGATCCTTGGATTCATAATCTTAAATGAGTTTTATCGATATGTACAATTCACAACTGAAACACTTTATCAATACCAGGAATGTGAGAAACAGACAAGTTTATTATATGCATTTTAATTACATTTGATCCAAAAGCTAATTATTGCATTGACTAAGAGCAGCATGAGTAATTCAACCACCATGGATTTGCAAAGGGGGGGAGGGTTGAGTGTCAGAGACTCATAAAAGTTAGTTTATAGAAGTCTACAGATATATAAAATTCTTAAAATGTGCAACTTAAGCTACATAAATTCGCCCCAAAAAGATCTACACATTACAAAATAAATACACCGCAGTTAAACTAAATCTCAAATATACACAGACAAGACCCATAAAACATCTCTGAAGATTTGGGATGAATATTTGTACTACAATCAGCTGTCAATCATCTAATGCAAGATGCTCCCATAGGATAACTGCGCACGCACGCACACACACACACACACACACACACACACACACACACACACTAAAACTGGCTCGAAGACAAATTCATGACTGAATTTTAAAAAAAAAAAAAATAGATAGTATGAGTTTTTGGCATGTTCTTTCAAGCATCAGATGACCAATAAAACTGTTGTAAAAATAATCTTCATGGATCACATAGGGCCAGCATTTTTTAAATGTCTTTATAAAGTTGAAGTGCAAAGCGTCAGTTTGGACTGCTCTCAGTGCCAACAAATGAATAGATACTGCAGTCGGCCGCTCCAAGGAGCCCCGATTTGGCAGAAACATCTCGGCTGAGGATGACGTCAGAGTCCTGCCAGTTTCCATTCTTTGGTTGGCTTCTAGGTGAGCTGTAAAAGAATTACAAAGCATGACCATTGTTTTCCCCCAGAAATCAATTAAGCAGAAATACACTGAAAGTGAACGATACCCATGGTCAGGGAGGAGGCGTAGTGTGCGGTAGAGGTCAGTTGTTGACGGGATCTTTGCTGGCGCCGCTTTAGGGGTGGAGAAAGCGTGATACTGCGATTCTGGACCGACGGTCACTTCAGACGACTCAGGACCTGAGGAAGGTCACAGCGTGAAGACCATGTCACTATATCAATTTTATCCTTCTACATTCTGCTGCGATGGCACGCATCTAAATGGCACTCACTCTTTAAGGCACTTTGCGATTTCTTACGGTCCAGAAACGGCGTCATGTTCAGGAACTGATGCTTGAGCCACGTCGCTCGGTCCTCCTCAAACACCTTCCTCTGACGGACGCAGAGAGGAAATGTTTGTGGTCATTTCGGAAAGATGTGGGCCTTAAAACGTTCCCCCCCCCCCCTTAGAACACCAGCATTTGTAAACACTCCCAGTACCTCATGGCCAAGTCTAATGGCAGCTTCTGTGAAATTCCTTCTCTCCTTCTCAAAATTTTTCTTCTGTTCGTCAAAGAGTCTCCACTCCTCCTTGAGGCGCTCCTTCTCCTCCAGCATGTAGCAGTCGTTCAGGAGGGCAGCCGTCTCGTCGTCGCACGGGCAGCTGAGCTGCTGCTGCTCTCGGTAGGGGGCAGTAGAGAGTCAGGTGGGTCATGCAGGCGACCGCACTCAATAAAACGGTCCCATCAGACTGGGCTCTGAAGATCGTACCTGCCACAGCTGCTGCTGCGTTTGGATGAAGTCCTTACACTGCTGGATCTCCAGCTTCAGCTTCTCCACAGTATCCTCATGGCTCTTCCTGGAAATGACTTCATTGTCACCCAGTGAGCCATTCTGCACCAAGGAGGCTGTGTAGCAGGTAGGGTTATTGTCAGTGGACGCTACAATTAGCAGATAAGTTTCATAAGCTGGAATAAGACACGAAAAGGATACATGAAAACACTTCGGAGACTAATACTAATACCAAAACAACCTGTTTTGTCCACTTTGAGGACACTAGAGCATTTGCAGTGTGTATCTATGTAAGTTTCCCTGAAGATCAGACACAAAGCGGCTCTTTCAGTATCTCTTACCTTTTTCGTTAAGTAGAAACAAAAGTAATAAAGAAGCACTGAAAACTAAAAGAAATTGGATTTCAAAAGGAGGATTTTTTTTTTATGCTTTACATTTTAACCAGTGTTACTTTTTTTTAAAAACTGTTACTCAAAATATTCATAAATCAACTACTGCATATAACCTTACAAAACTCCAAAGTTAACTTCAGTAGAGCGTACTGGACCTTCATTTAACAAAAGGAAAAATAAATAAAAATCTGACGGCGAGTAGGAAAAGCCAAGAAATCACACAGGATTCCACTTGGCAGATGTTTTGGTCCAGAGCAACATGCAAATCATTAAAGCCAGGGGTCTGGGCAGAGGGTCAGCATCCCTGGAGCGGTTTGGGTCAAAGGCCTTGCCCAGTTGTTGTATTGTCAGCCACAGGACTTTAACCCACAATCTTCTGGACACCTGCACAGATGCCCAACTGACTAAGTGTACCTGCGTGTCTAAAATGACTAAGAAAACGTCTGGGCTCATGTGATGTAAAATGTACTGCGCAGCCAATTAGACTTAATGAATTCTGAGCCTTTTAATGGGGATGCTTCTTAAATCAGTCACTAATTAGCATAAACTGGATTTACCAGCTTCTAGTAATACAAAGAGCAAGATTCTAGTTCATTTCAAACACAGAATTAAGCTAAAGGGGAAAACAAGTGGGGGGAGAATCAAAGATCCGTCCGTAAGTAACACAGAAATTAAATGGAGATGATTAGAGGAAACCAAGATACCAAGCGCTCAGTGATTGCGCCACAATCAAATCAGCATGGATTATAGTCAAGGAGAAACTTTGGGAAATAGGATGGCAATCCACAGCTCCAGATCGTGTTGTATCTAATACCTCATCAGGCCTGAGTCCAACCCCCCTCCCCCAAACTGATAATGGTACATTCCATCAGGCACTCGCCTTGATTGTCCAGCTTCTCCATGTGGTTCTTTAGCCGTCTCCACTGCTGCCGGATGCTGTTGGTGAGCTGCTCGCGGGCAAGCTCACACGACAGCTCCAGCGTCTCCCGGCTCGAATCGCACACCTCCTCCTCATTTTCGGACCCGGGCTGCAAGACACGCCCCCACTTAGTCTGACACTCGGCTACAGATTTAGAATATTCCCGTAATCAAAAAGGGACATGAGAGGGGAGGTCATTAACCAGCTCGAGGCTGTCATCAATCGTCTCTCCTTTCTGGCTGTGCTTCCTCGGACTCAAAATGGAGACCATCTCCTTTTTCATCTGCTGCAAAACCTTCTTGAGCTCCGCATTCTCCACCAGCAGCTCCTTCTGCCGGCTCTCATAATCATTCAGAAGGGTCTGGTACATCTCACCCTCATTCCTAAAAAAAAAAAAAAAAAAAACAGGCACCAAACTGTTAGTAAGACTTCTTAAGACACCCAAGACATCTATAAAGGGCCAAGACTGAAAGGCACCTGGCTTCAGTTTTCCCAGTCTTCCAAAGGCTTCTCTTGCCATCAGATCTCCCCACGTAATTCAAGACTTCAATAGCTGGGGAATGAGGTTTAAACAAACCGTGTAAAATCCGGATTCAGCATTCACTAAAAGCAACGAGGAAATCAAGAAAGGTCTCCGGTGGCTTTGAAACAGGTTTCATGAGCATCACAGCCATGCGGGAGACGTACCCAGTCTCTTGTCCTTCTTGTCGATTAGAAGCTGGTTCAGACGCTCCTTCAGTTTGCTGTACTCCCTCTCCTTGCGCTTCATGTCATGGTTATACTGGCTGGCACGACTGGATATTATATTCTGTAGCTTTTGTACCTGGGGAAAGTTGAATTCAGACATTTAATTCAAAGGATGGGACGCCGACATCTTTAAGGGCGAAAGGATACAGATCTTCACCATTTTGTAAATGAATATACAGAAGTCGTCCGTTTTACTGGTTTACCGTAGTTCGAAAAAACCTGTATGTTTGTCATTGTTCTCAAGTCCTTTGCAGGGTATAAAAAGCATGATTTTCATTGTTCCATCATCCCTTGATAAGTGAAATTTTCTCCATTGCTCTACAGGCTGTAGAGAATTAGCTTACATCATACTGTACATTATGTGTACAGTACTGTTTAATGTATATTGTTGCTGTAGAATGTTAATATCCTACTAGGCGAGATTTATCAGTTTCCATATTTAAGTCCCAATTACACAAAAATCATGTATATGCAGACTGCATGGACAGTTTGCTATACTACAGTATCTGCTATGCACAGTATGTCACAACACACCACCTGTGAATACAAGGGGAATTCTGTACAACTACTGTAGCCACATTACGGGCCATTTACCCACAATGCCTCCAGACAGGGTCTCCTACTAGGGGCCACAGAGGAGGGGGGAGATTGGAACGGAACAACTTTATAGCCGTTTATTGGACAGTCATTAAAATTGCGATTTGAAGAACACTTACGAGATAATAATTACGAAAGTTTTAATTCTCTTTCTGCAAAAAAAGTAAGAATCTGACACACTGTACTCCCATTTTAGCTGTAATGATTCAGCTCTGCCTTCACTCACATGACGCACCTGAGGCTGGCTGCCTGATATTGGTTGTCTCAAGAAGTCGTTATGAATCCTTGATTTTAAGGCTACAAAGAAAGCTGAGAGGAGAGGGTGACAGTTGCCAAGCAAAAGGTCCGTTTCTTTATGTTAGCGTTTGCCCGCAACCCACCTCCGTATGATTCAATCAGTTACTAATATTAACATTAGCAAACTTAGCTTGCTAACCCAGCAAATAAAACATGCTTGCTGACTTATCACCGCATAAAAGAGCTGACAACATTCATGCTCGTTATCTACGTCGGCTCTGCCCTGGTTTGTCATGCACAGATGCGCCTTCAGCAAGCCTGACATGGTCTGGCAGGATCTGGGTGCGTCTATCAGGGCCTCCGAACATGAAAAATATTAATGCATGCCACTTGAGGAACAATATACAGCCACTTGGTAAATAACCACAGGGAACTCTTTCCCCCCCCCCCCCAGTAAGGGGGTCCAAAATACCCAGCAGCACCCCTGCTCCCAGCATGAGATGTACCCAATTAACTCCTGAGTAATAAAGTGCACTCCGGTGCAACAAGGAAACAGACATAATGAGCCACAAGCAGAAATCATCCAGCTGGTGAGATAAGGGCAGCCTTCAAGTAAGTGTTAGTAGCTGGCCAAGAAAGATAAACGCTAAAATGAGGCCGAGACAGAACACACACCCCGAAAACAGAGTGCGGTTTTGAAACACCAGCCATCCATTTTTTTTGTCAATATGGATTCCCATCAGGAGGTCAGTATGACATCAGAGGCACAAGACAGCCTACCATATCTGTACGTTTTCACGGCACCGTTATTGCCTGGATAGTGAGACGACAGGTCACTGTGGATCAGATTCAAAGGTTTGCACGTGTTTGTTTTCACAGAAGCCTTTCCTGGAGGGACGGCGGCTTGGCAGGCTAATCTGCACATACGGTAAAGACAACAGCACATCTTTTCCCCACGGGGGAGCATAAATGGGACACAGATTTGCTTCCAGTAACAGTAAAATTCTTTAATGCAAGGACATGTCTGACAGGAATAGGCTGCACCTGCAAGACCGAAATTCCATCTGAAGTATAGCGATTTTCAAACAAGTCATTTAAATCCTTCCGTCTTAATGTGGGATCATGTTTTATAGTAAAACTTTAGCACAACGGAACATGCACAAGTTGCAGATTATCTAGACAAATACACAAACCTGTACAGCTAGCCCAAGGACTGCACTCAGAAACAGCTAAAATTAGCTGCATGCACAGTAACCTACTTGCAGCTGGTCTCCAAAGACACCCATGTCAACCTCAGTGAGCTCAGAGCATCAATGATTGATCTTCAGACAATTCAGGAGAAATGCTTCATACAAGCTACAGGCAGACTAAATACTGAAATCTAAAATCGTGCCATGTTTGACCAGGGTGACCCCTAGCCAATCGTGATGAGTGAATATTTTACACCTGCAAGGTAGCCCTACAGGACCTGCAAGGTGTACTAACTGCACTTCAAGCCTTAAAACAGAGCTTTGCAACCAATCGATATGCATGCTCAGTGCGACTTTCCAGAATCTGAAGCTGGGCCTTCCACCACATTTAATTGTAATCAGATGAAATATCAACAGCAACTTCGACTCCAAGAGTCAGTACCATTTCAGTGGTGATGAAACATTTATACACCAGCGCATCCAATCCAGCTAATGAGGCCATGGTAGACTATCATTCAGTGTTGGCACAACCGGAGATGGTTAGAAATAAAAAGGCTGATCCATTCTATTGCACAGGATCCTGACGTTAAAAGACACAAGGTCCTAGTGCACTATTTAAACGGGAAGCAGGCCACTGCATGGCCCACCTTCCTCTCAGCACACACTGCAGATGAACGTCCTGGCACTATCCACTAGAGCAGTGCTTCTAAAAGCTGCTGATAACACTGAAGTCAGGGCTTCAGCAGCAGCAGCAGCAGCAGCAGCAGGCCACAACAAATGCTGAAGAACAAAACATCTGACCACACCAAACTTAAAATCAAGAAACTCTGTTGAAGCCTGGGTTAACCCAGACCACTACAATCTACAAATCTTATAGAATATTATAAATACCCACGGTCCATTCAGCCACCCGGAGTTCTGTTATGCTAACAGAATCTTCATGGCTTGAATTTCAAAACTCTTTGGGATCTTCTACATGGGAATCGTAGGATCACCACACTGACTGACAGGGGTAGGACACAGTCTAAATTATAAGCCTGTTAAAACCAGACTGATAAGGAAAAACCACCAGTACACAATAACAGTACAGCTTCCTGAGGTAGATTGCTGGGCCACAATCCCTTCCCTGTTGCCCTCAAGTGACATTTTACGCGATTTATAAACAGCATAGCAAATGCAACAGGGAATATTCCAGGAGCACTGTCAGAAAAGTACCAATTTATAGCTTTGATGGTATAATTACTTGTCACAGGCACTGTATCCCCAAGGGTCTGCCAATTGTACCCTAGCTGCAGGTAAATGTACCTTTTAGTGTAATTCAGCGTTTCCCAATCTGGTCCTCAGGAGCCCAAACATACCATGTTTCTCCCAGTTCCCAGTAGGAAGCAAAAATGTGGACTGTCAGGCAGGGAGCAAAAACAAGGACCCCGTGGGTCCCCGAGTACCAGATTGGGAAACACTAGCCTCATTTAAGCAGGGACGGATTACGGACCAAGCCAGCGGGGCCGCTGCCCAGGGGCCCTTGGGGTGCAGGGGGCCCCAGCCCAAAACAATTTGCAACGCTTATCAACAATGTATTTTCGTTTGTCTATTTTAGAGGGCCTACATTC